>JAVSCE010001792.1:0-111883 GCA_032199065.1 Smutsia gigantea | reverse complement strand
GTTCCAGTTCATTGAAGAAAGCTGTTGGTAGTTTGATAGGGATTGCATTGAATCTGTAGATTGCTTTAGGTAGTACAGCCATTTTGACAATATTTATTCTTCCTAGCCAAGAGCATGGGATGCATTTCCATTTGTTAGTGTCCTCTTTAATTTCTCTTAAGAATGTCTTGTAGTTTTCAGGGTACAGGTCTTTCACTCCCTTCGTTAAGTTTATTCCTAGGTATTTTTTTCTTTTTGATGCAATTGTGAATGGAATTATTTTTCTGATTTCTCTTTCTGTTAGTTCATCGTTGGTGTATAGGAAAGCAACAGATTTCTGTGTGTTAATTTTGTATCCTGCAACTTTGCTGAATTCAGATATTAGTTCTAGTAGTTTTGGAGTGGAGTCTTTAGGGTTTTATGTACAATATCATGTCATCTGCAAATAGTGACAATTTGACTTCTTCTTTACCAATCTGGATGCCTTGTATGTCTTTGTTTTGTCTGATTGCCGTGGCTAGGACCTCCAGTACTATGTTGAATAACAGTGAAGAGAGTGGGCATCCTTGTCTTGTTCCCAATCTTAGATGAAAAGCTTTCAGCTTCTCGCTGTTAAGTATGATGTTAGCTGTGGGTTTGTCATATATGGCCTGAATGATGTTGAGGTACTTGCCCTCTATACCCATTTTGTTGAGAGTTTTAATCAGGAATGGATGCTGAATTTTGTCAAATGCTTTTTCAGAATCTACGGAGATGATCATGTGGTTTTTGTCCTTCTTTTTATTGATGTGGTGGATAATGTTGATGGATTTTCGAATGTTGTACCATCCTTGCATCCCTGGGATGAATCCCACTTGATCATGGTGTATGATCCTCTTGATGTATTTTTGAATTCGGTTTGCTAATATTTTGTTGAGTATTTTTGCATCCACGTTCATCAGGGATATTGGTCTATAGTTTTCTTTTTTGGTGAGGTCTTTGCCTGGTTTTGGTATTAGAGTGATGCTGGCTTCATAGAATGAGTTTGGAAGTATTCCCTCCTCTTCTATTTTTTGGAAAACGTTAAGGAGAATGGGTGTTATTTCTTCTGTATATGTCTGGTAGAATTCAGAGGTGTATCCATCTGGTCCGGGGGTTTTGTTCTAGGGTAGTTTTTTGATTACCACTTCAATGTCGTTGCTGGTGATTGGTCTGTTTAGTTTTTCTGTTTCTTGCTTGGTCAGTCTTGGAAGGTTGTATTTTTCTAAAAAGTTGTCCATTTCTTCTAGGTTTTTCACCTTGTTAGCATATAGATTCTCATAATATTCTCTTATAATTCTTTGTATTTCTGTGGGGTCCGTCGTGATTTTTTCTTTCTCATTTCTGATTCTGTTTATGTGTGTAGATTCTCTTTTTCTCTTAATGAGTCTGTCTAGGGGTTTATCTATTTTGTTTATTTTTTCAAAGAACCAGCTCTTGGTTTCATTGATTTTTTCTGTTGTTTTGTTCTTCTCAATTTTATTTATTTCTTCTCTAATCTTTATTATGTCCCTCCTTCTGGTGACTTTGGGCCTCATTTGTTCTTCTTTTTCCAATTTCAGTAATTGTGTCTTTAGACTATTCATTTGGGAATGTTCTTCCTTCTTTAAATAGGCCTGGATTGCAATATACTTTCCTCTTAGAACTGCCTTTGCTGCGTCCCACAGAAGTTGTGGCTTTGTGTTGTTGTTGTCATTAGTCTCCATATATTCTTTGATTTCTGTTTTGATTTGGTCATTGACCCATTGATTAATTAGGAGAATGTTGTTAAGTCTCCATGTATTTGTGAGCCTTTTTGTTTTCTTTCTAAAGTTTAATTCTAGTTTAATACCTTTATGATCCGAGAAGTTGGTTGGTAGAATTTCAATATTTTCGATTTTACTGAGGTTCTTTTTGTGGCCTAGTATGTGGTCTATTCTGGAAAATGTTCCATGTGCACTTGAGAAGAATGTGTATCCTGTTGCTTTTGGGTGTAGAGTTCTGTAGATGTCTGTTAGGTCCATCTGTTCTAGTGTGTTGTTCAGTGCCTTTGTGTCTTTACTTATTTTCTGTCTGGTTGATCTGTCCCTTGAAGTGACTGGTGTGTTGAAGTCACCTAAGATGAATGCATTGCTGTCTATTTCCTCCTTGAATTCTGTTAGTATTTGTTTCACAAATGCCGGCAGCCCTGTGTTGGGTGCATATATATTTAAAATGGTTATATCCTCTTGTTGGATTAACCCCTTTATCATTATGTAATGTCCTTCTTTATCTCTTGCTACTTTCTTTGTTTTGAAGTCTATTTTGTCTGATACAAGTACTGCAACACCTGCTTTTTTTTCCTTGTTATTTGCATGAAATATCTTTTTCCATCCCTTCACTTTTAATCTGGGGATATCTTTGCGTTTGAGGTGAGTTTCTTGTAGGCAGCATATAGATGGGTCTTGCTTTTTTATCCATTCTGTTACTCTGTGTCTTTTGAATGGGGCATGCAGTCCATTTACGTTTAGTGTGATTATCGAAAGATATGTACTTATTGCCATTGCTGGCTTTAGGTTCGTGGTTACCAAGGGTTCAAGGGTTTCTTCTTTACTATCTAACAATCTAACTTAACTTTCTTATTAAGTTATTGTAAACACAGTCTGATGTTTCTTTATTTATCTCCCTTCTTATTCTTCCTCCTCCATTCTTTATATACTAGGTGTTTTATTCTTTGCCTTTAGTTAGTATTTGGATGGTCTGCTTTCTTTGCTATGATTTTATTTTCTCTGGTCACAGCTTTTTAGCCTTAGAAATGCTTCCCTCTAGAGCAGTTCCTTTAAGCTGTCCTGTAGAAGTGGTTTATGGGAGGCAAATTCTCTCAGCTTTTGCTTGTCTGGAGATTGTTTAATCCGTCCATCATATTTAAATGATAATCATGGTGGATACAGTATTCTTGGTTCGAGGCCCTTCTGTTTCATTACGTTAAATATATCATGCCATTCTCTTCTAGCCTGTAAGGTTTCTGTTGAGAAGTCTGATGTTAGTCTGATGGTTTTTCCTTTGAAGGTGATCTTTTTTCTTTCTCTAGCTGCCTTTAATACCCTGTCCTTATCTTTGATCTTTGCCATTTTAATTATTATGTGTCTTGGTGTTGTCTTTCTGGGGTCCCTTGTGTTAGGAGATCTGTGCGCTTCCGTGGACTGCGAGACTATTTCCTTCCCTAGCTTGGGGAAGTTATCAGCAGTTATTTCTTCAAAGACACTTTCTGTCCCTTTTTCTCTCTCTTCTTCCTTTGGTACTCCTATAATGCGAGTATTGTTCCGTTTGGATTCGTCACACAGTTCTCTTAATATTCTTTCATTCCTAGAGATCCTTTTATCTCTCTCTGCCTCAGCTGCTCTGTGTTTCTGTTCTCTGATTTCTATTGCATTAACAGTCTCTTGCATCTCGTTCAGTCTGCTGCTGGGCCCGTCGATGTCTTGTCTCATTTCTGCATTATCTTTCCTGACTTCCCTCACTTCCTCCCTTAGCTCTTGCATGTTTCTCTGGAGATCCATCAGCATGGTTATGACTTTTATTCTGAATTCTTTTTCAGGAAGATGCTGCATTTCCATCCCTTCAGATTCCTTCTCAGAGGGGGTCTGGATCTTGGTGATTTTTGTCTGTATCATATTCTTCTGTCTTGTCATGTTGACAGGAGTGGTCGCTGGTAGGTGCCACGTATGTCAGCTGAGCTCTTTAAGGTTTAAAAAGAAGAGAAAAAAAAAAAGCACCACCAAAAAACTCAAGCAAGCCAAAAAAAAAAAGAAAGAGAGAAGAAGAAAGAAAGAAATGATAGAAAAGGAAGGTGAAAAAAAAGGGCAAGAAATAAAACATATGAGCAAAAAAAAGAGGGCGGCAAGAAATACAACAAACGAGCAAAAAAAAAAGCAAGAAATAACAAACGAGCAAAAAAAAAAGCCCACCTGGAGTGGATTCTCTAAGCGTGCTGTAGGTGTTGCAGTTGCTCCACTAATTTGCAGCCGCGGCCGTGCCGCTTTTTTGTAGGTCTGGGCGGGGCAGGAATGAATTGGACGCTATTTTTTTCTGTATAAAGTTCCAGTGTGGTTGCTCCCTTCTCTCTGTCACCAGGGAAGGGGACTGAACTTCCCCAGGACTTCCAGCCTCCAGGGCTGAGCCCGCCGGGGCGATGGTGTTCCCTCGCTGCGCCCCCCGCCTCTCCGAGACCGCTACAAATGGCGTGCACTTTTGTCTTGTACCTGGGCGCTGGCTGCACGGTCCTGGTGCCTTCCTGGCTCAAAACCTGCACCTTCTGCCTCTCCAATGTCTGATGCCCGCGCAGTGTGAGTTGGCGCTCCTGGCACAGACCACCGGGGCTGGTTATTTCGCGGACCTGCTCTTCCACTCCCTCCTGGCTCCGAATCCTCTCCTCCCAGCAGCGCGCTGGGCTGGGTGAGTGTTTGGGTGCCGCCGGGTCGCGGCTCTGTATCTTACCTGCCTCGCGGGGTGCTGAGTCCTCCCAGGTGTGGCTGCATGCTGTGCACTTTCCTGTGTGCTCTGATTTCTCTTTTAGGAATCATTGTATTTGCTGTATTTTCATAGATTTATATAGTTTTGGGAGGAGATTTCTGCCGCCCTGCTCATACCGCCATCTTCCCGGAAGTCTCTCCATATGTCTTTTTGAATCTGTGATCTTGTTTTCTTTGGGTAATTTGCTAGGAGTGGAATTCCTGGGTCAAATGGTATTTCTGTTTTTAGTTTTTAAGGAACCTTCAAATTGCTTTTAACAATGGTTGAACTAATTTACATTCCCACTAACAGTGTAGGAGGGTTCCCCTTTTCCTCCATCCTTGCCAGCATTTGTTGTTGTCTTCTGGATGGTGGCCATCATAACTGGTGTGAGGTGATATCTCATTGTGGTTTTAATTTGCATTTCTCTGATGATTAGCGATGTGGAACATCTCTTCATTTGCCTGTTGGCCATCTGAATTTCCTCTTTGTAGAAGTGTCTGTTCAGATCCTCTGCCCATTTTTCAAATGAGTTATTTGCTTTTTGTTTGTTGAGGTACGTGAGCTCTTTATATGTTTTGGATGTCAACCCCTTATCGGATATGTCATTTACAAATATATTCTCCCATACCGTAGGATGCCTTTTTGTTCTGTTGATGGTGTCCTTTGCTGTACAGAATCTTTTTAGTTTGATGTAGTTCCACTTGTTCGTTTTTGCTTTTGTTTCCCTTGCCCGAGGAGATATGTTCATGAAAAAGTTGCTCAGGTTTATATTCACGAGATTTTTGCATATATTTTCTTCTAAGAATTTTATGGTTTCATGACTTACATTTAGGTCTTTGATCCATTTTGTGTTTACTTTGTGTATGGAGTTAGACAGTATTCCAGTTTCATTCTCTTACTTATAGCTGTCCTGTTTTGCCAATACCAGTTGTTGAAGAGACTGTTCTTTCTCCATTGTATGTCCATGGCTCCTTTATCATATAGTAATAGGCCATGTATGTGTGGGTTTATATCTGGGCTCTCTATTCTATTCCATTGATCTATGCTTCTGTTCTTGTGCCAGTACCAAATTGTCTTGATTACTGTGGCTTTGTAGTACAGCTTGAAGTTGGAGAGCATAATCCCCCCAGCTTTATTCTTCCTTCTCAGGATTGTTTTGGCTATTTGGGGTCTTTTGTGGTTCCATAAGAATTTTAGAACTATTTGTTCTAGTTCACAGAAGAATGTTGTTGGTATTTTGATAGGGATTGCATTGAATCTTTAGATTGCTTTAGGCAGAATGGCTATTTTGACAATATTAATTATTCCTACCTATGATCATGGGATGAATTTCCATTTATAGGTGTCTTCTTTGACTTCTCTCAGGAGCGTCTTGTAATTTTCAGGGTGTAGGTCTTTCACTTCCTTGGTTAGGTTTATTCCTAGGTATTTTATTCTTTTTGATGCAATTGTGAATGGAATTGCTTTCCTGATTTCTCTTTCTGCTAGTTCATCATTAGTCTAAAGGAAAGCAACAGATTTCTGTGTATTAATTTTGTATCCTGCAACTTTTCTGAATTCAGTTATTAGTTCTAGTAGTTTTGTAGTGGATTCTCTAGGGTTTTTAATGTACAATTTCATGTCACCTGCAGTGACAGTATGACTTCTTCTTTACCAATCTGGATGCCTTTTATTTCTTTGTGTTGTCTGATTGCTGTGGCTAGGACCTCAGTACTATGTTGAATAAAAATGGGGAGAGTAGACATCCTTGTCTTGTTCCTGATTTTAGGGGAAAAGCTTTTAGCTTTTCACTGTTAAGTATGCTGTTGGCTGTGGATTTGTCATATATGGCTTTTATTATGTTGAGGTACTTGTCCTCTATACCCATTTTGTTAAGAGTTTTATCATGAACGGATGTTGAATTTTGTCAAATGCTTTTCAGCATCTATGGAGATGATCATCTGGTTTTTGTCCTTCTTTTTGTTGATGTAGTAGAAGATGTTGATGGATTTTTGAGTGTGTACCATCCTCACATCCCTGGGTTGAATCCCACCTGATCATCATGGATGACCTTTTTGATGTATGGTTTGCTAATGTTTTGTTGAGTATTTTTGCATCTATGTTCATCAGGGATATTGGTCTGTAATTTTCCTTTTTCATGGTGTCCTTGCCTGGTTTTGGTATTAGAGTGATATTGGCCTCGTAGGATGAGGTTGGGAGTATTCCCTCCTCTTCTACATTTTTGGGAAACTTTAAGGAGGATGGGTATTAGGTCTTCACTAAATGTTTGATAAATTCAGCAGTGAAATGATCTGGTATGGGGATATCTTCTTCGCTACCAATTCAATTTCCTTGCTGGTAATTGGTCTCTTCAGATTTTCTGTTTTTCCTGGGTCAACCATGGAAGGTTGTATTTTTCTAGAAAGTTGTCAGTTTCTTCTAGGTTATCCAGTTTGTTACCATATAATTTTTCATAGTATTCTCTCATAATTCTTTGTATTTCTGTGGTGTCCCTAGTGATTTTTCCTTTCTTATTTCTGATTCTGTTTATGTGTGTAGACTCTTTTTTTCTTGATAACTCTGGATAGGGGTTTATCTATTTTGTTTATTTTCTCAAAGACTGAGCTCCTGCTTTCATTGATTCTTTCTATTGTTGTATTCTTCTCAATTTTATTTATTTATGCGCTAATCTTTATTATGTCCCACCTTCTACTTACTTTGGGCCTCATTTGTTTTTCTTTTTCTAGTTTTGTTAATTGTGAGTTTAGACTGTTCATTTGGGATTGTTCTTCTTTCCTGAGGTAGGCCTGTGTTGCAATATACTTCCCTCTTAGCACAGCCTTCGCTGCGTCCCAAAGATTTTGCGGTGGTGAGTTACTGTTGTCATTTGTCTCCATATACTGCTTTATCCCTGTTTTTATTTGGTCATTGATCCATTGATTATTTAGAAGCATGTTATTAAGCCTCCATGTTCTGTGGGCTTTTTTGTTTTCTTTGTGTAATTTCTTCTAGTTTCATGCCTTTGTGATCTGAGAAGCTGGTTGGTACAATTTCAATCTTTTTGATACTGAGGCTCTTTTTGTGGCCTAGTATATGATCTATTCTTGAAAATGTTCCATGTGCGCTTGAGAAGAATGTGTATCTTGTTGCTTTTGGATGAAGTGTTCTGTACATGTCCATTAGGTCCATCTGTTCTAGTATGTTTTTCACTGCCTCTGTCTCTTTACTTATTTTCTGTCTGGTTGATCTGTCCTTTGTAGTGAGTGGTGTGTTGAAGTCTCCTAAAATGAATGCATTGCATTCTATTTCCCCCTTTAATTCTGTTAGTATTTGTTTCACATATGCTGGCGCTCCTGTGTTGGGTGCATAGATATTTATAATGGTCATATCCTCTTGTTGGACTGACACTTTTATCATTATGTAATGTCCTTCTTTGTCTCTTGTCACTTTCTTTGTTTTGAAGTCTATTTTTTCTGATACAAGCACTACAACTCCTGCTTTTTTCTCCCAATTAGTTGCATGAAGTATCTTATTCCATCCCTTTACTTTCAGTCTGTGTATGTCTTTGGGATTGAAGTGAGTCTCTTGTAGGCAGCATATATACAGGTCTTGTTTTTTTATTTATTCAGTGACTCTATGTCTTTTGATTGGCGCATTCAGACCATTTACATTTAGGGTGATTATCAATGGGTATTTACTTATTGCCATTGCAGGCTTTAGATTCATGATTATCAAAGGTTCAAGGGTAATTCCCTTAGTATCTAAGAGTCTAATTTAACTCACATCATATGCTATCACAAACACAACCTTAAGGTTCTTTTTTTCCGTCCTTTTCCATTCTTTATATGTTAGGTATCATATTCTGTACTCTTTGTCTTCCTTTGATTGACTTTGGGGGTAGTTGCTTTGATTTTGCATCTGCTTAGTAATTAATTGTTCTATTTTGCCATGGTTTTATTTCCCATGGTGACATCTCTTAAGCCTTTGGAATACTTCCATCTATAGGAGTCCCTCCAAAATGCACTGTAGAGGTGATTTATGGGAGGTAAATTCTGTCAGCTCTTGCTTATCTGAAAATTGTTTAATCCCTCCTTCAAATTTAAATAATAACCTTGCCAGGTAGAGTATCCTTGGTTCGAGGCCCTTCTGCTTCATTGCATTAAATTTATCATTCCACTCCCTTCTGGCCTGTAAGGTTTCTGTTGAGAAAACTGATAAAAGCCTGATGGGTTTTCCTTTGTATGTGATCTTTTTTCTCTCTCTAGCTGTTTTTCAAAGTCTGTCTTTATCCTTGATCTTTGACATTTTAATTATTATATGTCTTGATGTTGTCTTCCTTGTGTTCCTTGTGTGGGCGATCAGTGCACCTCCATGCCTTGAGAGACTATCTCCTTCCCCAGATTGGGGAAGTTTTCAGCAATTACCTCCTCAATAACACTTTCTATCCCCTTTTCTCTCTCTTCTTCTGGTACCCCTATAATGTGAATATTTCGTTTGAATTGGTCACACAGTTCACTCAATATTCTTTCATTCTTAGAGATCCTTTTTTCTCTCTGTGCCTCAGCTTCTTTTTATTCCTCTTCTCTAATTTCTATTCCGTTTACCATCTCTTCTACTACATCTAATCTGCTTTTAAATCCCTCCATTGTATGTTTCATTTCAGATATGGAATTTCTTAATGTTTGAATCTCCAACTTAAATTCGTTCCTGAGTTCTTGAATATTTTTCTGTACCTCCATAAGCTGTTTATGATTTTTATTTTGAACTCTCTTTCAGGAAGATAAGTAAGTTCAGTTTCATTTGGCCCTTTTTCTGTTGTTTGTGAGATTTTGGTCCGAAACAGGTTCCTTTGATGTTTCATATTTATATGTGGCGCCCTCTAGTGCCACGAAGCTCTAGTCTCTGGAGCTACTCAACCCCTGGGGTGAGGTTGGGGATCCCAGGGGAGTGGCGCTGGTGCCTGGTGGGAGGAAAGAACTGTTTCCTGCTTTCTGGCTGTAGTGCCTGTCTCCCATATGAGAGTCAGTGGGCCGAGCACACAGGTGTAAGCCTCTGTGCTCTGCGTCTCTAGCTGTTGTAGGTGGGGCCTCCCTCTGTCTGGCCTGATGCCAGCACAGTGACTGCTTGTTTGACAGCTGTGCCAGCAGGCCAGGAGGAAGGTGCAGCAGGCTGCATATCACAGTGGGGGGCCTCGGAGCTGAGTAGTCAGCTAGGGGAATGGAGCGCCTGAAGCTTCTCAAAGTTCTCAACCTGCTGGGCAGAGCATGCCCAGAGAACCTTGTACCCCTATCCCTTCTCCCACGCAGCAAGCTCCGTGCAACCCCCGCCCCTTCAGCAGTCCACCCACTGCTGGGAAGCCTCTCAGACTGCCTGCCTTTCATTTGTCCCAGAGTGGTCAGATGTGGATCCCCATCCTCCACAAATGGCCAGAATCTCAGTCTCTCAAGCACTCCTCCTGTCCCAGCTCTCCAATCCCAGCAACCTGCAGGGCATCACACAATGTAGGTTTGTGTTCCAAAGCAGACCTCCAGCGCTGGGTGTTCAGCAGTTCTAGGTTTCTACCCTCTCCCCATTCCATTTCTCTTCCTCCCACCAGTGAGCTGGGGTGGGGCTTGGGTTCCACCGGATCAAGGCTTTGGTGTTTCATGAGGTCTGCTGTGTTCATGAGGTCCGTATGCAGGCTGGTGCAGCCCTCTTTCCTGTTGCTGTTTTAGGGTTAGTTGTATTGACTATATTTTTGTACTGTATGTGATTTTGGGAGGAGTTCTCCGTCTCACCGCCACCATCTTGAATCGGGGAGCTGAAGACAGTAACATTTTAATATAAAATTTTTATTTTAAAATGTATTAAAATCCAAGAAGATATTGTTTGGAAATAAATGTACTAATAACAATTAGTGTAGTTGTTTGAAATTTTTCATAAAATTCTCAGCTTTACTTATGATAATACCTTGTAAAAAATTGCTTCATCTAGATTACAAGTCAATTTTTTGGTCTTCAATTAAGAAAATATTGGTTATATGGACATTTCTCTTTCTTCTTTTGTACATTAGGATTTAACATTTCTATTCACAAAAAAAGTTTTTTAAAGGAGTTAAAAAGTTTAAAAGAGTTTAATAGTTTTCCTCTTTAAAAACTTTTTTAAAGAGGAAATATTTGACTTTGGAGTATAATTCATTTCACTTCCACTCTTCTTCTGCTTAGGCCAGATAAGTCTCTTATTCAACCATGATATAAATCTCAAATTTGAGCTATTATGGGTTTATTAATCCTATGGAAGCATAGGAGGCATATGAGTTATTGCTTCATAGCCATTTCACACTTGCCCCCTATCTACCAGGGATGGTGTCCTGAAAGAGTTTCTCATCACCTCCTGGGTTTTGGTGAGGTGTGAGGCTTTCTGAAAAAACATTTTTTTTTTCTGCAAGAGAGGGGTGACGTGAGAAAAACACAAATCCGCAGGCTCCTCTGTGTTCATCACAGTTCCATTCTGCACCGAAGTTGGAAGTTGAGCCTTTACAGATTTTTAGGAGTGGAGTGTGGAAGCTGCGACGCCGTATGGCCTCACATGACCGTCTTACTTATTTATGCCTGTTGTTCCATTTTTTAGGGCATGGGAACCTCTGCTCTTTTCCCCATGATTTCGGTCATTTGGTCTTACCATTATCTCAAGGAACTGTGGAGGGACTTTCGACGAAACCCATTCTCTTCCTAACAGTTTGGGCAGAAGTTTGGATAGGGATGAATATGGCAGCTGTGGAACAAAATGGACCTCTGAGGATTTGTTTTGATCTCCACTGCTGTGCTCATAGTGGTCACCGATATGTTCCATCTGTGGAAGTAGTTTGTGAAATGCACATTTTTTTCTCCTTCTTAATCATACTATCCCTGACAATTTTTCCACAGCTAATGCAAAGAACATTTCATTGTCATCTTAGAGATTTCATTTCAGAAGCAGCAGGTAGATAAGATTTTCTGCCAGTCCAGAAAATATATTTCCCAGTAAGCAAGAAAAGCCCTTCTTGATCTTTAAAACATTGACAGAAATCACTACAAATTTTCATCCAAGAAAGCCGTCTCCTCCCAGACATATCCCATCGCTTCACTTGCAGAGGGGCATGCTATCCGCTCAACATCAGGAGTTTGAAATGGAAAAACCGGGATGTAGGTATTTTTCTGGCAGTAGAGCCCAAATGCTCCTTGCACTTATCTTTGTGCCTCTCTACTTAGGGCACAGCTGCAGTCTGTAAAACTGCTTAGCTGTAGTGGGACACTGGCTATTGGCTTCTTAACAATAGGGTGTCTCCTCATTGGTGTGGCAGTTGTCAGTTCTCAGGTTGTGATGTTGCTATGCCCAAGGGCCATAGGGAATTGGCACCTTTGGATACCCTTCCTTTTGCTGTCTATGTAAGTAAGAAATTGTCTGAATCTAAAAAAGGGTGTTGTTTCTTTTCTAGCCATATCTATTAGACCTTCTTGTGCTTGACAATAATAGCTAATAACAAAGTTTGTAAACATATATGTATATATACATATATATATGTAAAAAGTGTGTAAACACACACATACACACCCACACACACATCTTAAACACATCAGGAAAAGATGTATTATCCAATAAATCATTTGGGACAACTGACTATTTAGGAAAAAATCTGTATCGCTACTTCATTTCTTACACTGTCCCCCTGTGCAGTTCAGATAGATAAATTTAGATGAAAAAAAGGAAATGAAACCATGAAAATGTCATTGGGAAAATGGATACATTAAAAAAAATATTTTGGAGATACAGAGGCCTTTAGTATGGTATAAAGTGCAAACTTTATAGGGCCAAAGAATGATGAAAAAATTGGCAACATAAAAAACAGTAACATTTATATGAGAAAAATGTACCATAAAAATATTCAAGAGGAGAAAAGCAAACTGGAAAATATATTCTTAACACATGTGACAGACAAATGACCAATTTCCATCATATGTGAAGGATTTTTTAGGCATCAGTAAGAAAAATACCAAAAAGGAGAGGAACAGATATTTTGTAGTAACAGCCCCAAATGGCCTTTTTTTCCTCAATGATCATGTTCTTTGAGATTATATATATTATACTAATATATTATTATAGATATACTTGTGTGTATTGTATGTTTTTCCTGGTACTAAGTTTTTTGGTTTGTTTAACTGTATAACCGGTTATTACCTATACTCCAACACTAATGTGAACAGTTTTCTCAATCCCCACCTCCATTAAACTATTTTCACCACTGAGGTATAACTAATGTGTACTTTTTAAAGTCAGCAGCTTTAAGGCTAACTTGCTCAATTTTTTTAGTACTAATAAATCTCAACCTAGTAAGCTGCTGAAAAAAAGAGGAAAACTTTTGACTTTTTGTTTGCTATGAGTATAACTTATTTAAAAATATTTAATGTCAATCAACTTATTTCACAACCATAATGAGTTATTACCTCATACCAGTTAGGATGGCCAACATGGAAAAGATAAGGAACAACGATGTTGGTGAGGATGTGGAGAAATGGGAACCCTCCTACACTGCTGGTGGGAATGCAAATTAGTTCAACCATTGTGGAAAGTAGTATGGAGGTTCCTCAAAAAACTAAAAATAGAAATACCATTTGACCCAGGAATTCCACTCCTAGGAATTTACCCAAATAAAGCAAGACCTCAGATTCAAAAAGACACATGCACCCCTACGTTTACTGCAGCACTATTTACAATAGCTAAGATATGGAAGCAACCTAAGTGTCCATCAGTAGATGAGTGGATAAAGAAGATGTGGTATATATATATACAATGGAATATTACTCAGCCACAAGAAGAAAACAAATCCTACCATTTGCAGCAACATGGATAGAGCTAGATGGTATTATGCTCAGTGAAATAGCCAGGCAGAGAAAGAAAAGTACCAAATGATTTCCCTCTTTTGTGGAGTATAACAATGAAGCAAAACTGAAGGTACAAAACAGCAGCAGACTTACAGACTCCAAAAAGGTACTAGTAGTTACCAAAGGGGAGGGGTGGAGAAGGGTGAGTGGGGAGGGAGGGGGAAGAGGATTGAGGGGTATTATGATTGGTACACATAGTGTTGTGGGGGGGCATGGAGAAGACAGTGTAGCACAGAGAAGACAGGTAGTGACTCTGTGGCATCTTAATACGGTGATGGACAGTGACTTCAAGGGAGTGTGGGGGAACTTGATAATATGGGTGAATGTAGTAACCACAATGTTTTTCATGTGAAACCTTCATAAGAGTGTATATCAGTGATACCTTAATAAAAAATTAATAAATAAAAGAAATGAAAGATAAAAAACCCTACACCACATAAACACTGTATAAATTTCTAAATCTGTACAAATCCCTAAATATTTTTCCTAAATCATAATCTTCAAATTTAAATTTCAGTTTTTCTGAGTCAAAGCACTAAGAATAAACAGAGACCCAGCTCATGGTATAACACTATTGGACAAAAAAGGAGTTAAAAATATGGTGCATTTGCAGATGACATGATACTGTACATAAAAAACCCTAAAGACTCCATTCCAAAACTACTAGAACTAATATCTGAATTCAGCAAAGTTGCAGGATACAAAATTAACACACAGAAATCTGTTGCTTTCCTATACACTAATGATGAACTAACAGAAAGAGAAATCAGAAAAACAATTCCATTCACAATTGCATCAAAAAGAATAAAATACCTAGGAATAAAACTAACGAAGGAAGTGAAAGACCTGTACTCTGAAAACTACAAGACACTCCTAAGAGAAATTAAAGAGGACACTAACAAATGGAAATGCATCCCATGCTCTTGGCTAGGAAGAATAAATATTGTCAAAATGGCTGTACTACCTAAAGCAATCTACAGAGTCAATGCAATCCCTATCAAACTACCAACAGCTTTCTTCAATGAACTGGAACAAATAATTCTAAAATTCATATGGAACTACAAAAGACCCCAAATAGCCAAAGCAATCCTGAGAAGGAGGAATAAAACAGGGGGAATTAAGCTCCCTGACTTCAAGCTCTACTACAAAGCCACAGTAATCAAGACAATTTGGTATTGGCACAAAAACAGACCCACAGACCAGTGGAACAGAAAAGAAAATCCAAACATTAACCCAAACATATACAGTCAATATTTGATAAAGGAGCCTTGGATATACAATGGGGAGATGACAGCCTCTTCAGCAGCTGGTGTTGGAAAAACTGGACAGCTCCATGTAAGAGAATGAAACTGGATTACTGTCTAGCCCCATACACAAAGGTAAACTCAAGGTGGATCTAAGACCTGAATGTAAGTCATGAAACCATAAAACTCTTAGAAAAAAAACATAGGCAAAAATCTCTTGGACATAAACATGAGCAACTTCTTCATGAACATATCTCCCCAGGCAAGGGAAACAAAAGCAAAAATGAACAAGTGGGACTATATTAAGCTGAAAAGCTTCTGTGCAGTAAAGGACACTATCAGTAGAACAAAAAGACATCCTACAGTATGGGAGAATATATTCATAAACAACGTATCTGATAAAGGGTTGACATCCAAAATATATAAAGAACTCACGCACCCTAACAAGCAAAAAGCAAATAATCCAATTAAGAAATGGGCAGAGGACATGAATAGACACTTCTCTAAAGAAGAAATTCAGATGGCCAACAGCCACATGAAAAGATGCTCCACATCCCTAATCATCAGAGAAATGCAGATTAAAACCACAATGAGATATCACCTCACACCAGTGAGGATGGCCAACATCCAAAACACAAACAACAACAAATGTTGGCGAGGATGTGGAGAAAAGGGAACCCTCCTACACTGCTGGTAGGACTGCAAATTAGTTCAGCCATTGTGGAAAGCTGTATGGAGGTTCCTCAAAAACTCAAAATAGAAATACCATTTGACACAGGAATTCCACTCCTAGGAATTTACCCTAAGAATGCAGCAGCCCAATTTGAAAAACACAGATGCACCCTATGTTTATTGCAGCACTATTTACAATAGCCAAGAAATGGAAGCAACCTAAGTGTCCATCAGTAGATGAATGGATAAAGAAGATGTGGTACACATACACAATGGAATATAATTCAGCCATAAGAAGAAAACAAATCCTACCATTTGCAACAACATGGATGGAGCTAGAGGGTATTATGCTCAGTGAAATAAGTCAAGCTGAAAAAGACAAGTATCAAATGATTTCACTCATATGTGGAGTATAAGAACAAAGAAAAAATGCTGAAGGAACAAAACAGCAGCAGACTCACAGAACCCAAGAACGGACTAATAGTTACCAAAGGGAAAGGGACTGGGGAAAATGGGCGGGAAGGGAGGGATAAGAGGGAAAAAGGGGCATTACGATTAGCAGATGTAATGTTGGGGGGGCACGGGGAGGGCAGTACAACTCAGAGAAGACAAGTAGTGATTCTATAGCATCTCACTACGCTGATGGACAGTGACTGTAATGGGGTTGGTGGGGGGGACCTGATGAAGGGGTAATTTAATAACCATAATATTGCACATGTAATTGTAGATTAATGATACCAAAATAAATTATATTTTTAAAATATGGTGCATATCTTCAAGCAGTTTACAGTCTTCCTAGTAAAGCATTAAAAGAAAAGTAGCTCTTATCTGCACTAACTCTTAGTACAGAATTTCAGAAAGAGGTGGCGTCTGTGTTGTGAAAGCTAGAGTAATGGAAAAGGCCTCATTCTGCCAATGGGACTTGAACTGGACTTTGAAAATGAGACAATTTAGAGAAGATGGAAGCAGCAAGGTCATTCCAGGAATATACTGGCATTTGCACAGTCATTAAAGCAAGAATGTGCTTGGCCTTGTGGGGGAAGGGCCTAGACAGACGTTCCTGTCTGAAATGAGCATATGTTTTAGGCACTTCTGGGAAATAAAATTTATGTAAGTAGGGCGGAGTTGGGTTGTGGAGGACTCTCATTTCTCAGAAAGAGAAGGTTGGCCTTGATACTCTAAGCAATGCAGATTCTTGAGAGGATGAATAGTGACATGATGGAAATTATTAGAAATATTAATCTGATGGCCATATACAAGATAGACTGAAGTAGTGTGAACTGCACTGGAGTAACAGCAGTAGAGAAGGAAGGAAAAAAGGGAAAGGAGAGAACATGTTTAAAACAGACCAAGCCTAGATGAATTGATCAATATCCTTTAAGTGACACTGTTAATTGGTTGATTGAAGCTAACAAGAACCATATTTCTCCATACTTTATGATCCTTCTGGGTCTAATCTTCTCTTGTCTTCAAATTCAGGAACATTTTATACACATTAAGATGTTTTCCCCAGCCATTTCTCCTGTCATTTTTTCTAAATTATACTTATAAAGACCCAACCCACAATTCCTCCTGATCTCCATGCTATTTCTCTTTCATTTTTAAGTTCTCTAAGCTTTCCTCTGAATTTTTATGTCTTTTATGAAATATTATTTCAACTTAGTTAAATCTCCTACTCCCAATTATTACTAAATACTTGAAGCCATTAGGGAGTTATCTTTGTACCAGCCTAACATAGCATTACGTGGGATAGAAGGTCATCGTCAGGCACCATGAGGATCTATAATTAAATTGATGATGGTTAAAGAAATGTCCCCACATCTTCAGTCTTGTTTTGCTGAGATTTTCCTGTTTTTGCTACCACCTTCTCTTAGGGAAACCACATGGTTGATATGACCTTATAAACTTTGTAAAAATATTACATACTGTGTCATAATATGATGCCCTTTTCATATAAAAGCTAAAACATGATACCTTCTGAAGGTCATTCAATGAAAATTCTGAAAGAAAAGTATCTAGGATGAAGCCAGGTAAATGATTGTAATTCTTTCATCTCCATTTTCATCTCCCCTTGGGAAAATTTGTGTGTCCGAGTTTGAATTATGCTGGGTGCCAATCTATGGTCCAAATGTGGACAATATTTCCTTAATTAATTCTCCTTAGGACAGAAGAAATAGGTGGTAATTTTGAAAACTTTACTAAATATTAAGATAGAACAAAAAATTAAATAGGAAAAAAGCATAAGAGATATGTTTCTGATTATGAGATAATTATAAACTAACAGCAACCTTAGATTACATCAGTTTTTGCAAGCATGATATCCTCCTTTTTATCTCCTTGCCTCTGTATGACAGGGCATCTCATGTACCATCACAAATTATCTATTTTCATGATTTACTGACTCATTTTTGGGCCAAGTTTAGGAGTCTGGTTTAAATGTCTTATATTAACTAGAATCTTTTCATGCAGTTCAGGTTTCTAGCTTAAGGTATAGTGTATCTTATCCATAGTGGATTATTAGAATTATTCTAATTCACACAAGGAGTTTTCCAAATGTTTCTGGCTAAGGTTAGCAGATCTGCGAACTTCTTGAGCATTCTGTGAGGAAGTGATCTAAAGGATTATCATCATTGTCATCATCACTAAATGACTTTAATCATATCACTATAATACATACACTGTAACAACAGAGTAGTCCTCTAATAGAAACACAGAGGGAATGATTAAAGAAAAAATATCAGCAATCCTGGAGGAGAAAATTATAACTTACTACTTTCTGAGTTAGAAAAGAGTTTAATCATTTTTCCTTTTCTTCTAAAAAGTTTAAAATATAAATTAAAACGAAAATGAAGGTGGACTATAATTTGAAAATGTGGTGTTTCATCAATTCATCTAACAGAGACATCTAAATTTTTTTCAATACTTACATTAACAATAGAAATTAAAAGCAAAAGGAAAAATACTGCAACATTTTAAATGAAGAAAATCACATTCCAATGCTTAAGTGTTTTTCTTTCAGATATCAGCTTTTTAGAGTCCAAACATTGCCTACCAATTGTTGGCTTATTAGCAGAGCTTACTGTTCTTAAGTTAAATTCAATATATACTTAGTGGGGTAGAAGGTTCTATGCTAGAGGATAGGTGAATAATTTCACACCTTCAGGAGTTCATAATCCAGTGGGGAAGACAGAATAATTATTAGAACCATTACGTAGGATTTTTTTAAGGTTTGAGAAAGAGAAACTGCAGTAGTTATTTGCATACTTATTATTTATTGAATCTGTTTTTAGAAATGAGTTTTTTCCTTAACATGTTAATAATTCTCACTGCTACACTTTGCTGTGTTGTGGGATATGTAACTCTATACAGTGCTTTCATTTCACTTAGCATTATTAGGAGCAGACTTAATAGAAAGAAAAAGCATTAGGTGAGTGGTAATGCTCTCAATTTATGAATAAAAGATTGCATCATAATTAGCTATATTTGCTTTCTTCTTTTGAAGTGCAATGATTTCTGGAGAATTTTTCTTAATATTTTACATTGATTATATTTGAACTAAAAATGTGAGTTAAAAATTAAAATGCCAGCCAGCTGCAAATCAAGTAACATTTACACTGAGAAGCTGTTATCATCAGAGAGAAATTAGATACCTAAATTTCGAATCATAACATTTTGGTAAAATACATGTGGTCCCTAGAAATAAAGTAATTTGTACAGAAATAGCTAAATATTTTTATTCAAAGTAGTGGGTCTGTCATCACTTTCATTTGCAAAGGATGAAGACTGTCAATAATAAATCTTGTTTGCAAGAACATCTTGGGTTCTAATAGTTAGGGAAGGAATAAAGGAATCAAGGGGGTAGTTATGAAATAGATGAATGTTTTTCCAGATACCTCTTAAGGGAAAACACTTTGGAAGATCCAAAGACATAGGAAACTTTAGATTGTCAAGGCTAAGAAAGCCACTGTGAAGGTATACAATATATAATCATCAAAAAATATCATCATCAAACACAGATATTAGAAAATCATGTTAGCCTCAAATTCATTCTGAGAGCAGAAATGGGATTCTGTGGGCTCTTGTTTTAGGGAGTGAAATTGCCTGAGTTATTTTACCCAGGGATATATTGCACAGTTTGTTCCTCTCTCCCAAGGGCAGTTCTAAGAGCTGTAATATTTTTTTCCATCCACCCAACTTCTTTCAGCCACCTAGTTCCACTATATTTGGAAAGAACTGAATCCACCATAAAACTATTTTATCCTTCATTGAGTGCTCACTGTATGCAACTCAGTGCTGAATAGGAATATAATGTTCCTGGCTTCAAGGAACTTAAAATCTACTTAGGGAGGCAAGACATATACTCATAAAAGACCACTTTAAGGCAAGTCAGGGCACAATTTTTAGGAAATGATATTGTCAAAGAGATAGTTTTAGTTGGGCCTTAGGGATGTTGGAGTGGACATTTTTGGCTCCATAAAAATATTCATTACCTGCTTTCCCATTACTAATGGCATCCAGACTTTAATTTGTATAATATCCTCTACCATAAACTCAAGTACTTTGGGGGAAGCTGATCCCACCCCAGGCTTCAGGAGGAGCTGTGGTTGGTGTAATCCAATCATCTGCACATTCCATTTCCCTGGTAGTATCAATGATTGTTTCTTTGGGGCTGAGGGTAGGGAATGGGAAGAGTAGGATGTGACCCAATAAGGTAAATTTCAGGACTCCTGTTTAGACTGCTGGGAAGAATCTCTCTCTTCCTTTAATGACATGGTGTATGGATGTGAAGCCTGGAACCTCTAGAACCATTTTTCATGATGTAAATCATCCTGAGGGCCAAGGAAATATACAGAAGAGGGCACTGCTAAGAACTGCAGAGAAGCAGAGGTAGAGCCACTACATCAAGCCAATCTGGAATGTTTTATCACTAGAACAATATATTTCCTTATTGTTTAGACTAGGTTAAGTTGGTCTTTTGTTTCATGTAACTGAAAGCCTTCTGATTTATATGGGTATCAAAGAAATGAAGAGGCTGGGGCATTCTGTGCATAAGTAATACTGAAGAAATGCAAGTAAGTCAGGAACAAGTTGAAGACAGAGAGTAGAGAGTGGGGTGGAGAGTCTGTAGACTGTAATAGTAAGGGCAAGTGTAAAAAACGGTTCAGATGCAGATATATAAAAATTAAAATTCAGACTATGGATTTTGGACTTGTTTGTAGGCAGGGTAACTTGATGGGTTTTGAATGGGAAATATAGGAATAACAAACATTTATTGAGCACTTACAATGTGCCAGGCATTATATATAATTACCTAATTTAATTATTGAAATCTTTAATGAGGTGCTACCTTTTCCCCTGTTTGATATATGAGGAACATGCTTAGTAACATGATTGGTAAGTGCAGAGCTGAAATAGAGTCCTTGCATTCTGAACTTAGAGCTGACACTCTTAACTGTTGCTTTAGCCTGCTTCCTACATGGCATGATAAAAGTGGTGTTTTTTGAAAGATTAATCTGGGAGCAGTGTACAGAATGATTTGGAGAAGAGTAGAAGAGACTGAAGCAAGGGAAAATAGTTTTGGCCAAAATTTTAGAGCTGAAGAGAACATAGTGATGATCTTGCCTAGTCCTATTCATTTTATAGAGGAATTTGGGGCTCAAAGATTTTAATACCTAAACTGACATAACTAATTAGTGGTATACTGACTCAAAATCCAGTGATTTTTTTTCTCCTATAACATGCCTAGGATACTGCAATTACTTGAGTGGGATATGATAATAACCTAGGTTAGAGTGGTGGCAATGAGAATAATTTAAGGGATATCTCTGAGACATCATAATTGATAGTATGTAGGTGCTGATTAGAAGTAAGAAAACATAAGGATAATGGGGTATGTGGTGGCGACTTGATAATGGGGGGAGTCTAGTAACAATAATGTTGCTCATGTAATTGTACATTAATTATACCAAAATAAAAAAAGAAAAACATAAGGAATAATCACAGATTTTTTTTGCAAATGATGATTTACTCACTTTCACATTTCACAGTATATATTATCATAGAAAAAATTCACTTTAAATGTAAAGACTTAAAAATGGGTTGAGACTTCCGGGAAGATGGCGGTGTGAGCAGGGCAGCAGAAATCTCCTCCCAACACTATATTTATCTACGAAAACATAGCAAATACATCTATTCCTAAAAGAGAGACGAGAATACACAGGAAAGCGCACAGCGTGCAGCTACACCCAAGAGGACTCGGCACCCCAAGAGGCGGGTAAGATACGGAGCCGCGACCCAGCGGGACCCGAGCCCTCCCCCACCCCAGCGCACCCGCGGGAGGAGAGGATTCAGAGCCGGGAGGGAGTGGAAGTACACCCCGCGAAGGAGCCAGCCCAGTGATGTGCGCGGGGAGCGCTGACCCACATTGCGCAGTGCAGCGGAGATTGGAGAGACAGAGAGGCAGGATCTGAGCAGGGAACGTGCCAGGGTGCTTGCAGCCGGCTCCCGGGAAGGAAAAAAAAAAAGCGCGTGCTTTCTTCAGTGGTCTTAAAGAGACAGGAGCCCAGCGGAGGAGCTGGATCGCCCCAGCACACTCAGCCCAGCAGGTTGGGAGTCCGGGGGAGTTTCAGACCCCTTAGCTGCCGACTGAGGAAGCGTAGCCATACTTAACACTTCTCACTGAGATCAACAGCCTCCTATTCGTTCCCACCTCTGCCAGAGTGATAAAGGGCCCTGCAGAGCAGCGCAGCCAAAGCTGTGGAATAGTGGGGCAATAGCGCCACCTACAGCATTCCCAGAGAATCTACGTCCGGTGGGTGTTTTTTTGTTTTTTTTTTGTTTTTTGTTTTGTTGTTGTTTTTTCTTTTCTTTTTTTCTTTCTTTCTTCTTTTTTTTCTCTTTTCTTTTCATCTCTTTTTAAAGTCTTAAAGAGCCCAGCTGACATACATGGCAACTGTCAGTGACCAATTCTATAGCCATGAAAAGACAGAGGAATATGGTTCAGACCAAAATCAAACAGACAACCCCAGAGAGGGAGTCTGAAGGGATGGAAATGCACAGCCTCCCTGAAAAAGAATTCAGAATAAAAGTCATAACCATGCTGATGGACCTACAGAGAAATGTGCAAGAGCTGAGGGAGGAAGTGAGGGAACTGAGGAAAGACAATGCAGAAATCAGACAAGCGATCGACGGGCTTAATAGCAGAATGGATGAGATGCAAGAGACTGTTAATGGAATAGAAAACAGAGAACAGGAGTACAGAACAGCTGAGGCAGAGAGAGATAAAAGGATTTCTAGGAATGAAAGAATATTAAGAGAACTGTGTGACCAATCCAAACGGAACAATATTCACATTATAGGAGAACCAGAGGAAGAAGAGAGAGAAAAAGGGATAGAAAGTGTCTTTGAAGAAATAATTGCTGAAAACTTTCCCTCGCTGGGGAAGGAAGTAGTCTCGCAGTCCACTGAAGCTCATAGATCTCCCAACACAAGGGACCCAAGGAAGACAACACCAAGACACATAATAATTAAGATGGCAAAGATCAAAGATAAAGACAGGGTATTAAAGGCAGCTAGAGAGAGAAAAAAGATCACCTACAAAGGAAAACCCATCAGACTATCATCAGACTTCTCAACAGAAACCTTACAGGCCAGAAGAGAATGGCATGATATATTTAACGTTATGAAACAGAAGGGCCTCGAACCAAGAATATTGTATCCAGCACGATTATCATTTAAATATGATGGAGAGATTAAACAATTTCCAGACAAACGAAAGTTGAGAGAGTTTGCCTCTCATAAACCACCACTACAGGATATCTTAAATGGACTGCTCTAGATGGAAGCACACCTAAGGCTAAAAAGATGTCACCAGAGAAAATAAAATCATAGCAAAGAAAGCAGACCATCCAAATACTAACTAAAGGCAAAGAATAAAACACCTATTACAGAAAGAATGGAGGAGGAGGAATAAGAAAGGAGAGAAATAAAGAAACATCAGACTGTGTTTACAATAACATAACAAGAAAGTTAAGTTAGATTGTTAGATAGTAAAGAAGCAACCCTTGAACCCTTGGTAACCACGAATCTAAAGCCAGCAATAGCAATAAGTACATATCTATCAATAATCACCCTAAATGTAAATGGACTGAATGCACCAATCAAAAGACACAGAGTAACAGAATGGATAAAAAAGCAAGACCCATCTATATGCTGCCAACAAGAAACTCACCTCAAATCCAAAGATATACACAGACTAAAAGTGAAGGGATGGAAAAAGATATTTCATGCAAACAACAAAGAGAAAAAAGCAGGTGTTGCAGTACTTGTATCAGACAAAATAGACTTCAAAACGAAGAAAGTAGCAAAGATAAAGAAGGACATTACATAATGATAAAGGGGTCAGTCCAACAAGAAGATATAACCATTATAAATATATATGCACCCAACACAGGAGCGCCAGCATGTGTGAGACAAATACTAACAGAATTAAAGGAGGAAATAGACAGCAATACTTCATCTTAGGAGACTTCAACACACCACTCACTCCAGAGGACAGATCAACCAGACAGAAAATAAGACACAGAGGCACTGAACAACACACTAGAACAGATGGACCTAACAGAACTCTACACCCAAAAGCAACAGGATACACATTCTTCTCAAGTGCACATGGAACATTTTCCAGAATAGACCAAATACTAGGCCACAAAAAGAACCTCAGTAATTTCAAAAATATTGAAATCCTACCAACCAACTTCTCAGATCACCAAGGTATAAAACTAGAAATAAATTTTAGAAAGAAATCAAAAGGCTCACAAATACATGGAGACTTAACAACACTCTCCTAATTAATCAATGGGTTAACGACCAAATCAAAACAGAAATCAAAGAATATATGGAGACTAATGACAACAACAACACAAAGCCACAACTTCTGTGGGACGCAGCAAAGGCACTTCTAAGAGGAAAGTATATTGCAGTCCAGGCCTATTTAAAGAAGGAAGAACATTCCCAAATGAATAGTCCAAAGACACAATTACTGAAATTGGAAAAAGAAGAACAAATGAGGCCCAAAGTCACCAGAAGGAGGGACATAATAAACATCAGAGAAGAAATAAATAAAATTGAGAAGATTAAAACAATAGAAAAAAATCAATGAAACCAAGAGCTGGTTCTTTGAAAAAATAAACAAAATAGATAAACCCCTAGCCAGACTCATTAAGAGAAAAAGAGAATCTACACACATAAACACAATCAGAAATGAGAAAGGAAAAATCACGACGGACCCCACAGAAATACAAAGAATCATAAGAGAATATTATGAGAAGCTATATGCTAACAAGCTGGAAAACATAGAAGAAATGGACAACTTCTTAGAAAAATACAACCTTCCAAGACTGACCAAGCAAGAAACAGAAAAACTAAACAGACCAATCACCAGCGACGAAATTGAATTGGTAATCAAAAAACTACCCAAGAACAAAACCCCCGGGCCTGTTGGATTCACCTCTGAATTCTACGAGACATTAGGGAAGAAATAACACCGATTTTCCTTAAAGTTTTCCAAAAAATAGAAGAGGAGGGAATACTTCCAAACTCATTCTATGAAGCCAGCATCACTCTAATACCAAAACCTGGAAAAGACTTCACCAAAAAAGAAAATTACAGACCAATATCCCTGATGAACATAGATGCAAAAATACTCAACAAAATGTTAGAAAACCGAATTCAAAAATACATCAAGAGGATCATACACCATGATCAAGTGGGATTCATCCCAGGGATGCAAGGTGGTACAACATTCGAAAATCCATCAACATCATCCACCACATCAACAAAAAAAGAACAAAAACCACATGATCATCTCCATAGATGCTGAAAAAGCATTTGACAAAATTCAGCATCCATTCCTGATTAAAACTCTCAACAAAATGGGTATAGAGGGCAAGTACCTCAACATCATAAAGGCTATATATGACAAACCCACAGCTAACATCATACTTAACGGCGAGACGCTGAAAGCTTTTCATCTAAGATCGGGAACAAGACAGGGATGCCCACTCTCTCCACTGTTATTCAACATAGTACTGGAGGTCCTAGCCACAGCAATCAGACAAAACAAAGACATACAAGGCATCCAGATTGGTAAAGAAGAAGTCAAATTGTCACTATTTGCAGATGACATGATACTGTACATAAAAAACCCTAAAGATTCCATTCCAAAACTACTAGAACTAATATCTGAATTCAGCAAAGTTGCAGGATACAAAATTAACACACAGAAATCTGTTGCTTTCCTATACACTAATGATGAACTAACAGAAAGAGAAATCAGAAAAACAATTCCATTCACAATTGCATCAAAAAGAATAAAATACCTAGGAATAAACCTAATGGAGAAAGTGAAAGACCTGTGTTCTGAAAACTACAAGACACTCCTAAGAGAAATTAAAGAGGACACTAACAAATGGAAATGCATCCCATGCTCTTGGCTAGGAAGAATAAATATTGTCAAAATGGCTATACTACCTAAAGCAATCTACAGATTCAATGCAATTCCTATCAAACTACCAACAGCTTTCTTCAATGAACTGGAACAAATAATTGTAAAATCCATATGGAACCACAAAAGACACCGAATAGCCAAAGCAATCCTGAGAAGGAGGAATAAAACAGGGGGAATTACACTCCCTGACTTCAAGCTCTACTACAAAGCCACAGTAATCAAGACAATTTGGTATTGGCACAAAAACAGACCCACAGACCAGTGGAACAGAATAGAAAATCCAAACATTAACCCAAACATATACAGTCAATTAATATTTGATAAAAGTGCCTTGGATATACAATGGGGAGATGACAGCCTCTTCAGCAGCTGGTGTTGGAAAAACTGGACAGCTCCATGTAAGAGAATGAAACTGGACTACTGTCTAGCCCCATACACAAAGGTAAACTCAAGGTGGATCAAAGACCTGAATGTAAGTTATGAAACCATAAAACTCTTAGAAAAAAACTTAGGCAAGAATTTCTTGGACATAAACATGAGCAACTTCTTCATGAACATATCTCCCCAGGCAAGGGAAACAAAAGCAAAAATGAACAAGTGGGACTATATCAAGCTGAAAAGCTTCTGTGCAGTAAAGGACACCATCAGTAGAACAAAAAGACATCCTACAGTATGGGAGAATATATTCATAAATGACGTATCTGATAAAGGGTTGACATCCAAAATATATAAAGAGCTCATGCACCTTAACAAACAGAAAGCAAATAATCCAATTAAGAAATGGGCAGAGGACATGAATAGACACTTCTCTAAAGAAGAAATTCAGATGGCCAACAGGCACATGAAAAGATGCTCCACATCGCTAATCATCAGAGAAATGCAGATTAAAACCACAATGAGATATCACCTTACAGACAAAGTGAGGTTAGGGGTTGTATGGGAGTAGAGTTGGTGCCTGGAGGGAGGAAAGATCTGTTTCCTGGTTCCCATCTAAGGTGCCTTTCTTCAGTGTCAGAGCCTGTGCACCAAGCACACACGTGTAAGCCACTGTGTTTTGCATCTCTAGCTGTTTTAGGCGGGGCTTCCCTCTGGCTGGCCTGATGCTAGTGGAGTGACTGCCACTTTGCGAGCAGGTACTTGTAGGCCAGTAGGAAGTCTCAGCAGGCTGTGTGTCATAGTGGGGGGCCTCAGAGCTGAATAGGCAGTCAGCGGGATGGAGCCCCTGAAGCTCCTCATAGTTCCTAACCAGCTGGGCAGAGTGCACCCAGACAACCTTGTCTAGCTCTCCCTTTTCCTGTGCAGCAAGCTCCATGCAAACCCCGCCCCTTCAGCACCCCTCTTGCTGCTAGGAAGCCTCTCAGACCGCCCACCCTTCCTCTGACACAGAGCGGCTGAGTGTTGATCCCATCCTCCACAAATGGCTGGAATGTAAGTCTCCCAGGTCCTCCACCCATCTGAGCTCCCCAATATCCAGAGCACCACACAATATAGGCTTCTGCTCACAAAGCAGATCTCCAGTGCTAGGTGTTCAGTAGTCCCAGGCTTCCACCCCCTCCCTGCTTTGTTTCTCTTCCTCCCGCCAGGGTGCTGGGGTGGAGGAAGGGTTTGTGTCCCACCAGATTAAGGCTTTCCATATGTTACCCTCTTTTGTGAGGTCTTCTCTGTTTGTGAGGTCTGGTTCAGCCTTCTTTCTTCTTGCTGTTTTAGGGTTAGTTGTATTAATTAACTATATTTTTGTACTATTTGTAGTTTTGGGAGGAGTTCTCCATGTCACCTCTCATGCCACCATCTTGAATCTCTATCTGACCTTTTTTAATAGCTTCCCATTTTTCTTTTTACTACCACTCTTGCCTCTCTCCATTTCACTTCAGTTCATAGAATAGTCTTTCCTAAACAGTATCACTGTATCACTTACTTGCTTGAGAATATACTTCACATTCATAATGTGGTCCATGGATCAGCAGTATAGGAGGTATCACTTGGAGCTCATTAGAAATGCAGTATCTGGGCTCCACCCCAAACTAACTGAATCAGAATCTGCATCTTTAATGAAATCTATAGAGGTGATTTTATTTACATTCAAGTTTGAGAAGCACTGTTGCAGCTTGAAGTCCAACCTCATTAGCCTATCTTCGAGGTTCTGTTCCAGCTCAGTTTTCAGCCTCATCTCCAGCAACTACCCCTTCCCAGCCTCTTAAAACCCATTACCCAAGTCATACAACATAATTTGCAATTCTGTATATTCATCTTCGTTCCTCTGCCTAAATAACCTTTTTTCCTGGTCTTCAAAAGATGGTTTTCACCATTTGAAAAATTTATTTTCTATAGTTTCTCATAAGAGTTAGGTATATTCTTTTTTCACTCCCACAGAATTTTTTTTAAGCAAGTTCTACTTTATTCTATTCTTAATAATAACAACATGCACTCTTCCCAAAAAAGGAAAATTAAGAAAGAAAATACAACCACCCACAATGCACCTCCCAACCCTGCAGGTGTTTCCATGTCCCTGCTGTCACGAATGTTTTGTGCCCTATATCACTCCCACAGAATTTTATAGATAATTATTATAGCATGTACCACAATGCATTATAAAGTATCTTTGTGTCTCATACTAGACTGTGACGTTTTTGAGGCAAACATTATTTCTTATATAGTTATGTTTTTCTCAGTAGTTCCCAATACATGCTTATTTTGAATGATGTTTCAGAAGTATTAGATAATGGTAGTATTTTATAGAATCATTACATTTGATAGGTATAAAGAATCTTACTGATCACCTTGTAGAGGATTTTTTACAAGAGGAAAATTGGAGCCCCTCCAGATTGAATGATTTTTCCAGAAATACTGGTATGTTGTCATCTTCTCTGTATATATTAGGCATCCTGTGAAATATCCAGCCAATAAGTATGATAAACTTATTTTTCTCTCTCTGATATTTGGGTCAACAAAATTTCCCTCAACTAAGTAAGGTATACTTTAATAAACTTGGGTTATTCTTGATCTCTTCTGCTAATCTTTTCTTCACCTTTCTCTTGTGGGAAATGACAAGACTCTTTTCTATCTCCCTTTCAGTTTAGTGTTATATGATGCTAATCAGAAAGATAGCAAAGTAATTAGGGATGCAGTACCATCAGTACACAGCTGATAGTAAGCTTTGCATCTCCTTTCATCAGATCTAGGATGGGGTATCTTGAGTTTCAGTGTCTGGCAGAGTAAAGGACATGGATGAAAGCAGTTGGATCAGGCACCATCTAGATAAGACTAAAGCAAACTTTATAGGCAGAGAGAGACACTTGAAGCATACAGCAACCAGTTCACAATGAGGAAGATAAACCCATTCTAAAATTTTGAAAGCCACAATTTTGTGGGAAATCTTGGATGTCAGGCTATTCCTAAATGATTAGATTTTGGCCAAGATTTCTATAATCACTTCCTACATGCTTTCAAATGAACAATTACATTTTTTCTTCCAGTTGGGAAGCTTGCTATGGCTTTATCTTCTTGCACCATATTTCAGCCTATGTTGATGGCTTCTATATGAATTATTATGCTTATCTTACAAGTCCTAGGCAGTTTGATACACTTTTACTATCAATCTTCATTAGATGATGGGCTCAGTATTCTTTGTATTCCTATTAGTTATTTCTAGATCCCAGCTGCGGTCAAAATCTTGTCCTGGGTAAGAATATAATCTAATTAGAGTGATTTGTTCTTTTCTAATGGAGAACTCATTAACTCTATTATCAACCACATTTATTAAATATCTAGCATGTAGTATGGTAATTACAGGATGGTTATAACATAGACCTTTACTCTAGGAACATACTGTTTGAATTTCCTAGATTTCCTATACCTATAACATATTGGGAATCTGAGCCCAATTCATATTACACTAAATATGGCATGACTGGAAAATCTGAGGCACAAACTGTGATACTTTTAAGAGTGAAATGAGTTGCAATTAATAATTACACTTGATGAACAGATTAAACAAGAGCTGTCCTGGGCAAACTGGGATTGTGTCAGGCAAACTGGAACATATGGTCACCATAACTAAACATCAGCTGTTATAAATGTTTTTCACATTTTAAGTATGATATTATTAGTGAGCAGATTAAATGTAACTATTTTATGATAACTGTTATATGTCAGACACTACCTTAAAAATGTACTCAGATTTTAGTCAGGAAAACAGAATATGTACATATAACCATATTAAGCAATTGTGCATAGTGGCTTGAAAATTGGACAGGAAGCCAGGAGACCTAGATATGAAAATCTGCATTGAAATTCAATGTCTTTGATCAAATAACTTAACCTCTTAGGCTGTTTTCTTACTTATAAAATGGAATGCTCATTAATTCTTCATAGGATGGTGTGAGGAGGTGTCAAAAATGGGAAAGCAGTTAACATAGTATCTATCAAATAATAAATCCTTGATAAGGGGTTACCTTAGTTTGTTGATTTCCTAGCTGAATGAAAGGCAGCTAGAGTAGAAGTCAGAGACTCTTTTTCTAAAGACTTATATTATGAAGAATTTTTTACTATCTTCCATGGCCAATTTTGCCCCATTCACACTTCCATTCATATTATTTTGAAGCAAATCTCAGATATCACATAATTTTACCCACAGGTTTTTCAGTATATATCATTAAGGATTATTTTTTAACTTCATCACAGTATCATTATTAACCTAAAAAAACAATTCCGTTATCATCAAATATATAGTTACTGTCCAAATTTCTAGTGCTCTTATAAAATTTTTTTTCCAGTCTTTTTTAAAATCAAGGTCCAAATCATATCCACGAATCCTTGCACTTGGTTGATGTCTTTTAAGTTTCATTTAAAGTATAGCTCCCCCCTCCATCTCTTTTTTTCCTTGCAATGTTTTTGTTGAATATATTTTGTCCTGTAGGACGCTCTATAGAGTGTTCCACATGTTGCAATCCCATGGTGCAGTCTAATATGTTCCTCTGTTCTCAGTATTTCCTGTAAATTGGTAGGTGGGTCCAGAAGATGTTCAAATTCAGTTTTTTTTTTTGAGATAGATTCACAGGTTGTGTTGTGTTCTTCCATCAGGAGCACATAATGCCTGGTTGATTATCTTTTATGATGTTAGCTGATGTTGCTCTTTAATTGATATTTAATACCTAGATCAATTTGTTCATTAGGGATTTTAAATTTATTTCTGACCCCATAAATTCTCTTGTTTTTTTTTTACTGAAGTGGTCAGAGTTGTAATTAAGATGAAGATGTAATAAGAAAATAGTAACATCAATTATGCCATATGTTGCAACCTCTAATGTTGTTCTATTTCACTTTGAAGATGTGCTCATGATTGCAAAGAAGGAACAAAAATAGAAATAACTTTATAATGCTATAAATGGAAATGATTAGAACACGATTTTCTCAGATCCTTTAATATAAATGGCTCTATGGGTCTTACGACACAATAATTAAGAAACAACTTCCTATATTGCTAAATGTACAAAAAATAATAAAGTTTATCTACACTAACATCCACTAAATTTTTCTTTATGTCTTGGCCTCAAGTCTTAATAATTAAGCTGTACTAATCTCTACCTTTTTTTTCTAGGAAGAAACAATGTATTCTTTTTATGATGCTGTGCTCTTTTATTATCACTAATATAACATTGTTATTGTAATTAAAAATGACAATGTGGCCCTATAACCACAGCTAAGCACGTTGAGTTACTTTTCCAGTAATGCTGATTAACTTTTGATAAACTAGTCATATTCTCTCACCCAGTTCCTGATCAAGAAATAACATGTCATTTGACAACTGGCAAGGATTAACAGTCAGCTGTGGCCACTGCACTAACTGATTCACCCAGAGATTTAAATCATGACCTTGGACTCATTATCATGCTGTTATAATCTACTGAGCCAAATATTGCCAGAAAAATCATGTCTGAAGATAGGAAGTAAAAAATTCTGCTATTTGTATCTCCAAGCCTAAACCACTGCACATCTGTGTTTTTTCAGTAATTCAATTAGCAGGTGTTTCAGATATGGATGAGGAATTGAAGGCAGGACATTCTCCCCAAAATCAAAGCATATCATCAGTTTTCTGGCTTAAAAAACCTCCATGGCGTGTCTAGTGACTATAGAACAAGTTCAAATTCTCTGGCATAGCACATAAGGTTGTAGCACAAGCTTGTCACATCCTATTTCTCCAGCTTTATCTCTTGCTAAAACTCCCTGCCTCTCTCTCTTCATACCCCAATAACAGTGTTTTTTCTCATTATTTTGCAACTGCTCATGTAATTGTACACTATATATTTATTGAGTCCCTATAATACATGAGACAGTCTGGTTGGCTCTGGATAAACTAGAGTGAAAGGCATATTCCTTGCCCTTAAAGAATTCATGGTCTACTTGAGGAGATAGACAAGGAAATAAATGACTACATCACTGTTTGACAAGTACATTGTGTGACACTGTGTACTATCTGTAGCAAGGTATGAACAGTGCTGAGAAAGCCAGGGGCAAACAGGTGGAAGGAAAAGAAAGGGAAGGATGAGCATATGGTGTAGAAGACAAAGAAGTTAACTGGGAGGAGGATTATGGGACAGGGCGTAGAAAATGTGATCCAAGCTGAGTGAATAGAGTCACAGAGATGAGAAGCTACATGTTCGTAATTTCAGGAAGGTTGTCATGGCTGAAGAGGGGGATGTGCTGGTTGGCTGGGTTGGAGATAAGGTTACAGAGGTAGACAGAATCTGCATCCTAAGGAACCTATATACCTTGACAAAGAGTTTAGATTTTCTCTGTTCCTGTTTTCTTCTTTTGAGAATGCTTTTTCTCTCCCCACGTGCTTCCCTTTTTTGAGAATGCCCAATTTAAACCAATAAAGATGACAAATGGTCTCTACAGAAATATATTCAACAAGTATTTGTTGGAACACTATGTGTTATGTACTGTTCTAAGTGCTTGGGATGCATTAGCAAAAATCCTACCCTGTCAAGGGCTTATATATATATATATACATTTTTAAAATTTTGGTTTCATTAATATAAAATTACATGAGCAACATTGTGGTTACTAGATTCCCCCCATTATCAGGTTCCCACCACATACCCCATTACAGTCACTGTCCATCAGCATAACAAGATACTATAGAGTCACTACTTGTCTTTGTGCTATAGTGCCTTCCTTGTGCCCCCCGCCCTACATGTGTGCTTATCGTAATGCCCCTTATTCCCCTTATCCCTCCTGTCTCACCCATCCTCCCCAGTCCCTTTCCCTTTGGTAACTGTTAGTCCATTCTTGGGTTATGTGAGTCTGCTGCTGTTTTGTTCCTTCAGTTTTTGCTTTGTTCTTATACTCCACAGATGAGTGAAATCATTTGGTACTTGTATTTCACTGAGCATAATAACCTCTGGCTCTATCCATGTTGTTGCAAGTGGTAGGATTTGTTTTCTTCTTATGGCTGAATAATTCCATTGTGTATATGTACCACATCTTCTTTATCCATTCATCTACTGATGGACACTTAATTTCTTCTTTGGAGAAGTGTCTGTTCAGATCCTCTACCCATTTTTTAATTGGGTTATTTGCTTTTTGTTTGTTGAGGCGTGTGAACTCTTTATATATTTTGGATGTCAACCCCTTATCGGATATGTCATTTATCCAGGGCTTAAATTCTAATAGGGGGACTTTGATAATTAATGATAAACATTAGAAATTGGGATATTATTCAACTTGGAGTGAAAGTAAAGTTGTCAGAGAGTGGCACGTGCTATGGAAAAAAGAAAAATAGGGTAAGGTAAAGGAGATTGGAGTGACCAGGGAATGAGTGGAGCAGTATTAAATAGGATGGATAACTGAACAAAATTTGAAGAAGAATGAGTCAGCCACGTGAATATCTTAGTGAAAAATGTTCTAGGTGGAGGGAATAGCTAGAGTAAAGCCTAAAAGAAAGTAGTAGGTGACGTCAGAGAGATCATGTAAAAATGAAAGTCCAAAGACTCACAGGCTTCACAACTTGTGTTCCTACAGGAACTGAAGAAAGGACTTGCATTTTGGTATTAGTCTGCAGCCTTTCAAGGAGACCTTGAGAATCGAATGATGAAGATAGTTAGTTACTTCTTGAGTTAAATTAAGAACAATGCAGTGTCAACAATGCACCCACTTCAAATGTGTGCATCTATTTGAAGGACATGCCCAAGTAAAACATAATGCCATATAGGATACAGTGAAATGTGATAAACATTTTAAGTACAAAGCTAAACCAGAACAAACAAAACAAAGCATATTGTAGTTAGATCAAGAGAGAAAGATCTTTTGAAGGTATTGTGCTTTCTTTAGTTCTGAGCATAGCAGTCTTACATTAAATTGGGCCTACTACTTTGAAAAGTAGTCCATTCAAAATTCTGTGTGATATATTGTATCTAAATGGTTTTTTGGAAAAAGTGTATGAATCAGGGTAGAAGATGATATTAAAGTACTTCCACTCCTAAGGATTCTCTTTAATAGGAAAAACACATGTAGTTGTAGTGAAGACAAGTAAAAAGGAAACATGGTAACAGCTCACTCACTTCTGCTTCAATCCTGTGAGAAGTCAAGTGTCCCCATGGTACTGGCTCCTGCACAGACTGTATTTCATATGCTGGCACTGTCTCCAGGTAGATGAGAGGCAGTAGGGATGCTGCAGGGAGACACAGCCACAGGCACTCAGCTTGCTATGTGACTGGTAGATAGTGCAAGGCCCGCCAAAATTGTCCAGTTTAGACAACCACTTTAAAGTTTACATTTTATGTACTCAAAATAACTAAGCTATTTTAACCTCAAGAGGTTCAGCCTCAGAATAGTGTGTGTATTCTGACTACTGTTTCTGCTTGGGTTGATGGTTGGGGGGTGGAGGTGGTGTTACTTCTTCAAATCTGGCTCAGAAACAGTTGAATAAGCAGAGTGTTCCACCCATTGTTTTTGATTATTTTTAGTTCTGCTCTCCTTTCTTTTAAAGGAGCTCTTAGTGTATTTTAGCGGTACTTAGGGTATCCTAGGCTAAAGTCATAGGTCTGTGTATTTACTGGTACCTGTCATTGTATCTAAATAGAAAGTGTGGATATTAATAGAAAACACAACATTTCAATTTTAGGTAAAAAAAAAATCAGTCTCTCTAGAAGTGTTCTTTTTGCTTGTTGTCCACTTGCCAGTTTCTCCTCCATTATCTGTTTTGCAATGCACAAATGCACATAGTGTAGTTCTCAACCTTTGCTGTAGTCACTTGGGGAATTTTCAGAATATACTATCAGGGTTCTGACCCCAGAGACTGATTCATTTGATGTAAGGCTGGTCCCAGGTGGTATTTTAAAAAAGGGACCCAGGTAATTTTAATGTGCAGCTAGCACTGAAAACCACCATGGTTTCAAACTGGAGTAAAAGTATCTAGGTTCTAGTTGCAGTACTGCCATTTACTTGCTGGTGCATCTTAGTCCTCAATTTCCCACAGGATGATGAAGTTGGATTAGTGATTTACAAAAATTCTTTAACTCTAAAACAAAATTAAATAACTTAGGATGTCATCTAACTTGCTCAGCTTCAAAGAGATGAAAACTGAATTATTTGGAGAATGAATTTGGTTTGAAGCAGATGAGTAATTAAAACAAACAAAAAAGTACTTAACTTCCCTCTTCCTAACTACAAGGCACGAGAAAAAAGAGACATAGAAATTTAAGTTTAGAAATCACAAGAGATTTCTAGGGCTGCTTTGTCTGTTCCCAGCTCTCTTAAATTGGGAGCTAGTCAGATGGTACCTGGGGAACAGAGGGAGAAGGGAGAAAGGTTAATACACACCAATAAGGTATATGTAATGCAAATCCCAGAGGCCTTACACTACTCACTGGACCATAATCCAGCCTGGTGCTAAACATCGCGAGGGTGGAAGGCGGAGTAGGGGTGTGTACATTACGTACACATACACACCAACTATGTCATCCACTGCTCTTGCCAACAGCACCCAGAGAGGGAGTGGTCCACAGCCACCCACCTCCAGCAAGGCCTACCCTGGCCTCACCTCTACTCCTTCCCACCAGCTCCCCGCCCCACCCCACCCCACCCCACCCCACCCGTAAGGTTGTTAGGGCTGTGCTTAGCCCCACCAAGAGTAGGCGGCGGCAGTAGCCACTGCTCTTCTCTAGAAGCTGGTTTTCTGTCTACTCTCGACCTGTTTAACAGAACCTAACTGTGTGCTTCGAAAATCAGAGTCTGCTTCTAGTCCGACCCCTTGCTTTTCTGCGTTTTATCTCTAGATCAGGCCCACCCAAAAGGCCAAATAGACTGAACCTTGGCCCAAGCATCAGTGCATCATCACCCTGGGGGGCCCATCCTTAGTCCTTGCACCCTCACAGCCTCCCATCTCCTTCTTATCCTCACACCTCTCCCAGACGAACCCTAACTCCCCCAAATCTCAACTTCCCACTTCCCCACGCTTTCCTAAATCCTCCATCAGTACCTTTCTCGTATTCTTTGTCATCAGCTCTGTTTCTCAGAACTTCCTCATCTCCTTCCTTCCACCTCCACCCCTCCGAGTCCCAGGTCCTGGACGTCACCTGCTCTCCCCACCCGCTTATACTTCCCTTCCCCCCCCTCAGGTAAACTCTTGAGTCCTCCACCCCCCAACTCTCTTCCACCTTCCAGGACCCCACCCAAGACAACTCGGGAGCCCCTCCGTGCTCACACTTTCATCTCCGGGCCGGACACCCGAAAGCACCCTCCCTTTCAAAACCCTGGGTGCCCCCATTCCCCAGCCACACCCCATCTCCGTATCTGACCCTTCCCCCTCTCTCCCACTCCTCTACTTCCCCGAACTGATCCACAGGGCGTCCGCATCCATCGAGGCTCACACTCTTCCCCCCAAACTCGAGTCCTCCGGCGCCCCCATTCTCCACCCTCCCTCTCGAAAACTTGCTCCCCGGACCCCGCCTCCCCGTTCATACTCTTCCCCCCGCAGCCTCTCCCCGCCCAGCTCCAGCCGGCAGACCGCGCTCGGGAGGGGTGGCTGCCGTCCGCAGGGGGCCCGCCTTGCCTCGGCCTGGGCGGCGGGGAGGTGACGCGGCCCCCGCGGGAGGAGCCCGGGAGGCGGAGGAGGTGCGGCCGGCGGCACCGAACAGCGGCGGCAGCAGTGGCGTAGGGAGCGGGCCTCTGCGCGGCCGCCAGCGACCCAAAGAGCGGCGGCGGCTGAGGGACTGCTGGCGGGCGCGTGAGGAGGAAGGACCGGCGCCGGACCCTGCTACGCGTGGGAGCTCGCTCGGATCCGGGCGTTGGCAGGCGACGGGCCCTGGCCCCGGGACTCTCCGCCGCTAGCCCTTGTCATCCCTTCGCTTTCGTTTCCTCGCTCTAGCCCGGAGAGGTCTCCGGCGGCAGTCGTTTCTGGGGGGTGGGGGGGGTCCTCCCTCCGGGGCGCCTGGGAGCCGTGTGACGCGTCAGCCAGTGGACAGCTGAGCTGCTTCTCCGGGAAATTAGCCCCGGCTTCCTCACCACCTTCTCCGCTACCGCCTCGGCGCCTCTCCGGCTCGTGGGACGCTGCCTTCGGACTCTTGGAGCGAGTTCCTGGGACTCCCCCCAAGGGGCTGGTTCGCAGCTACCCTTCTCCTCTCTGAGGCGGCGCGCGCGCCCCCCGCCCCGGCCGGCGCGCCGCCCTCCCGCTAGTCACCCCACCCTTAGCAGTCCCCACCTTAGCCACTTTCTCCACCACCCTCTCCGCCGCTCCGCGCGAACCACGTCCCGGCACGGCCCCCCGCTCCTCCCTCCCCCAAACCACTCACTCCGCAGCCCTTCGCCCCGGGGAAGAAGAAACATTTCCCGGAGTGCACTCCTCAGGCCTCGCTCCCCCCGCGCTCGCCCTCCTCTCCCCCAGCTCGTTCTTTCTTGGGGGAGGGGGCTGTCGCCTCGGATTGAAGGCTATTGATTTGTATGTATTTGTCCCAGCGCTGGAGGCTGCTCCAGCCGCCCGCGCGGGTGCCGCCGCTGCCGCCGGGGGAGTTGCCTCTCTGCTTCCCTAGGGTGGTTAGGCTCCGCCAAACATGTCGGCTCCTGTCGGGTTGCGGGGCCGACCGGCTCCCACCCCGGGGGCCTCTCAGCCGCCTCTGCAGCCCGAGATGCCTGACCTCAGCCACCTCACGGAGGAGGAGAGGAAAATCATTCTGGCCGTCATGGATCGGCAGAAGAAAGAAGAGGAGAAGGAGCAGTCGGTGCTCAAGTAAGGACCCAGTTCCTTCTTCCCGCCTCCCTCCCTCCCCGCCTGCCCTCCACCCCCTCGACCGCTGCCCTGTGACCGTCGGCGCGCCCTGATCGCCGCCTTTCCTCCAGCCGCTGGCGCCTGGGCCACAAGGGCTGTGGCCGGCGCCAGCCGCCGGGGCTGCTTTCTGGGTGTCAGAGCGTGGGTGTGTGTGTCGGGGAGGGAGGGCGCCGAGGCCAGCTTAGGTGAGGGTGGCGGGCTTTTGGGCGCTGTAATTATCCTCGGCGTCCTTCCGGCTTTCCCCGCGGGCCAGTTTGGCTCCGTGACCCCGGTGGGGCTGGGGCTGAACCCAGGCTCCGTGCGTCCCTGCTTCTTTCCCGTCGCCCCCGCGCGGAGGCAGTGACTGGGGCAATGAATCCAATATGGCCGTGCACAGGTGCTCCCTGGCCGGGACCAGGGCGAAGGCGCGCCAGCCCTGAATGCGGGCGCCACCGGGGCCCCTAGGCCCGCGCCTCCGGAGGGCGGCTCTGCCCCCAAAGCGGAGAAGGGCAGAACTGCCCAGGGTCGCTGCGGGCAGGAGGGCGGCGGTGTGGGCGAGGAGCCTCAGCTCTGCTGTGTCTCGGGTGGGTGTGCGGCCGCCGCCATCTTCCAGCCCCTCCCCCTCGGCGGGTTCTAACTCCCTGCACTCTGCTGCTCTTCCTGTTTGCAACTAGTAAATCTGTTTAATCCTGAAGAGACTTTGAAGATACTCCAGTTCCTACCATTACTGCCGTTTGGGATGCTTCCTACCTTGGGAAGTTCTACTATTCATACTCATAGTCTAAGCAGCCAGGATTTTGCTGAGGGTGGAGAGTGAAAGCAGCACCCAGGCGTCGGTTTAGCGGCTGTGTAACTTCAGCACCAGGGAACTGTCCAGACTGAAACATGTATAGCTCTGAGACTCCTTTTCTTGTCTAGCAAAGAGATTTGTTTCTACAGGTTGCTTTAAAATGCTTTATTGTTATTTGATTTCTCAGTTACTGTGTGAAAGAGATTGTGCAGCGCATGTGTAATCTTTTATGTTTTTCCAGCCCAACATTTTTCTTTTTAATTGAGATCAGTTTTTCACTAAGATTAACTTGCACAGTTTATATGCTAAAGGTGGGACAGTTCTTTTGGGTGTTATCAAATATACCTCCAGAAACACACAATGGGTAGAGTTCTCTGTGGAGGAACTTAACACACTGACCTCTAATCATGTGAATTAAAAAAAAAAAACCAGGTTGTTGAATTCAGTATTCTATAATGTCCTTATTAAAAAAATGATCTGTCTATACATATACATTTCATATCTTAATGACAATACTATAATTTATGAAAACATATCAAATATCAGTACATGTTAGAGGAAAGTACTATTTCTCAAAAAAGATTGAAGGGCCAAGAGAGCAAATGTATTCCTGACTTGTTAATGGAAATGAAGAATTTATTCAAAGCTCATTTCTGGGTTTGAAAACTTGTTTAGGAATGTGATTTATTAGTAGGTTTGGGAAATGAGAAAACGTTAATAGGTTAACTTTATGTACTACCTTTATATATTAACGATGCCAAGCTTTTGATGACTTAGAGTTGATATTTAGATACATGAATCCATATATTTCACTAAATTACTATAAAACTAGTGTTGCCAAAATCATGCTAAAATAAAATGTAGTTTTATTTCTCTGACCCATATATTTAAATGTAGAATGTGGTTATTTCTTGATAGTATCCTAAATCATAGTATTTATTGGGTAGTTCCAAATCCATTTATTGTTAGAACATATAGAAATTTAAATGAACTTCTGAATACTGAATTAAGGATTACTCAGAATGAACAGTATATTAGGGAAATGTGAAAGGGTTTTTCAGGTAGGTGCATGTGAATGTGTTACATTTCTATGTAAACCTACATACTATGCAAATGCGTATAAAGTTAGTACATTCATATTAGCATAGTTTAGTTAGAAACAAACATTTTCTAAACATATTCATATAATCTATGGAATTACATTGATGAAAAATCTATTCATATTTATTTTAAATATCTTCTTGCATTTCCACCTCACTTAGTGTTAGAAGGGATTGTATCTCAAAATGGTCTAAGTGGTTTTAGAATTGTTTTTGTATTTATTTTAACAAGAATTTTAGAGGTTAAAGCATAATACTTTTGAAAATTTAATTTTAAACATTCTCTAAAAATGCTTTTGGTTTTTGTAATAAAATAGGAGTAACAAGGAAAATGGAGAAAAGACTAGACTTCATAAAAGGATTGTAATAATGATAGACATATTGGTTTGAAGAATTTGACATTCTATTAAGTAAAATCAATATAGAGTATTAAGTTACTCATGCTATATATGTATATATATATAAGAAAAAATAATGCTAATATTCTTCAATAATTACTGTTTCCCATTAAGTTTTAGGGTCTGTTTATCTGTTCATGACTATACTATCCTTTGTTTCTTTTTTAGTGATGTCCATTTAATTGCATGTTAGCATTTGTTGTGAGAGAAGGTCATGGTCAGAAAGAAATAAGCTGAAATTCATCTTTGTATCTATTGCCTTTTAACAGTTATGTTAAAAAATAAGTGTGTGAAAAATTGAAACTATTGGATGAAAATATTTTTGCATGATCTGTGAGTTTCAATATTCATATTAACTATTCATACAAAGTGGGCTGTACATACCTGAGGGCATTGTAAGATGATATATCAAAGTACAGGAGGAAAATGTTAAAACTTATATTTACATTTCTATTTTACTTTGAAAAAGAAAGCAATCTTTCCTGATAATATATAGAGAGATAATATATAGACAGTGTTAAGATACATATAATTTTTAGGTATACATATATTAAGAGGTTCATGCCTGAAATATTTTTAATGAGAGAGTGAGTGATCAAAACAGACTTAGACCACCACAGTAATTTCTCTTCTTTAGGAGTCTGAATAATTAAAACTATTTATGTTTAGTTACTAACAATTTCTTCAAAGCCTAACTGAGCATCCACATACTCAGGAAGTCTTCAATCACCACCAAATAATTTCATTTTACATGCGAGTGAAATACTAGAATTTTGGAAGCATTTTTATATCTCAGTAAATCCCTCAATAGATCAACAATTACTTTTTTTATCCTTACATGAATTCCTTTAACAGTTTTAGTTTCGATAACCCAGTCAGTAAAATCTATAATGTCCTTTTATTCATTAATGTTTTAAGCCTTGTTTTTCAAGATGGTTAACTTCTGGAGGGCAGGAATAAAAACATATCCTTCTTTAGACTTTTGTGTTTTGCAGCATCCTAAATATCTGCATATGGTAGATACCTAATAAGTAATGTTGATTTGACTTGTGGTAATGTTAATGAGGTAGTTTACCAATTTTTTGGGAAAATTAAGAATATTCTTTTTGAAAGAAAGGCATAATTTATTAAAAGTTTATGTTTTCCAGTGAGGTTTTTGACTTTGTTTTTTGATGTGGTAGAGTGAACAAATAGTATGAGGGAAGCAAGCCTACTGAAATCAATAGAAAAGTATTCAGTAAATATTTATTGACTTTCTACTATGTGCATACCATAGTCTTTCAGATGAGGTATTTATGTAACAAATTAGAAGTTATGTCATTCTTGACATGTAAATTATCTTTTTATTCTCAGTTTAGATTTTCTGTTAATGACAAATGGATAATCTGCTCCCCAAATAAAAGAAGGCAATATATAGATACTTCCATGATAGATTAGCATAATAATTTAGCTTATATTTAAAACACAGGTGAGCAGTTCTAAATTTCTTTTTAATACTTGAATTTTAAAAGTGCTTTTCAAAGTCAATTGATAAACTTCTTTTTTAATAGTTAATATACACACATGGCACAAAATTTCTTAGCTACCTGTCTCCCCTAGCTAGAGGCAACTACTATTGCCAGTTTATTGTATGCTCTTCCTGAAATATTCTGTGCATAAGAGTAGATGTGGGTATAAAAATATATGTATGTGATGTATATGTATAAACATAAGAACAAAAACCAAATGTGTGCTGCAGCTTTTTAGGAGATCAATTCTACACCTGCTAATATATATGTCTCATTCATTTCAATGGCTGTGTAATATCCCATTTTATGAATGTCCTGCAATTTCTTTACTAGTACCATATTTTTGGGTATTTAAGTTAGCTCTGATTATTTTGCCATTAGAAACAGTATTGTGATAAATATCTTTTTACATATGTAAATTCCCACATGTATTGTTATATTTCTGAGATAAATTCCTAGAAATGGAATTTTGTTTGTTTAAAAGGTCAGTGTATTAAAAATTTTAATAAGTATTGCCAAATTTACTTTCATAGAGAAAGTATACATGAGTGATATATATGAGGGAAATTTCTATATCCTTGCCAGTGCAGTGTGTGCTAATCTTTGCCAATATTTTGGTGAGAAATATGCCATTGTAAATTTAATTGCAATTTTCTTATTATCAGTGAAATTGAGAGCTTTTTCTATTTGTTTACATTTGTTTTGTATTTCTCTTTGTGTTGGTCATTATTAGTTATTTGTAGAAGCTCTTTAATATATAATGTCACTTGGTTTATGATCTTTCTTATACCTTTTTTACAGGTATGGATTTTAAAAAAATGTATTTGAACTTACTACTTTTTGATTTATGGCTTTTGGGTTTCTGATACACTTAGAATGATCTTCTTCATTCTAATATTAAAAAAACTTTTCTTTTTATAGCTAAATGAAATTTTAAGAACATGGCATGTCAGATAAAAGATTAAATTTAATAATGAAGACTTTTAAATAAAAATCATTATTGTATATGTAAATAACCATGGCCATTGCCCAAAATAGAAAACCTATTATAGTTTTTAAAGATTCAAAATGAATTCTGAAAATTGATTGGCATTCTATGAGAAAGTACCTAATAAGTTCTTAATATACATTCTATATTTTAAAGTAACTAGGACAATTAAATAATATCTTCTTCTTGACAACATATATTGATAAGGAACTGTTTATACTGTGTGATGAAGAGAGAGGTAATGGAGGCAAGTGTGATGGACCAGGTGGATTTTGACTTGAAACCTTACTTTAGTAATTAATAACTGTTAAGGTCTTGTTTACATTCTTAAACTCACTGGCCCATGTTCCCTCAGCTATATTATCTGAGTAGTAATACTTACCTTGGGTGTTGTAATCAGTATAGATTATTTAAGTGGGTTGGCACAAGTAGGTTTGCAATAAATAGTTGTTATTAACTGATGATAAGCAGTAGTCTCTAAACCTTAATATTGTAGAATTTCTTGATGAAATCTCCCCGCACCTGCTTTTTTTTTTTCATGAGAGATTTTTGTTGTTGTGTACTCAGAAGTCAAAATATGCTTGGAGGAATTTTTTAAGTGCCATCATTATTTGTCTAGAAGGCCAGGGATGAGGAGAAGGAAGGTGACTAATTGGAAGCATTTTATTTAGCGAAACCATTCTTAGGGAGTCTGGTAACTAAGGGATTGTAGTGAAAATAATACTGACACCAAGCTATTGGTTATTTTTATAAGATACTGTTTGTTGTGGTAGGTGAATGTGAGGGAACTAATTTGTGGAAATTACTCTGTGATAGTCCTTAGGTTTGCCTGAGAGCAAATTTTTACTCTAGTGATAAACTGAAATATGTATTTACTTATCTTGTTTTACTCGTATTATATTTGAGAACTCAGAGAATCTTATCAGGTTATTCTAATTCTGAAGCATGCTTTTTAGAGCTTAGTATATGTTTGTTTTTGTTTTTTTGCATTGCCCCTCAAATACACGCAGTCTTTGTATGATTGCCTCTTTCTCATCCTTCTGGCCTTAGCTTCACATCTGCCTCCTTTAGAGAGCTTTTTCCTGACCATGCTTTCTTATGTACATTCTCTTTATTCTTTATCACAACATCTTTAATATTTTCCCAATTATGCTTATTAAAATTACAGTGACTTCTTTATTTGGTCTGTCTACCCTACTAGATTATAAACTCCCAGAGAGCAGTTAGCATGTCTGTCTTGTTCACCATTCAGCCTCAGCTTCTAATTTAACACAATGCCTTGCATATGTAGTGGAACTCAAAATTATTAGTTGTGTGACTGAGTGAAACATTGGAAATGAATTATTGTGTTTATTTAGGTGCTGGTTGCTTTCAAGGTGAAATTCAATAATCTAAAAGAAAAAGGGCTTCTTAGGTAGTAGTGATATTATTTTTGAAATCAAATGTAATTTTTAAACATATGTCCAATTTTGCTTATTTGGAAGCAAACTTCAGTGTTTGTATATGATTGCAACTCATTTTTCTTTTGGACTAAGAACATACCTGTTTTGACTAGAAACCAGAGAGTGTTGTGATATATCTTTTTTAATGTAAAGATGTTACAAATTAAGGACTATTTTGCTTTAAAAATTACTTTATTTTCAAAGCATTTGCAGATATCCGAATGTATGGAATGTTTAGGATAGAAATATAGACATACCTTGAAGATATTGTGAGTTTGGTTCCAGACCACTGCAATAAAGTGAATATCACAATAAGGCAAGTGAAATGAGTTTTTTGGTTTCCCAGTGCACATAAAAGTTATGTTTGCACTACACTGTAGTCTTGTAAGTGTGCTATTGTACTGTGTCTAAAAGACATTGTGCATATCTTAATTAGAAAATACTTTGTTAAACGCTAACCATCAATCTGAGTTTTCAATGCATTGTAATTACTGATCACAGAGCACCAGAACACATACAATAATGAAAAGGTTTGAAATATTGCTGGAATTATGAAAATGTGTCAGAGAGACATGGAATGAGAAATGCTGTTGGAAAAATGGCACCCACAGACTTGCTCTATATAGGGTGGCCACAAACCTTCAATTTGTAAAAAAAATACAGTGTCTGTGAAGCACAATAAAACAAGGTATACCTGTAATTCATTTCTTCCAGGGACAGGCAGTCTAAGGCCAACCATAATCATATGAATACATAAAAATGTAAAGTCTCATGAAAAACACTGTAAAGATGTTTTTAGTACATTATCGCCATAGTAAAAATATGTCAGACTAGTCTAGCTAGTGAGTAGTTTGTTGCCTCTTTGGGATTGTTTGAGAGCATCAGTCAGTTTATCCTTTCAAAATATTGAAGATACTAGAGATTAGAGTTGCTTTTGTATTCTGTAGTCACCTAATGAAATGCAGATGTCTCTGGGTATTAAAACCCCTTTAACCATTATCAACTAACCCTTAAGGAACTCATAAGAAACATGATAAATCACAATCAAAATACTGTTATAAGTTCTAGACCACTGTGTGTAGTTTATTATGGATATATTCATACAAGAGGAGCATCTAATGCAATCTTGGAGAGAAGACATGCTGAGTCTCAAAGGATAGTAGATGTTAGCTGGGCGGAGGAAGATATTACAAGCAAAAATACTAAAATTCCCAAGTCTCCTCCTCCAAACTGTAGCTTTCATTTGTAAAAGAGGCAGGGCATGGTCAAGACACTCAAAGTGGTTCAGAAGGCCTGGAGCAAAGGGTTTACATGGAGGTAAGCCATTGAACACTGGAGAGACAGCAAGGGTAAGAGCCAAAAGACTTCATAGGATATTTTTTTGATTTGGATTTAATCCTGGAGGCAGTAGGGAGTCATGGAGGGATTGTTAAGCAGTGGCACAATGTAATTAGACTTTTGTTGAGGAAAAAAACTTCCACTCTTCCAATATAATGTATTGATGAGAATATGTAATGCTGGAGACAGGGCAGTAGCTAGGAGACTCTTGTAATAATCAACTTGATAAATTACCAAGATAAGAAATAAGGTAGTCATGGTGGAGGTAGAGAGGCAGGACAGATTTTGAAATATTTAGGAGCTAAATTGTGAGGATTTGACAACTGTGTAAGGGGTGAAGTAAGCTCTTATGCCTGACTTGCTCAATTGACTGCTATACATGGTATACAACTGTCTTTGTTCATCTCCCTAATGGTCAGCCCTCTGAACTCAGCTAGTCTCAGGACCAGTATTCTCTTGAGAGAGTGGTTGGGAAGCAGCTTCTTTTATTATTTTATTTATTCTAAAGGGTTTACAATATGAATATAACATGAGTATGTAGAAGTGACTACAACTTGGGATATGGTGGGGATAGCATGGGAAGTAATGGAGCAGTAGTAAAAAGGGCAAAAAGGGAGAAAGAAGAGCCTTTTTCTTTAGGCAAATCAGGACTGAATCCATTTGTAAATGGAAGGAACCCTTCTCAATATTTTAGCTTATAAACCTTTTTTTTTTGCTGGGTATATTAACACTACGAATCTTTTCAAAACTCCAGGTCCGTCTTCCTTTTATTGAACGTTCCTTGCTATCATTGACAATTTAGTCTCAGTGCCCTTTTCACAATCTGGTTTTGTATTATTCTTTGGGTGTTTTTAACTATTACACAGTCTTTGTTTTATATGTTAGATTTAATCAGGGCAAATTTCCTCGTATGTATTCCTGTATCACTTCTAAGGGAATTTTAGAAATGTAATGTAATTTAGGAAAATACAGAGAGGAGGAAATGATAAGTTGCAGTTGGTGAAGCTTCTGTTGTTTTTTAATGTTAGCTTGCTGAATTATTGCAGTATTTCAGAAATTATTTGTATTATGAGAAAGAGATAAATTTTGTTGGATTTTGTGACAGGAAGTTCTAGAAGTAGGATTTAGAGATAGGGTTATAGAAAGGAAAAAGTTAATAACAGGTTTAGACCCAGTAGTGATGTAGTATTATTTCACCTACTTTCTCTCTAGAATGATTAAAAAAAAATTGTGGGCTACTAGATAGCATAAATTATGTCAAGAATGAGCAACCTTTATACAGTTTATATATTAAAGACATGTATTATATCTATATATACTTGTCAAAAAGCTCTAATTTGTAATTCTATACAATGCAGTGCTAGCTGAATGTTTTTTAAAGATATTTAGAATTAAGTACTGTTGTACAGTTTATACAGTATAAACATTTAGTATTTTTATGTAATACGCACATAACTTGGTAGGTTCTGCTAAACAGAGGTGCTGGATAAATGCTCCTTTAAGCATAGGAGGAAGATGGAATTCTCTATGCCCTTTAGCATTTTTTTTCTTTCAACAAAGCTTATGTTTAGCTGGAAGGGAAAAGTAACTTCGCAGTTTCATGCATCCTGCAACTTGGCTTTTCCAGGGTGCTAAAACTGGGGGAAGAAGGATACACTAACAGTATAGCTAGATAGCAGAATAACTACAGTGATGTTTATTGCTATTTGGTGCTCTGGTATTGTTTAGTTGGCAGGTGAAGATGATGCTCACATCCATCTTGTCATTTTATTAGGTGTCTATTATACTTTTTGTAGTGATTTGCTTCTCAGGCACATATATGAAAGATCTGTTTTATCACACATCACATCACACATAATCCCTTTTGACCAAAAGCTGAAAGACTTAATTAATGCTTTTATTAGCACAAAATCTTTTTTATGTCAAAAATGAACCTTGTGGTGGAGCGACTAATATCACCTTAACAAATACAAATTCTCTTATGCTTATTATCTGTTACTTATTTAACTTTGGAGAAGCTTTAAAGTTCATATCTACATTGGTCACCTCACCTCAGAATTACTTCCATGGTACTGCATTTTATTGCCACAGGCTGATCTCTCTTCAGTGATTGTCTGGTCTAGGCTAACTTAAGTCTTAACCCAGCCATAGGATTCTTGAATACAGAATTTATCAGGAAGAGGCTGTTCCATCTGCTTGGTGACAAATGGGCTGTACCCTAACTGCAGATTTGTTGTTGAAGGTGCAAGAAGGTACATAAACTGTATCTTCGCTGCGGTAATTACTCTGGAAGCAAATAAAGCACATAGACTTAAGGATGAGACAAAAATTTGCAATACTAAGTAAGGATCCATTTTAGAACAAATTGAAGCCCAATGTTAGAAGTTTTGCAGGTCGGAGGCTAATGGTTAAATCCATCTCTAAAGTAAAGGTTAGAAAGTGTTATAGAAACTTGACATGAACTTTATAAGACTAGAGGCAAATATAGTTGAGTGTTATTGAACTTTATCATTGCATGCTATGTATTTTTTCATTCACACCTACAGATCTACCCCACTTTTTGCCACTATGCTGTGAACTATGGGAGGCTGACTTCTATGGATTGTACCAGCTGTCTCCCTTGTTCTCTTATTTCCTGTTGGGTTCTGTTAATATGAGACATTCCCAAACTGGAGGAGGAAAATGAGGTCAGATTATTTGATCCTGGCTTCCTCCATACGAGGTCTTTGCAGTTGGCTTTCTACTGAAAACAACAGTTCCATCTGGTCACCCTTTTAGTATAGCTATTTTCTTCTGGTTCTGGAAATTGCTTTCACTGTTGCTGGCCTGGTACTGCACCATTCCTTGTTGGTTTCTTTAAACCCTCCCCACAACTTCGTAAAACAGTCCTTTTATTAAACTCTCCTTAGTTACTCAGTTTGAATATGCCATCTTTTCCTGCCAGGACCCAGGCTGACACACTGTGGTTCAGTAAAAATTTATTGGGATTATGAATGTGAATGGATCATGACTTTGGGTATTCACAACCCATTTCCTTCCGTATAAACATAGTAATCTTTTTATGAATCCCTCTGTATATCATGCTTTTTAACTCTTTGATTATGCACATACCCTTACTCTTTACCTAATGAGCTGTTTTGTTCCTAGCTCCATTGCTGTGAAGAGACATCTCTTTGATGCATTTCTGCCAGTTAAGTGTCTCTTCTCTCAATTTCCATAGCATTTTGTATATAATTATTTTATAATGTTTCTGATATTTAATTGTAGTCACTAATCTCTATGCTCTCCTTAGTATAACTGGTTTCTTTGAAGTCATGGACCAAGCTTAATCATCTTTTTATACCCAGGGTAGTACCAGACAAACAGCTATCAGTCAATAAACATTTGTTAATAAAAGCTGGTGGTGGTGGGAGTCGTTCCAATTCCTTTCCTCTTTCTCAGCTCTCAAACATAATCAGTCACCAGATCCTGTCATTATCTCCCATATAACTTTGAATCTGTTTCCTTCTTTCCAGCTTCATTGTCACTGCATTGTTTCATGCCTTTATTAGATGTTCCTTCACTATTCATTTCTAACCAGGTATCTCTACTTTTTGGTCACTCCTCTAATCCAATCTCCATAATAGTACAGCACTCTAATAAACAAATCTATTTAAAAATTCTCAATATTCTTCAGTGCCTCCCCATTGCATGTACCATACAGGCCAGATTTCTAAGTATGTCACAGAAGTCCTTTAGTGAAGTTTTATCAGTTCTTACATCCTGCTAGTCTTTCATGAGCACAACCTGTTTTGATTGTATCAAACTGTTTGAAGTTAGTTCCCTATTTTCTTTTTAATCTTCCACCTGTAGTTTACCATATACTGTTCTCTTTGCTTAGAAAGCCCTGCCCACTTTTCTCTGGATATGTCCCTACTAGTTCTTAACCAAAATTCATCTCAGGTTATCAACCTACTGAAAACTGTGTTAGGTGACTCTTTTGTGTGCTCATTACTCTGATTGCATACTTCTAATTATTACTCTTACTACATTAATAGTCAAGAGCCAATGTTTATTGAGTGCCTACTGTGTCATTAGTATGCTGCATTATATGTGCATTATCTAATTCAGCCACTACAATAACCTTATGAGATAGCTATTAGTACTTTTCCCAGTTTTACAGATGAAAAAAATAAATACTAAAGTTCTGTGCTCAAACTTTTCAATATGGAGCAGTCATATTCTGGAATTTGCATTCCTAATATCAACACTATTAAAATATAGATGTTGATTTATGTCCTCTTTTCTAATAGATTGTAGAGAAAGGACAGTGTTCCTAGTGGGTGGTCCATTGTGAGTGGATATAAATGTTTTTGTGATGAATAAGTCTGGCACTGCCTAACAGTGGATAGCTACTAATACCCCAAGAAATGATTATCTTTGGGATTTAGTGGTCATATTTGCAAGAAGTTTCATTATTAACTTCTCTTGGATTGGAGCGCTGTTGGTTATAGTGCATGGTATTAATTAAATTAACAATCAATGGGGATCAAATGAAATCAGTGAGAACAAAATACACTTAATAAATATAATTTTTCCATTTAAAAACTTCATTTAAAAACCATTTGATCAAGGATGTGAGAGATTAAGCCACCTTTTTTGCTAGTGGTAGACACTACATTTTTTTGCTATAGGTTGGAGTATTTTTCTATTTGAAATATGGTTGTTAGCATTTTAGAAACCACCACCAACAAAAAATTCCCTGGGCAGTAATGATGGTAGTATTGCAGGGGTAGGAAGCTAAGTGAATCTTGAGAGAATATGTGTAGTTGGATCATCTGGTAGATATAATTCCAAACCACAGAAATTTTAAGGGAACTTGAGCACAGATATTTAAATGGTCAACTAGTGCAGAGGGTACGCATCTTTGAGGACAAAGCATCTTCATTAAGACCAGGTTCAATGTCTAGGATATGAGGTGATGAAGCTGATTTCTAGGTGATAAAGAATATAAGGAATACAAGAATATGAACAGTGGCCACTCTTCAAGTATGTTAACAAGAACAAGTTATCATGGTAACAAAGTTGAGCCAAAGAAATGACCCAGAAGGTGTGTGTCTTATTAGATGTTTCATTTGAAGGAATCTGTGCTATGATTACTTTAAGTCCCTTTGTTCTATCTGTACCCCATGTTTAATTTCTTTATAAAAACTCCTCTTTATAGTAATGTTCTTAGAGTAAGATTACAGTCTATTTTAGTTTCTATAATAATAAGAGCTTAGAGTACCCCTAGAAACAGTCTTGTGCTACCATAGATTGTTTTAGCTGAGATCTGAGAAGAAATGTGTGGAACTGGAGGAAAGAGAAGTGGGAGTTCAGGAGTATGAGACTAATATTCAGTTTTTATCTTATGTTCCACATAAAATTTTCTTTGAATTTGAATATATCTCTAGACGTGTAGCAGGAATTGAAGGAGGGAACTAATATTTGTTCCATGTCTACCATGTATTAGGATTCATGTCATAAAGCTTGTAAATAAATAGAACACAGATTTATACCGAGATCTTTCTACCTCTAAAACCCATTCTCTTTCCATCACATTGCTGTCTAGTCTTGTGGAAAACAGTTAAGAGCCTAGTGCTTAAGTGCCTGGACTTTGGAATCAGATAAGACTGGGTTTGAATCTCAGCTCTATTATTTGGTAGCTGTGTATCTCCATGTATTTATCTGTAAAATGGGGCTAAAGATACCTATTTCAGAAGCTGTAATGAGGATTAATTGAGTTTATATTTGTAAAGCCTTTAAAAGAGGTCCTAGCACATAATAAATACCATATAAGCGTTTGTTAAATACACAAATTAGCTAGAAGAGGAAAACATTAATAACTTTAGAGAATATCAATACAATTCATCATCATTAATTACTTTTATGAACTCCTGATTTTTTAATACTGGTTGAAAGGTAAAGCCTGGATCTTCCAAGGATTTAGTAGTATTCCTTGTATTCGTTTTCTACTAACAAACAGAGGCTTAAAACAATACAAATGTATTATCTTGCGGTTCTGTAAGTCAGAAGTCTGACACACGTCTCACTGGTCTAAAATCAGAGGAACTGGCTACATTTTTTCTGGAAGCTAAAGGGGAGGATGTTTGCTTGCTCATTTTGGTTGTTGAAATTCGAGTTCAGTTTCTTGAGGTCTTAGAACTGAGATCTACATTTTCTTGTTGGTTATCAGCTGTGTGCTCTTCTGGCTGTCCTCCTAGAGGTCTCTTTCAGGTGCTTGTACATAGCCGCCTACATCTCAGAACCAAGAGTGGGATGTTGAATCCTTCTCATGATGCTCTCTCTGTGCCCCATCTTCTGTCATTCATCTCTCTGCCCACAGCTGGGAAAATGTTTCTTTTTTAGAAACACATGATATTCCAGAATAACCTTTCCATCTTAATAACATCTATAAAATCCCATTTGCCATGTAAGGATACATATTTACATGTTCCATGGATTAGAATGTGAACATCTTTGGAGGGTCATTATTCTTACATTTCTTTAGTGAATGCTACTAGATATAAATTTGAATGTATGTTTTTTATAAAGTAGACTTTGTGCCACTCTTATGTTTTAATTTTTTTATTGAAGTATCATTGATATACAATCTTACATTGGTTTCAGGTATAAAACATAGTGGTTCAGCAGTTACCCATATTATTAAATCCTCACTCTCACCCCCACTAGTGCAGTTACTATCTGTCAACATAGGAAGATGTTAGAGAATCATTGCTGTATTCTCCATGGTGTACTACCATCCTTGTGACCAACTTATATTATGATTGAGAATTTTTGTGCCCTTTTATCTCCCCATCTGCCCACCCCAACCCCTCCTCCATGTTAACCACCAGTCACTTCTCAGTGTCTGTGAGTCTACTGCTATTTTGTTCATTTTGTTTTGTTTTGTTTTTATATTCCTCAAATAAGTGAAATCATATGGCATTTGTCTTTCTCTGCCTGGCTTATTTCACTTAGCATAATACCAACTCTTATTTTTTTGAACTTTGCATTCCAAGATACAAATTCCTGAATGATTATCTCTGAAATAATATTTTACAATGAACTTCTCCATGGGTTTATAGTACTTTATTGCCCTCAAATTACTGCCAATCTGCTCTTCACTTTTTATTTATTTAACAGTTTCCTCCTGAATTAAAATGTTCGTCTAGCTGGGGGTGGTGTGAGGTGTTGGTGGTAAGTAGTAATGATTGTTCTGGGCTTTGTAAATAAAGAGTACATAGGTACTCTTCCTAAGTAGTAATTTTATTTAATAATTGGATATATTTTTATAGAGGGAGGGATGATTTTGCCATATCATTAACATAGTGAAGAGTTAATGAAATCTTTCCAAATTCAGTATTTTCATTATCTGATGGTCATTGTTATAGACTCAACATAAGCTTTATGTTGCAGTATGAGTAAATAAAGATTTGGATTTAGTCTTTTAATAAGAATATGTTTTCTCGTGGCATGTTTGATTGAAGAGCTATTTCCTACCCCACAGTGTGTATGCTTTCATGTATTATTAGTCAGGAGATCTGACTTAATGAAATGACAGTGTTTGTTTTATGAATTAAAGTGCATGTCAGTGTTTAAAATATAATCAATTATTTTAACTTAGGTATATAAAACATTAAAGGTAGCTATGAAATAAAGTAGAACAAGAAAATAATCCAAGGTTGTCTTTCAAAATTACTAAATATTAACTCATGTTGTTGTATTTGGTTTTTTTTTTTAGGATAGACTAGATTTCAAAGTCCAGTCAGCAGACAGAAACTACAATAGTAATTTGAACTGTGAGATTTTAATATAAAGGATTATTAACCTGTAGGAGGGAGCAGTTACCTCCTTTAGGGAAGGAACAAACTTGGAAGCTGCCTGTTCCCCAGGGCTAAGGCCTTGTTGCAGGGTGTGTCTGTGGCCATGGAGCTGCTGCAGACTGGGCATGCAAGCAAGAAGTCATGTGTGGAGGAGTTGGTGGGGCTTGCTGACAAACTGGCTGGAGCACTCAGGAAACTCATTGGGAAACCACCTACTAGGGTGTCAGTGAGGCTTGTTGGAGTACTGCCTGCCAGGTGCTGCTGAAACTGCTGGAAGCATGCCCACTGGAGTGCTGGTGAAATGTGCTAGGAGGGTGAGTGCAACTGCATGTCCTGGAAGCTCTTGGCAGCCAAGCTCTGTAGGGAAAAACAGCATCCAGAACCCAAAAGAAAAGCCTCTTCTTCCTTCCTTAGTGTCTCTCCAGCGCCCTCTACTGACAAAACTTTAACATTGTGCAACTGGTAAGGGAGAAGTGATTATAGAGTCCAGGCACAGTGTCATGGAGCAGGACAAGGAAGAGTGGATTTGGAGCTGACAGGCAATAGAGTCATTGATTTACAGTAGGGTACGTTAACCCCAAGTATCAGAGGCTTAAAACAACACAGGCTTATTTTTTTTTCATGTTGTATGTTTTCTCTGGGGGCACTCTACTCCATGTCTTCTTCATCCTGGGACATAGGCTGAAGGAGAACCTATCCGGAACATTGAGAGCAGAAGAAAAGAGAGACTATGGTAAATTGCTAGTTGACTCTTAGAGTTTTCTCTCAGAAATATGTATACAACTTCTCATATTTCACCAGCCAAAGAATGTTATATGATTATACCTAACTCTGGTAGAGAAGTGTAATCCTACCATGTATGGAGGGAGAAATAGAAATATTGTTGAAAAATATAACTACCACAAGATTGACAGGAATGGTATTAAAATTTTTGGCAATCCCGAGGATAATTAATTATAATTCTCCTTTTAAAATTTTATTTGCTTTGTAATTTTTATGAATTTTAGTGAAAAATAACATCAACATAAAAATTGATGCTCTTTTTTTTAAGGTATCATGGATATACAATCTTATGAGCAACATTGTGGTTACTACATTCACCCATATTATCAAGTCCCCCAGCCCCCAATCCCTTGCAGTCACTGTCCCCAAGCATAGTAAGAAGCTATAGAGTCATAGAGCCACTACTTGTCTTCTCTCTGCTCTACTGCTTTCCCCGTGCTCCCTCTATATTATGTGTGCTAATCATAATGCCCCTAAACCCCTTGCCTGACACCGCCCCCCCACTTTTCCTTTGGTAACCATTAGTCCCTTCTTGGAGTATGAGAGTCTGCTGCTGTTTTGTTCCTTCAGTTTTGCTTTGCTGTTTTACTTCACAAATGAGTGAAATCATTTGATACTTGGCTTTCTCGGCCTGCCTTATTTCACTGAGCATAATACCCTCTAGCTCCATCCATGTTGTTGCAAATGGTAGGATTTGTTTTCTTTTTATGGCTGAATAATATTCCATTGTGCATATCTACCACATCTTCTTTATCCATCATCTACTCATGGATATTTAGGTTGCTTCCATGTCTTGGCTATTGTAACTAGTGCTGCGATAAACATAGGGGTGCACATATTTTTTTGAATCTGGGATACTGTTTTCTTTGGGTTAATTCCTAGGAGCGGAATTCCTGGGTCAAATGGCATTTCTATTTTTAGTTTTTTGAGGAACCTTCATATTGCTGTCCATAATGGTTGAACTAATTTATATTCTCACCAACAGTGTAGGAGGGTTCCCCTTTCTCTGTGTCCTCACCAGCATTTGTTGTTGTTTGTCTTTTGAATGTTGGCCATCCTAACTGGTGTGAGGTGATATCTCATTGTGGTTTTAATTTGCATTTCCCTGATGATTAGTGAGGTGGAGCATTTTTTCATGTGCCTGTTGGCTATCTGAATTTCTTCTTTGGGGAAGTGTCTGTTCAGATCATCTGCCCATTTTTTAATCGGGTTATTTGCTTTTTGGGTTGATGATGCTCTTAACTTCTGAGTCAGTGACCTCAAACCAGACAGTGAACTTATCATTTGTGTCAAACAGTGAAGTTGAAAATAAATTTAAGGGTAGGAAATATATTTTTTGAAGGTTATATACAAACAGACTTTTTTTAAAAGTTTGCATTAACAATTTTTATTTATTTATTTATTTTGGTATCATTAATGTACAATTACATGAGCAACATTATGGTTACTAGACTCCCCCCATTATCAAGTCTCCACCACATAGCCCATTACAGTCACTGTACATCAGCATAGTAAGATGCTATAGAATCACTACTTCTCTGTGTAATACTGCCTTGCCCCTGCCCTCCCCTTACATTACGTGTGCTAATCGTAATGCCCCTTTTTCCCCCTTATCCCTCACTTCCCACTCATCCTCCCCAGTCCCTTTCTGTTTGGTAACTGTTAGTCCATTCTTGGGTTCTGTGAGTCTGCTGCTGTTTTGTTCCTTCAGTTTTTTTCTTTGTTCTTATATTCTACAGATGAGTGAAATCATTTGATACTTGTCTTTCTCCGCCTGGCTTATTTCACTGAGCATAATACCCTCTAGCTCCATCCATGTTGTTGCAATGGTAGGATTTGTTTTCTTCTTATGGCTGAATAATATTCCATTGTGTATATGTACCACATCTTCTTTATCCATTCTCCTACTGATGGACACTTAGGTTGCTTCCAGTTCTTGGCTATTGTAAATAGTGCTGCGATAAACATAGGGGAGCATCTGTCTTTTCAAACTGGACTGCTGCATTCTTAGGGTAAATTCCTAGGAGTGGAATTCCTGGGTCAAATGGTATTTCTATTTTGAGTTTTTTGAGGAACCGCCATACTGCTTTCCACAATGGTTGAACTAATTTGCATTCCCACCATCAGTGTAGGAGGGTTCCCTTTTCTCCACATCCTCGCCAACATTTGTTGTTTGTCTTTTGGATGGTGGCCATCCTAACTGGTGTGAAGTGGTATCTCATTGTGGTTTTAGTTTGCATTTTTTGGTCATTAGCGATGTGGAGCATCTTTTCATGTGCCTGTTGGCCATCTGAATTTCTTCTTTGGAGAAGTGTCTGTTCAGATCCTCTGCCCATTTTTTAATTGGATTATTTGCTTTTTGTTTGTTGAGGTGCGTGAGTTCTTTATATATTTTGGATGTCAACCCCTTATCAGATATGTCATTTATGAATATATTCTCCCATATTTTAGGATGCCTTTTGTTTGATAGTGTCATTTTCTGTACAGAAGCTTTTCAGCTTGATATAGTCCCACTTGTTCATTTTTGTTTTTGTTTCCCTTGCCTGGGGAGATATGTTCATGAAGAAGTTGCTCATGTTTATGTCCAAGAGATTTTTGCCTATGGTTTTTTCTAAGAGTTTTATGGTTTCATGACTTACATTCAGGTGTTTGATCCATTTTGAGTTTACTTTTGTGTATGGGGTTAGACAATGATCCAGTTTCATTCTCTTACATGTAGCTGCCCAGTTTTGCCAACACCAGCTGTTGAAGAGGCTGTTATTTCCCCATTGTTTATCCATGGCTCCTTTATCGTATATTAATTGACCATATATGCTTGGGTTTATATCTGGGCTTTGTATTCTGTTCCACTGGTCTCTGAGTCTGTACCAAATTGTCTTGATTACTGTAGCTTTGTAGTACAGCTTGAAGTCAGGCAGCGTAATCCCCCCTGCTTTATTCTTCCTTCTCAGGATTGCTTTGGCTATTCTGGGTCTTTTGTGGTTCCATATTAATTTTAGAACTATTTGTTCCAGTTCACTGAGGAATGCTGTTGGTATTTTGATAGGGATTGCATTGAATCTGTAGATTGCTTTAGGCAGGATGGCTATTTTGACAATATTAATTCTTCCTAGCCAAGAGCATGAATTTCCATTTATTAGTGTCTTCTTTAATTTCTCTTAGGAGTGTCTTGTAGTTTTCAGGGTATAGGTCTTTCACTCCCTTGGTTGGGTTTATTCCTAGGCTTTTTGATGCAATTGTGAATGGAATTGTTTTCCTGATTTCTCTTTCTGTTAGTTCATCATTAGTGTATAGGAATGCCACAGATTTCCATCTATTAATTTTGTATCCTGCAACTTTGCTGAACTTAGATATTAGTTCTTGTAGTTTTGGAGTGGATTCTTTAGGGTTTTTTATGTACAATATCATGTCATCTGCCAATAGTGACAGTTGACTTCTTCCTTACCAATCTGGATGCCATGTATTTGTTTTGTCTGATTGCTGTGGCTAGCACCTCCAGTACTATGTTGAATAACAGTGGGGAGAGTGGGCATCCCTGTCTTGTTCTCGATCTTAGGTGAGAAGCTTTCAGCTTCTTACTGTTAAGTATGATGTTGGCTGTGGGTTTGTCATATGTGGCCTTTATTATGTTGAGGTACTTGCCCTCTATACCCATTTTGTTGAGAGTTTTTATCATGAATTGATGTTGAATTTTGTTGAATGCTTTTTCAGCATCTATGGAGATGATAATGTGGTTTTTGTCCTTCTTATTGTTGATGTGGTGGATGATGTTGATGTATTTTCAAATGTTGTACCATCCTTGCAACCCTGAGATGAATCCCTCTTGATCATGGTGTATGATCCTCTTGATGTATTTTTGAATTTGGTTTGCTAATATTTTGTTGAGTATTTTTGCATCTATGTTCATCAGGGATATTGGTCTGTAATTTTCTTTTTTTGTGGTGTCTTTGCCTGGTTTTGGTATTAGAGTGATGCTGGCTTCATAGAATGAGTTTGGAAGTATTCCCTCCTCTTCTATTTTTTGGAAAACTTTAAGGAGAATGGGTATTATATCTTCTCTAAATGTCTGATAAAATTCAGTGGTGTATCCATCTGTCCTGGGGGTTTTGTTCTTGGGTAGTTTTTTGATTACCGAGTCAATTTCCTTGCTGGTAATTGGTTTGTTTAGATTTTCTGTTTCATGCTTGGTCAGTCTTGGAAGGTTGTATTTTTCTAAGAAGTTGTCCATTTCTTCTAGGTTATCCAGCTTGTTAGCATATAGATTTTCATTGTATTCTCTAATAATTCTTTGTATTTCTATGGTGTCCATCATGATTTTTCCTTTCTCATTTCTGCTTCTGTTTATGTGTGTAGATTCTCTTTTTCTGTTAATAAGTCTGGCTAGGGGTTTATCTATTTTGTTTATTTTCTTAAAGGACCAGCTCTTGATTTCATTGATTTCTTTCTATTGTTTTATTCTTCTCAATTTATTTATTTTTTCTCTGGTCTTTATTATGTCCCTCCTTCTACTGACTTTGGGCCTCATTTGTTCTTCTTTTTCCAGTTTCAATAATTATGACTTTAGACCATTCATTTGGGATTGTTCTTCCTTCTTTATATAGGCCTGGATTGCTATATACTTTCCTCTTAGAACTGCCTTCACTGCGTCCCACCGAAGTTGGGGCATTGTGCTGTTGTTGTCATTTGTCTCCATATATTTCTTGATCTCTGTTTTAATTTAGTCCTTAATCCATTGATTATTTAGGAGCATGTTGTTAAGCCTCCATGTGTTCGTGAGGCTTTTTGGTTTCTTTGTATAATTTATTTCTAGTTTTATACCTTAGTGATCTGAGAAGTTAGTTGGTTTGTAGAATTTCAATCTTTTAAAATTTACTGAGGCTCTTTTTGTGGCCTAGTATGTGGTGTATTCTGGAAAATGTTCCATGTTCATTTGAGAATAATGTGTATCCTGCTGCTTGGGTGTAGAGTTCTGTAGATGTCTGTTAGGTCCATCTGTTCTAGTGTGGTGTTCAGTGCCTCTGTGTCATTACTTATTTTCTGTCTATTTGATCTATCCTTTGCAGTTAGTGGTGTGTTAAAGACTCCTAGAATGAATGCATTGCATTCTATGTCCTCCTTTAATTCTGTTAGTATTTGTTTCACATATGTCAGTGCTCCTGTGTTGGGTGCATAGATATTCATAATGGTTATATCCTCTTGTTGGACTGACCCCTTTATCATTATGTAATGTCCTTCTTTATCTCTTGCTACTTTCTTCATTTTGAAGTCTATTTTGTCTGATACAAGTACTGCAACACCTGCTTTTTTCTCCCTATTTTTTGTATGAAATATCTTTTTCCATCCCTTCCCTTTTAGTCTGTATGCCTTTGGGTTTGAGGTGAGTCTCTTGTAAGCAGCATATAGATGGGTCTTGCTTTTTTATCCATTCTGTGTCTCTGTCTTTTGATTGGTACATTCAGTCCATTTTCATTTAGGGTGATTATCGATAGATACGTACTTATTGCCATTGCAGGCTTTGGATTCTTGGTTACCAAAGGTTCAAGGGTAGCTTCTTTACTATCTAACTGTCTAACTTTAACTCACTTATTATGCTATTAGAAACATAGTCTGATGATTTTTTATTTCTCTCCCTTCTTATTCTTCTTCCTCCACTCTTTATATGTTAGGTGTTTTATTCTGTACTCTTGTGTTTCCCTTGACTGCTTTTGTGGATAGCTGATTTTATTTTTTGCCTTTATTAGTATTTGGTTTGTCTGCTTTCTTTGCTGTGAGTTTATTTTCTCTGGTAGCATCTATTTAGCCTTAGGAGTACTTCCATCTAGAGTAGTACCTTTAAAATACCCTGTAGATGTTGTTTGTGGGAGGAAATTCCCTCAACTTTTTCTTATTTGGGAATTGTTTAATCCCTCCTTCAAATTTAAATGATAATCTTGCTGGATACAATATTCTTGGTTCAAGGCCCTTGTTTCATTGCATTAAATATATCATGCCATTCTCTTCTGGCCTGTAAGGTTTCTGTTCAGAAGTCTGATGATAGTGTGATTGGTTTTACTTTGTAGGTGATCTTTTTTCTCTGTCTGGCTGCCTTTAATTCTCTGTCCTTGTCTTTGACCTTTGCCATTTTAATTATTATATGTCTTGGTGTTGTCCTCCTTCGTCCCTTGTGTTGGGAGATCTGTGGGCTTCCATGATCTGAGAGAGTATTTCCTTCCCCAGCTTGGGGAAGTTTTCAGCAATTATTTCTTCAAAGACACTTTCTATCCCTTTTTCTTTCTCTCATTCTTCTGGTACCCCTATTATGTGAATCTTTTTCTGTTTGGATTGGTCACACAGTTCTCTTAATATTCTTTCATTCCTAGAGATCCTTTTATCTCTCTCTGCTTCAGTTTCTCTGTATTCCTGTTCTCTGATTTCTATTCCATTAACAGTTCTTGCATCTCATTCCAGGCTGCTCTTAAGTCCTTCCATTGATTGTTTTACTTCTGTTATCTCTCTCTGGACTTCATCCCTTAGCTTTTCCATATTTCTCTGCAGCTCCATCATCATAATTATGACTTTCATTTTGAATTCTTTTTCAGGAAGGTTGGTTATATGTATCTTGCCAGGCCCTCTCTCTGGGGTTGTTTGAGTGATTTTGGACTGGACCAGGTTCTTCTGCCTTTTCATGGTGATAGAAGTGATCGCTGGCAGGGGGCATGTATGGCAGTGGGAGAACCAAGTCCCTTCCTGCTTGCTGGTTGCCTTGCCCTTCTCCACTGCCTGTGCCGGTTACCCGCACACAAGGCGCAGCCTCTGGGTTAATTTCCTGAACTGCCATGGGCTGGGCGGCTCTTGGGATGGCCTAGGGCACTGCTGGGGGCCGCAGGCGTGCGGCGTGTGTTGTCCTGCGATAGCGGTGCCCCTTTGTTCCCTCTGGACTTTGCGCTGTGTTCTTCTGTCTGTGCCAGGCAGCTGCATGCTGGCAGCAGTCTCTGGGTCTGGCCCCGTCAGCTGCATGCTGGGAGAAGACTCTGTGATTGCTGTGCGTGGGACTGCTCCACGGCTTTTCTGCAGCAATGGCGGGTCAGCCGGTTTGCATGCAGCGCTGGCAGAGGGGAATGAATGGCAGGCTGCTTATTGCCATGACGGGTTTCGGAGCTGCGTTGCCACCCCGGGGTTTAGGGTGCCTGAAGTTCCTTAAAATTCCCAGCCTTCTAGGTTGAGTGTGCCAGGACGATTTTGTCCACCTGTTTAACCCTTGTCCCTTTAAGACTTTTAAAGCACCTGCTTTTCTGTTGTCCCAGGAGTGCCGGCTGTGGGGACCTGCTTGCAGTCTCCATCTCGGATTTTACTTTTCCATTTCTCTAATATCCCGTACACCATGCAATGTGTGTGTGTGCTCCCAATGCAGATTACTAGGGCTGGTTATTTTAGTAGTCCTGTGCTTGCACTCCCTCCCCACTGTGATTCTTTTCCTCCTGTTGGTGAGCTGGGGTGGGGAGAGTGCTCGGGGCCCGCCGGATGACGGCTTTGTGTCTTATCCTTTTCGTGGGATGCTGAGTTCTCGTAGATGTAGATGTTACCTGGCTGTTGTATTGTATCTTCTGGTCTCTCTTTTAGGAATAGTTGTATTTGCTGTATTTTCAAAATATATATGGTTTTGGGAGGAGATTTCTGCCGCCCTACTCATGCCACCATCTTGAGTGCCCGTATTAACAATTTTTTATATTAACTTATGTTTACATAAAATATGAAATGTCTCTTTATGTAGAAAAAGTTTTTTTCATTTATGGGCAGTCTTGGATAGGGGAATAAAAAGTGAGATTTATAGATCTGGATTAGAGCCTCAACTTCATCATTTACCAGCCAGGTTATCTTGAAGAAGTCATTTTAACTCCCCAAACTCTGTAAAATGAATATTGAAAACACAGGTCCAAAATCTCTTAACTGAAACTTCTAGTGACAGATGTGTTTTAGAATTCAAATATTTTGGATTTTAGAAATTTAAAAATCCATAAACCATACTGTGTCTTAGAACTCAGGTTTTTGGACTTTAGAAATGTAAAGGTGCATATACTACATAATATGTAATTCTTTGTGGAGTCTGGACAGCAGCCCCTAATCAAACATTTTTATTTCTCTGATGAAACATGAATATTTACAGGTGGTTATATAAAAATTTTATATAGCCTCATGCTATTAAGGTCAGGTATTTTGGCCCAGACTTACAAAAATGTTCTGTTTTTAGACCTTTTTGGGTTTTGGGATGTGGGTAAGGAATTACCAGCCTGTGGTATCTTTATCATAGGGTTAAAGAGACACTACGGAAATGAAAGTGCCTGTGAGCTATGAATTGCTTTAAATGTTAATTATCATAATCATAATGGCCATTGATGTTATTATCACCAACCTTTAAAACAATATTTACAGGGAGGAATTGAAAATTTGTTTTAGCTGCTGTAGGCTCAGTTAAATAGACCAATATTGGGGTCTTTATTTACCCCGGATCTTTTGAATTTTTATTTAAAATTATTTAAATGGTACTGTTGTCAGAAAGAGCTTTTCACATGAAAAATCTGATCATGTAACTCTTGTTTAAAATAGTGTCTTCCCCTTACTAGCAGTGTGCAGCCTTTAAAAGGAGTCCTTCCTCTGAACCATGGAAAACAAAATGATGAGTAATTATTTTTCCACTTCTCCCTGGGTGGGTACATAACTACTACCATTCTAGATGTGTAAATGATAAATTAATTTATGCATACAACAATGCTTCAGTACTTCAGAGCTTAAAGTATACATTTCTTAGCAGGGCAAACAAGGCCTGTCTTGATCTATCCTCTGTTTATTTACTATTTGCAGTCTGGTTTTTTCACCTTCCACTGTATATTTTAACTAAATAATTACATTCCTCTACTTGGTGCTTCCTAAACTTTTTCAGGTGTGCAATACATAGAAAACAATAGTAGACATGTATGTCATATTGGGGTAAACTAGAAAAGATTTAGGGGCATTTACATGGGACTTTGTGAAAAAAGAAATCACATTTTCTATTATGTAATTACAAGCAAAACAAGATGCAGGGTATTATGGAAGATAGTAAATGTTGAATTATAAAAACTTTTAAATAGTGTCCTTCAACATTAAAATGAGAAACAGCTGGTGTCTATTAGCATACTTAAAAAAAAATCAGGTTTATTTTCTTATTCTTGAAACATACGTGTAATTCCTAATCAAGACTGTTCATTGGTGATCTTTTCAAACTCTTGTTGGTTTCCATTGACAAGAAGCTCTATATAAACAGGTGGTTGCAAGTTGCAGGAAATAACTTACTTTTCTTTGATTGATGGAAACTCCTTTGCCCTATTAGCCAGAATTTTCAAAATTCATCCTTTTTCAATTTCAGTTGAATGGTGGTAACATACTTTCACTATTCTTTTTCTTTCATTGAAAAATGTAATGTTGAAATTTCTTCTGATAACGTGAATGGATTTCAAATCTAATTGAACTTAAAAAAATAAGTTATTTTAGAGTAATGTTGATATTCCTCATGCATATAAAATACTATCCTTAATTAGGACTCAAATTATAACATCGTGTAATGCTATCAAATCATTTTAACCTGAATTTTATGAAGCTGAACTACTGCTTTAAATGTTAAATTTTGTCATACTCATTAACATGCTTTCACACAGTTCATGGAAATTTTTGATTAAGTTCATTCAGGTGTTCGAAACTCAGTTAAATAAGCCATTCTCTGACGTCAACTACCAACCTTCAACATATCTGTAAAGAGAGAATCACTCATAATATCAATGCTTATTTTTAACCCACAAATTTTAAAAGCGTTCCCTTTGTATAGACAACACACTGAGATATGGAGCAGCAGAGCAGTATTCTGAACTCATTTCTTTGTATAAAACCAAAAGTAGTTGGTATTGTAGCAGCTTGGGATTGATTAGATTTTTCATTTTGAAAACATTATTTAATATAGAATTAATATCCACAGGTAAGCTTTTACCTTCACGAGCTTCTCTGGTAATAAATATTGTTACTTCAATTTCAGATTTTGGAGAATTAATCCTGGTTGTAGGGTCTTTATACCCTTCTGTCATTGCATACTTATACAGTACTCCAATAGTATTTTGTTTCAAAATCTTAATTTATTGATTTGACTCTTTCATTTTTTGGGGTACTTTTTTGTAGACAAGTAACATTTTTAGTCATTTCCATTCAGGGGCTATAATGTCAGTTATTAACTAGATTTATTAATTTGCAACAAAAACTTTAGTTAGTAATCTTCCTGATCAGGATTGTCTCTACATCCTCTCACATGCTGTCAATACATTCACTAATAATATTGTTGAAAGTGTTATTCATTTTCTCATGTATTTTTCCCTCCTTTTAGGTTTATGACTTAAAATATAATGTTGGCAGTTCCCATGCAAATGGGTAAATAAGTAGTTTTGCAATTGTGCTTTATTTTTCATTTAAAGGCACTTTCAATAAAGTTAAAATATTTTGCTTTGTGGTAAGGTGCTGGCTGGCATTATTTACTTTGTCTCATTGCTTTATAATAACTTTTTATGCAAATAAGACATTTTGTTTGAGGAAGAGAAAAATTATCAGAACACAGGAATCCAAATTTGAGATCTGTATTATACTGCATAACTAGTGGTTTAAACTTTTACTTCAATAAGTAAAGTTTTGAAAAATTCGTATTTGTACTCATGCTTAAATATATTTTAAAAAGTCTGCAGTCCTCTTAATTATATTTATTTAGTTATGTTAACTTTTTATTTTTAAAATTAAAATGACTCATTTTGAAGTTCTGTCATGAATGAATATCTTGCTTATTTGTTAACAACAAAAGCCAATATGAGGAACAATACAAAGACACTCACTCTTGCTACTTTTATTCAACATTGTATTGGGACTTTTAGCCATGGCAGTTAGGTAAGAAAAAGAAATAAAAGTCATCCAAACTGTAAAGGAAGAGGTAAAATTGTCACTATTTGCAGATGACATGATACTGTATATAGAAAACCTTGAACATTCTACCAAAAAACTGTTAGAACTAAAAAATGAACTCAGTAAAACTACAGGATGCAAGATCAAAATACAGAAATCTGTTGTGTTTCTATACACGAATAATGAATTATCAGAAAGAGAAGTTAAGAAAATAAATCAATTTACAATTGCATCAAAAAGAATAAAGTACCTAGGAATAAATTTAACTGAGGAGGTAAAAGACTTGTACACAGAAAATTACAAGACATCGATGAAGTAAATTGAAGACACAAATGGAAAGATACTCCATGCTCATGGATTGGAAGAATTAATATTGTTAAAATGTCCATACTAGCCAAGCAATCTACAGATTCAGTGCAGTACCTATCAAAATTCCAATGGCATTTTTCACAGAACTAGAACAAATAATTCTAAAATTTGTATGGAACCCAAATAGCCAAAACTTGAGAACAAAGCTGCAGTTATCATGCTTCCTGATTTCAAACTAATACAAATCTGTAGTAATTTAAACAGTATGGTATTGGCATAAAAATAGACACATAGATCAATGGAACAGAATAAAGGGCCCAGGAATAAACCCACACATAGATGGTCAATTAATTATGACAAAGAAGCCAAGAATTTACAGTGAGGAAAGGACAGTTGTTTCAATAACTGGTGTTGGGAAAACTGGGTTGCTACATGCAAAAGAATAAAACTAGGCCATAGTCTTAGACCATACACAAAAATTATCTCAAAATGGATGAAAGACTTGAATGTAAGACCTGAAACCATAAACCTAGAAGAAAACATAGGCAGTAAGCTCCTTGACTTTGGTCTTAGTGATGATTTTTTTGGATTTGACACCAAAAGTAAAGGCAACAAAAGCAAAAAGGAATAAGTGGGACTTTATCCAGCTACAAAGCTTTTGTGCTGCAAAGGAAACCAACAAAATGAAAAAGCAACCTACTAGATGGGAGAAAATATTTGGAAATCATGTATCTGATAAGGGGTCAATATCCAAATATATAAAGAACTCATACAACTCAATAGCAAAAACAACAATAGAATTAAGCAATTAAGAAGTGCATAGAGGGTTTGAATACATATTTTTACAAGTAAAACATGTAGATGGCCAACAGGCACATGAAAAAATGTTCAACTTTACTAATTTTCAGGTAAATGCAAATCAAAGCTACAATGAGATACTACCTGTAAGAATGGCTGTTATCAAAAAAGGAGATAGCATGTGTTGGAGGGGATGTGAGTAAAAAGGAGCCCTTGTTTGTATACTGTTGGTGGAATGTAAATTGGTGCAGCCACTATGTAAAACAGTATAGAGGTTCCTCAAAAAATTAAAAATCTACATATGATTGAGCTAATCCACTTCTGGGTATTTATCCAAAGAAAAGGAAAACACAAATTTGAAATGATGTATGTACTTCATGTTCATTGAAACATTATTTACAACAGTCACAATATGGAAACCCAAATGTCCATCAATAGATGAGTGGATAAAGAAGATGTAGTTTATATATACAAAGGAATATTACTCAGTCATAGAAAAGAAGAAAATACTGCCATTTACAACAACATGGATGGACCCTGTGGGTCTTATGCTGAGTGAATTTAGGCAGATAGCAAAAGACAAATACTATGTGATTTCACTTATGTGTGGAATCTTAAAAAACAAAACAAAACTCATAGAAAACAGATTGGTGGTTATCAGAGGGGAAGGGGTTTGAGGGTGTGTGAAAATGGCAAAGGGGGTCAATTGTATGGTGGTGCTGGCAACTGGGCTTGAGTCTAGTTACTACTGTGGTGATCAATTTGTAGTGTATACAAATAGTGAATTATTATGTTGTACACCTGAAACTAATATGTTACAAAGCAATTTTACCTCAATTATCTTAAAAAAAGCCAATAAGATAAAAAAAAGAAAGGAAGATGGATAAGGATAAACAATTTAAAAAATTGTCAAAATAATTTATGTTCTAGTAGGGACATCTAATATGCTGATGCTGATGAGGATAATGATAACAATCATACATACTTTATATGTTAGAAAAATGTGACTATAAGGGCAAATTAAATTAAAAATGAATATTTTACATATGTATATAAACATAGAACTTCACTGAAAATAGCCTTATTGTTGGCAAAAATAATAATTAGATGACCTGAGATGGTCAGTGGAAAGGCCAGGGAGAGGTACTACATGGTGCCACTTCTACAAAGCCATTTATACTCTGTACTCCCTAAACTAATTTAGAAAAAATAGCTATCCCCTTGTACATGTTTAAATTCATATGTAAAATTTTCCAGTATAGCATACAGTATAGGAAATCAAAGATAATGATTGCTTTTGACTTAGGTATTTTATTCCTTCTTCTTTTAAATGTATTTTGAGTGTCTGCTATGTACCAGCCACTGTACTCATTCAGGAAATAGGAATAAAATATAGTCTCTACTCTTGAGGTGCTCACAATCTGGTTGGCAAGAGTCATGTAAATAAATAATTATAATACATGGTTAAATGCTTTAAAGTAGTTATGTATTAATTGTTGAGCTGAAAAGTTTGTTGAGTATAGGAACATGCAGGATTTAGGGAGAAGTCTTTATAACCAAAGATAGCATTCAAACTGCCTTTGCAGGAAAATTATTATTCAGTATGTGGAGGAGAAGGACATTTTAGATATGTGAAGACCATGGACTGTGAAAGAACGTAGTGTCTTTGGGGAAATGGCCAGTATTCATATATTGCTGGGTGTGTGGAAAATGGAAGGAAGGTATGGAGTGGTGGAAGCTAGTTGGTAGGGGTCAGTTGTAAAGGGCCTTGTTTGCAGGCCTGGTATTCAACTGATATGCCCTAGTACAGATATGCACTAGTACAGGGATATTAGTTATTAAAATATTGAATCAGTTTCATGCAGATTGGTAAATTTTGTTGAGAGAGTAAGCTACCTAATGATGTTGTCCAGTGCAGTCTGTAGAGGTGGATTATGGGTCCTAGTAACATGTTGGTGTACGTTAATGTGGGAGTATCCCGAGGCACAGGAGTTTGACTCATGTTTTGTGGGAAACACTAGCATCCATATGTTTATGTGACAATGACATGCAAACAACAGACCCAGCTGCCTTATAGCTGCAACAAAGTGCTGCTGGGTGCTAGGGACTATTGATTGTCATTTTAATGAGGAAGATGTTGGGAAAAGTTTGCTGTGGTTCTAAATATCAAATCATGGCCCCATTAAAGAGATTAAATAAACACTTTGTAAAACTCAACATGATTTGGAAATCATTAAAATGACTGAATAAGTTACCCTACAACTCTTATTATATAGTAAGCAAATATCTACATGCCTACATCTATAGTTTATTTGGAAAAAATTTATTTTAATGTTAATTTATGTATTGATTTGTATATTAAATTTATATAATTTTATCAGTTATTAAATATTCAGAATCACTTATTATTCTGGTATACCATGTTAAGAAAGTTGCATTTTTCTCATTTGCATGTTTGATGGCAGTGAAAGAGTTTAAAACAAAAGCATAATAGGGACTGTTCTGTCAATAGATTTCATTGACTTAAAAAATCAAACTAGTGTGATTCATAGGCAGTATGGCACAGAATAAGTCATTTTGCCACTCTCAGATTTGGTCTCCTCATCTATAAAGTGAGCATACTATTGACCAGTGTCTTAAGATTATAGTAAAAATTTCTTTAAAAAGATACCCAAGCCCAGGGTCTGCTAAAGTAATCTAACAAATGCTACCTTCCTCTCATTCTCAAAAACAACAAACAGAAAAACAAAACAAAACCAAAACAAAAAATCTGATTAGTGTGGGAATTCTCATCAGTGTATTTCCACCAGGACTGCTTCTGTCTTGTATTCTGTATCTTCTGTCTCTATCCTGTGTGTGTCCTCTGTATTGCTGCAAAGTCCCCTCTTAAAAATCAAACTTAAATCACTTGTTCCCTAGGTTAAAGATCTTTCTAGGCTTCCTGTTGCTTTGGATAAAATTCAGACTCCTTACTTTTGCATCCAAGATCCTTCCCAGTCTCTCCCCCCAGTCTATATTTCCAGCTTCATCTTTCACTTCTCCCTTTCACAGATGTTTTGGTTGTAATAACAATTTCCCTATTTCTAGAGCATTAAAGTAGGGGAGGGGACCTTCTCATAAGGGGGATATGTGTGGAATAAAGAACTCAGTGAATAAATGTACCATATGTACTATATATCCTGAAATACTTGATCGGAACTAAATCGGCACTCTCATTTAAAAGCTATACTAAAATTACATTTTGAAGAGAATCAGATACTACTGACAAAACTCTCATTATTCATTTTCTTCAATAGGAAATCTTACGGAATTGTTTTGGAACACATGCTTCCAATCTGCCACCAGATTTTGCAGCAGGAATTTATATAACCACACCATAGCACAAACTGTTTCAGAATTTACCATATGTTTCAATATTTCCAGTGTTTTCAAACACTCCTCTTTCCCACCCTTTCTGGTTTATATTTCTCAGCTTTGTCCCAGCTTTCACCCTACAATTCTCATTCATTTTTGTTATTCATGAATAATCTCTGTTACAATATTTCAGTTCAGAGTCAATTACTGATTCTCTTTTCTGGACCCTTTTCTGGACTATTAACATAAGCAATGCTTCATCCTCAATTTAGAATCTTGATTCCTGGCCAAGGCTCAGCATTCTAATCTCACTGTTTGTTTTTATGGCTTTGCTCCTTGTCTTTTACCTCCTTTTAAAGTTACTATAATAAGCAATATCATAATTTATAGTGGGTTGGCAATATAAGATATATATTGATTCATTTCTAGTTAAAATTTCCCTCTTATGAATCTTGTTTTCATATGGTTACAGTTTAGGGCAAATTCTATAGTCTAAATCTTATCAGTTAAGATAGCTTTATATAAGTAGCTGGATCTTGATGATACTGCAGATAGTACTTTTTTCTGCTTATTTTTTCTCCTAATCCCATTTCCTTAGCTGGTTTCAAGGAGTCAAGGCAAGAATAGAGCAAAGTTTGTCTGTGTAAGCAGCATAATTGGAAGGCTTTGGCATTAGTCAACTCTGGGTCATACTGTAGCTAGCTAGTTACTAGTTGCTTACCTTGAGCAAGTCACTTAATCTCTTGGACTGTGTTGGTTTAAGTTGAAGGCACTAATGCCTGTTTCATAGGGTTGTAGTGAGATGCAGTATATAATGCACCTGGCACACAGAAGATATGCAATAAACGTTAATAGGAAAAAATAGGCACTAAGCATTTTAGGTTACTTTTTCTGCCACCCGTTTGTGCTTGCCATTTCTATTTGAAGTTAGATTTATTTACTTATATGAAGGTCAGTCGAGGTTAGATGAGACTAGAGTGAGAGAAAGTGAGAAGAACACAAGTGAAATTCTTTGGGGTATTTGTCCTTGAACATTTTCTTTACTAAAGGATTTTTGAGGTTGTGGATGATAGCAAATAGCCACTTTGAGGCTGGAAGGTGTTTTTAAAATGACTTATTTAATTAATTTTTTCATACAAAACATGCTGAAAATAGTTAATTTGAATCTCAGCTTTGCTCTATTTTTGTGATTAGTAACCTGACAATTGTATTTTTAAAGTCTTTTTATAACTATTTAAAAAATAATAGTATATAAAAAATTGCTTTGTTTTAAAAATTCTGCAAATAGTTTATTCTAATCTAAGCTGTGCTATGGGTTTATCATGTAGGTTAATATGTATATTTCAAGGCTGATTATAACAATTTCAGATGGATCCAAATTGTAGGAGTCCTAAATTTATATTCATTCTATTTTGAACATCCTAGGTACTGAAATCACCATTTTTCAACTAAAACACTAATTACATTATATAGAAATAGAAAATTCAAAGACTTAATTTTATCTCAATTTTAACTATAAAATTTAATAACAATAATAGACATTTAAAAACAGACAAAACTCTGTATACTCTCACCACCCTACACAACTATTCATTTTTATATTGCCCTTATAGTTTTTATCATATAAATTGTAGTTTTTAAAACTTTTATCAATAAATTATAGTTTTTATCACATAGTATACATTATGTTTTACATATATGCAATTATGGTATATATACAATTTAAAATTTTGTTTAGTACTCTATCATATTTATCATATTTTACTTAATAGTTCATTATAAATGTTTTGTCCATTAATGTTTTTTCTTACCCTCTGTTACATGCTAAGGCATATTCACTTAACTGGGTTCTCCTTCATTCTAATTTTTAATACTTGCAGAACATTCCATTGCAATTGTAATTAAAAAGTTCAACATTTCACTATTCATTTTTGCTGTATGTTTTGCTTTTATCTCTACCCTGGTGTCAAGCCAAATTTGGGACATACCCCTAGTTCTTGGATTCTAAAGTTTTACTCATAACAGACAGCTGTGTTCATAGCAGTTCTCTAAAGATTTAGGGATAATGATGACAAAATTTCCATACTTCAAAATTGAATTAGATTTTCCCATTCTTAAAAAGCCTTTTACCATTTCTGTCTGCTTGGAACCCAAGTTTTGGCCATATTTTTAGCCCTACCTTTTTATTTCCCTTTTCTCCTTATTTTCTCTCCACTCTTCTATTTCTGTTAATTTTTATACATACCATATTCTTTCAACCTATCCCTTGAAATTCCCCGTACACTCTGAAGTAGTTTATCATTTGGTAAAATATTTTTTCTCCACTTTATTTGATAGGTTTTTCCATAAATTGTTGTTCAGTTTGGGTGGCCTTTAGGGGTTTTTTTTTAGACTATAAGTTCACTTGGACCTTAATAGTATGAAAATGTGGGTAAGAGTTTTACTGTATCTACTTAAGAGAAAGTTTGAAGAGCATAAGGTTGACATAGTTAAATTTCACCATTATTTTCCTTTCGTTTATATAGAGTATATTGATAATCTTGATTAACAAATCCTCTAAGGACAGAACTCCTTTAAAATCACCTCAGTAAAATAGAACAAGAAAGAATTAATCTTATGAAACAAGGTTTTTATGATTCTTGTGACCCAAAGACAATGTTCTTAATGACAATGCAGCTTTTATTTATCTGCCCAAGTTTGATGATAAAGAGGGCTGGGTCATGGTAAAATAGTAAACTTGGTGGAACCTAACTTGTGTTCTTCCTAGTTTTCCCATTCAATACCTTTTCCCTATTTATGAATGACTTCTTTGGGTACCTACTGCTCTCCTACTCTTTAATCTCTAGCACATTAGGGAAAGAGTACTCAATCACTTATATTTTCCCAAATGGCAAATAATAATAAGATAATCGTAAAATTTCCAAGTAGTTAGTAATAAAGTTATAACCTTAAGGAGATATTATTTTACTGGTTAACTCCAGTTATGCTTATTATGTGGAGACTAAGGGCAGGAATTGTATGTGACATACCATTCCATTCCTTTTTTAAAAATTATTTTTAATTATTAAATTTTTTTTCATATTTTGGTATCATTAATCTACAGTTACATGTGCAACATTATAGTTACTAGACTCCCGACATCTTCAAGTCCCCCCCCCACATACCCCGTTACAGTCACTGTCCATCAGCGTAGTGAGATGCTATAGAATCACTACTTGTCTTCTCTGAGTTGTACAGCCCCCCACTTGCCCCCCCCCACATTATGTCCGCTAATCGTAATGCCCCTTTTTCCCCCTTGTCCCTCCCTTCCCACCCATCCTCCCCAGTCCCTTTCCCCTTGGTAACTGTTAGTACATTCTTGGGTTCTGTGAGTCTGCTGCTGTTTTGTTGCTTCAATTTTTTTCTTTGTTCTTATACTCCACAGATGAGTGAAATCATTTGATACTTGTCTTTTTCTGCCTGGCTTATTTCACTGAGCAAAATACCCTCTAGCTCCATCCATGGATTTGTTTTCTTCTTGTGGTTGAATAATACTCCACTGTGTATATGTACCACATCTTCTTTATCCATTCATCTACTGATGGACACTTAGGTTGCTTCCAGTTCTTGGCTATTGTAAATAGTGCTGCGATAAACATAGGGGTGCATATGTCTTTTTCAAACTGGGCTCCTGCATTCTTAGGGTAAATTCATAGGAGTGGGATTCCTGGGACCAATGATATTTCTATTTTGAGATTTTTGAGGAACCTCCATACTGCTTTCCACAATGGTTGAACTAATTTGCATCCCCACCAGCAGTGTAGGAGGGTTCCCTTTTCTCCACATCCTCGCCAACATTTGTTGTTTATGTTTTGGATGGTGGCCATCCTTACTGGTGTGAGGTGATATCTCATTGCGGTTTTAATTTGCAATTCTCTGATGATTAGCAATGTGGAGCATCTTTTCATGTGCCTGTTGGCCATCCGAATTTCTATTTGGAGAAGTGTCTGTTCAGATCCTCTGTCCATTTTTTAACTGGATTATTTGCTTTTTGTTTGTTGAGGTACGTGAGCTCTTTATATATTTTGGATGTTAACCCCTTATCGGATATGTCATTTATGAATATATTCTCCCATACTGTAGTATGTCTTTTTGTTCTACTGATGTTGTCCTTTGCTGTACAGAAGCTTTTTAGTTTGATATAGTCCCACTTGTTCATTTTTGCTTTTGTTTCCCTTGCCCAGGGATATATGTTCATGAAGTTGTTCATGTTTATATTCAAGAGAGTTTTGCCTATGTGTTCCCCTAAGAGTTTTATGGTTTCATGACTTACATTCAGGTCTTTGATCCCTTTTAAGTTTACTTCCTTTATTGTATATTAATTGACCATATATGTTTGGGTTAGTATCTGGACTCTCTATTCTGTTCTCAGGTCTGTGGGCCTGTTCTTGTGCCACTACCAAATTGTCTTGATTACTGTGGCTTTGTAGTAGAGCTTGAAGTCAGGGAGCATAATACCCCCTGTTTTATTCTTCCTTCTCAGGATTGCTTTGGCTGTTCGGGTCTTTTGTGGTTCCATATGAATTTTAGAACTATTTGTTCCAGTTCATTGAAGAATGCTGTTGGTATTTTGATAGGGATTGCATTAAATCTGTAGATTGCTTTAGGTAGTATAGCCATTTTGACAAAATTTATTCTTCCTAGCCAAGAGCATGGATGAATTTCCACTTGTAAGTGTCCTCTTTAATTTCTCTTAGGAGTGTCTTGTAGTTTTCAGGGTATAGGTCTTTCACTTCCTTGGTTAGGTTTATTCTTAGGTATTTTATTCTTTTTGATGCAGTTGTGAATGGAATTGTTTTCCTGATTTCTCTTTCTGCTAGCTCATCGTTAGCGTATAGGAAAGCAACAGATTGCTGTGTATTAATTTTGTATCCTGCAACTTTGCTGAATTCAGATATTAGGTCTAGTAGTTTTGGAGTGGATTCTTTAGGGATTTTTATGTACAATATCATGTCATCTGCAAATAGTGACAGTTTGACTTCTTCTTTACCAATCTGGATGCCTTGTATTTCTTTGTGTTGTCTGATTGCCATGGCTAGGACCTCCAGTACTATGTTGAATAAAAGTGGGGAGAGTTGGCATCCTTGTCTTGTTCTCAATCTTAGAGGAAAAACTTTCAGCTTCTTGCTGTTAAGTATGATGTTGGCTGTTGGTTTGTCATATATGACCTTTATTATGTTGAGATACTTGCCCTCTATACCCACTTTGTTCAGAGTTTTTATCATGAATGGAATTTTGTCAAATTCTTTTTCAGCATCTATGGAGATGATCATGTGGTTTTTGTCCTTCCTTTTGTTGATGTGGATTATGTTGATGGATTTTCGAATGTTGTACCATCCTTGCATCCCTGGAATAAATCCTTCTTGATCATGATGGATGATCTTTTTGATGTATTTTTAAATTCTGTTTGGTAATATTTTGTTGAGTATTTTTCATCTATGTTCATCAGAGATATTGGTCTGTAATTTTCTTTTTTTGTGGTGTTGTTGCCTGGTTTTGGTATTAGAGTGATGCTGGGCTCCTAGAATGAGTTTGGAAGTATTCCGTCTTCTACTCTTTGGAAAACTTTAAGGAGGATGGGTTTTAGGTCTTCACTAAATGTTTGATAAAATTTAGCGGTAAAGCCATCTGGTCCAGGAGTTTTGTTCTTAGGTAGTTTTTAAATTACAAATTCAATTTCGTTGCTGGTAATTGGTCTGTTTAGATTTTATTTGTCTTTCTGGGTCAGCCTTGGAAGGCTGTATTTTTCTAGAAAGCTGTCCATTTCTTCTAGATTATCCAGTTTGTTAGCATATAATTTTTCATAGTAGTCTCTAATAATTCTTTGTATTTTATGGTGTCCATAGTGATTTTTTCTTTCTCATTGTGTGGACTCTCTTTTTTTCTTGATTAGTCTGGCTAGATGTTTATTTTGTTTATTTTCTCTAGGAACCTGCTTCTGCTTTCATTTATTCTTTCTATTTTTTTATTCTTCTCAATTTTATTTATTTCTGCTCTAATCTTTATTATGTCTCTCCTTCTACAGACATTGGGCCTCACTTGTTCTTCTTTTTCTTGTTTCATTAATTGTGAGTTTAGATTGTTCATATGAGATTGTTCTTTCCTGAAAAAAAATTGGGCCTGTATTGCAATATACTTTCCTCTTAGCATGGCCTTCGCTGCATCCCATAGATTTTGCGGTGTGAATTATTGTTATTTGTTTCCATATATTGCTTGATCTCTGTTTTTATTTGGTCATTGATCCATTGGTTATTTAGGAGCATGTTGTGAAGCCTTCATGTGTTTGTTGAATTTTTCATTTTCTTTGAATAATTTATTGTTTCTAGTTTCATACCTTTGTAGTGTGAGAAACTGGTTGGTAGAATTTTAATATTTTTGAATTTACTGAGGCTCTTTTTGTGGCCTAGGATATGATCTATTCTTTAAAGTATTCCATGTGCACTTGAGAGAATGTGTTTTCTACTGCTTTTACATGTAGCGTTCTGTAGATGTCTTTTAGGTCCATCTGTTCTAGCGTGTTGTTCAGTGCCTCTGTGTCCTTGCTTATTTTCTGTGTGGTTGATCTGTCCTTTGGAGTGAGTGGAGTGTTGAAGTCTCCTAGAATGAATGCATTGCGTTCTATTTCCCCTTTTAATTCTGTTAGTATTTGTTTCACATATGTAGGTGCTCCTGTGTTGGATGCATAGATATTTATAATGGTTATATCTTCTTGTTGGATTGACCCCTTTATCATTATGTAATGTCCGTCTTTATCTCTTGTGAGTCTCTTTGTTTTGAAGTCTATTTTGTCTGATACAGGTACTACAACTCCTGCTTTTTTCTCCCTATTAGTCACATGATATAGCTTTTTCCATCCCTTCACTTTTAGTTTGTGTATGTCTTTGGGTGTAAAGTGAGTATCTTGTAGGCAGCATATTGATGGGTCTTGTTTTTTTATCCATTCAGCAACTCTGTGACTTTTGATTGGTGTATTTAAACTGTGTACATTTAGGGTGATTAAACCTTAGGAACCCTTCCATCTAAAGCAGTCCTTCCAAAAATACACTGTAGAAGTGGTTTGTGGAACGTAAATTCTCTCAGCTTTTGCTTATCTGGAAATTGTTTAATCCTTCCTTGAAATTTAAATGATAACCTTGCCAGATAGAGTATTCTTGGTTCGAGGCCCTTCTGCTTCATTGCATTAAATACATCATGCTGCTCCCTTCTGGCCTGTAAGGTTTCTGTTGAGTAGTCTGATGATAGGCTGATGGGCTTTCCTTTGTATGTGGTCTTATTTCTCTCTCTGACTGTTTTTAATAGTCTGTCCTTATCCTTGATCTTTGCCATTTTTATTATTATATGTCTTGTTTTTGTCTTCCTTGGGTCCCTTGTGTTGGGAGATCTGTGCACCTCCATGGACTGAGAGACTATCTCTTCCTCCAGATTGGGGAAGTTTTCAGCAATTCCCTCCTCAGTGACACTTTGTATCCCCTTTTCTCTCTTTCTTTCTTCTGGTACCCCTATAATGTGAATATTGTTCCGTTTGGATTGGTCACACAGTTCTGTCAATATTCTTTCATTCTTAGTAATCCTTTTTTCTCTCTGTGCCTCAGCTTCTTTGTATTCCTCTTCTTTAATTTCTATTTCATTTATTGTCTCCTCCACCATATCTAATCTGCTTTTAAAACTTTCCAGTGTATGTTTCATTTCTGATTCTATGTTCCATAATGATTGGATCTCCGACTGGAATTCATCCCTGAGTTCTTCAATATTTTTCTGCTCCTCCATGAGCATGTTAATGATTTTTAATTTGAAATCCCTTTCAGGCAGATTCATGAAGTCGATTTCGTTTGAATTTTTCTCAGGTTATGTTCTCATAATTTTACTTTGGACCATGTTCCTTTGGCATTTCATGTTTGTATATGGCGCCCTCTGGTGGCCTGAAACTCTACTCTGGAGCTGCTCAGCCCCTGAATCAATTTCAGGGGTCACAGGGGAGTGGTATTGGTGCTTGTGGGGAGGAAAGAGCTGTTTCCTGCTTCCCGGCTGCTATGCCTGTTTCCACTGCCAGAACCAGTGGGCCAAGCACACAGGTATAAGCCTCTGTGCTTTGCGTTTGTAGTTGCTGTAGATAGGGCTTCCCTCTGGCTGGCCTAACACCAGGGTAGGGTTTGCCAGTTTGTGAGCCAGGGTAGGGTTTGCTGGTTTGCTGGCTGGGAGAGAGGCTCAGTAGGCTGCATATCACAGAGGGTGTCCTTGAAGCTCTGTAGCCAGCCTGGGAGCTGGATCTCCTGAAGATCGTGAAAGTTCCCAACCTGCTGGACAGAGTGCACCCGGACAATTTTGTCTACATGTTCTTTCTCCTGAGCAGTAAGCTCTGTGCAATTCTTACCCCTTTAGCAGCCCTCTTGCTGTTAGGCAGTGTCTCAGACTGCCTGCCTTTCTTTTGTTCCAGAGCAGCTGGATATGGATCCCTGCTTTCCAGAAGCAGCTGGAATCTGTTTGTCCAGGTGTTTGGCCTGTCTTAGCTTTCCAACCCCCTTATCACGAGAGTACCATGAAATGTAGGTTTGTGAAAACACCATGAAATGTAGGTTTGTGCTTCCAGATCAGATCTCCGGAGTTAGGTATTCAGCAGTCTCAGGCCTCCACTCCCTCCCCACTCTGTTTCTCTTCCTCCCACTGGTGAGCTGGGATGGAGGAAGGGCTTGGGTCTTGCCAGGCCATAACTTTGGTATGTTATCCTGTTCCATGAGGTTTATTCTTTTCTCCAGGTGTATGCAGTTTGGCACAGTCCTCTTTCCTGTTGCTCTTTCAGGATTAGTTGTATTAATTATATTTTTGTATCATATGTGGTTTTAGGAGGAAGCCTCTGTGTCACCTCTCATGCCGCCATCTTTAATCCACCAGAAATAATTCTTAAATAGAGAAAGAGCAGTAACTATTACAGCAAATGATTGGTGACCTGTATTATATTGAAAAGAACTTTGATTTATCAAATTCTACTACTAATTACAAAGAAAGTCATAGAGTAGAAAATACTTGAAAATTTGGGTAAAAACCATGGCCTGGCTGGAAATACAGTCATGGTATCTTTTAGATGGAGATGTGATGTGCATTGTGTCAGATACTTTCTCTACTAAGTGATTTCTTAAGTTCTTTAGTATAGTTGTTCAAATGGGATCTTATAAAGTTCTTTTTGCTGGTAAAGCATCTAATTTAAAGTATTATATTAAATAATATATTTAGTCCAAAGGCACTGTGCATTTTTTTCTCTATCCTACTTATGACACTTGTAATAAAAGTCTGTTTCTGTTTCTTCAGTAGACTCTCAGCTATGTTTTATTTATTACATAGTTTGAATTCATTATTGTTTGAATGATAAATGAACAGTATGGATTTTGGTTGGCAATGATACCACTAGTGGCAAACTATAAACATGATTATTATTTTATAAAAGAGAAATTCCAGGCCATTTATGGCTAGCCAAACTCAGTTTATTCACACACTAGAAGGTCAGTTTTTATATAGAAAATAGAAAATAGTGAAGGGTTTACACATCCCCCCCGAGAATTGTGTAATGGTAAATGAAGATTAGAAGTAAGCATTGTACCAGGAGTCAGGTCATCTAGGCTCTAGTCCTACCTCTTTGCATCAGTTCTGTTCCCTTTAAATTTCATATCTTTATTTGTAAAATTAAAAGCCTAGTTTACATTATATCTATGTACTTCTTCCACTTTCAATGTGCTATATTCTGTGATTAGAAAAATATTTAATTTTTACCCACTTGTATTATGAAGCAAACGAATTTACTTTAGATTTTTCATGATTTTGAAATGTAAATCTTTTAAGAATTTGAAGAGTACATATCCAGTTTCTGCTAATTATTGTAACATTTTCTGTTCTATGAATATGGCTTTAAAATTGTATCTCCTACAGAAGATACATTTAGGGTCAGTTATGTTATTTAAAATTATTAAAAAACTCTAAGAAAAAATCAATCACTTTGAATAAGAAAATATCTACTATAATATTGATGGGCTTTATTGCATTCAAGTAAACAGCATAGGTTTTGGAAGCAGACAACACTGGCCTATCATCTCTTATTTTGGCCTTTATTAAATATATTTTACCCTATGGAACTGTAATTTAAGGTAATAATTTTTACCTTGTAGGGTGTAAGAATTAAGTGAGAAGACATATGATGTGCCTAATAGAGTGCTTACCCATAGTTATTAATTACATTTAATAATTGATTATTTTCTTTTCTATTCTCTCTTTAACAGTACTACATTGGGCTCTTTACCTGAGGTTACATAAGGAGAAGAGAAATAGTTAGAAATGACATACTACAGAATGTTCGATAAATAGCTAAGGTTATTTTAGGCACAAATATATACAGTGAACTACAATAATATCCAGGTGTAATTAAATTTCCAACTTGTTACATCACATAATTGTGATTCATTAGGTAGGTCTAAGTGTGGTCCTTGGAATGAAGAAAAAGTTTTCTAAGACATTACAATTTTTACATCTCTCACTTCATTGATTGTTTTTGGCTGACCATGGGCCAAATCTGATCCACTCTCTTTTTGTATGACCTATTTGTTAAGAATGGTTTCTACATTTAGAAATGGTTAAAAAAAATTCAATAGATGGCTTATGAAAATTATATGTAATTCAAATTCCAGTGTTTATAAATAAAGTTCCATTGGAATGAAGTCGTGCTCATTTGTTTATATCTTGTGTGTGGCTAATTTTGCACTATAAAGGCAGAGTTGAGTAGTTAGGACAGAGGATGTATGCGGCACCCTTTTCACTTTGCACTGCTGCTTGATCCACTACAATTTACAGTATTGCAGTTAAAATTCAATGGCATTTTGAGTGTCATGTGTATTGGTGTACTGTGAAATTTAGTTTTGTTTATTTTTTGCTTATCAGTGCATACCCATAATATCAAAACAAGAAGAGAAAAGTAGACTTCAGATGTTGTGCTTTTAAAGCACAGTGGAATTGTGGGTTATTTATTTATTTTTATCAAATTAGATGACAAAGTATTGTATTAATAATATGTATTGACACTATAATTTTGCTAAAAGAATGCAATATGTGTTGATATTATCACACTAAGCACCAATTACAATGCTCCCATTTAGGGAAAATTAGAAAATTTATAGAAGAATTTCTTTACAAAAGTAAAAAATGAAAATGAGGCCTCAAGTTTCCAAATGACTCATTCAGTAGCTTGTCCATTTACAGTGGTTAATTAGTTTAATCACATTTGATTGCAGCAGCCTTTCAATGAGAACAGTTTCTCAGAGTTGATGACATTAGAAACAACATCTTATAGTCAATTAAAAAATAAAGCAAATGATTTTGAGTGGGTTTTCTTGTCTCTCACTGAATTGACAGATGCTATTGATACTGCTCTGTTTTTGTTTGAGGAGTCAGTATTGAGTTTAAAGTGACTGAAAAATAAATCTCAATGTATAGTTAGAGTGAGAATAACAAGAGGCAAGAACATTTTCAAAGATTTTGAGAAAAACACCATTTCAGTACAACCTGAAGTAGAATCTGCTAAGATGTGTTAAAACTGATGATAAAGATGTATATGGAGTAGAAAAAGCCTACATTAGACAGACACATTTACAAAGCTTGTGAAAATATATGATATGTAGAGCTCATGGTTGTTCATGTGTTATTTATGAGTAGGTACTTTGCCAAAAATATCTGAATCATGATGGATTTTTGAATCAGTATTTTCAACAGTGAATTCATTCCCTTTTTTGGACTTAACTCTCAATTCTGTGCATTTTTGTCAAAAGAGAAAATCGAGTAGCATGATTTTCTCTATTACATAGAAGTTTGATGGTTAAAAGTGGTAACATCTCTCATCTTTTCACCATATATTGATCCTTAATGATAACCAGTAGTACTTAATGTAATCTCAGTTCTGCCTCCTGACTAGGACAGAACTTACCTTACCTTAACACTACTGCTAAGCAGTGTGTTGTTAAAAGCCTTTCAAAGCTCTTCTTTATTGTCACTGTCAAATTGCCCATTCACTTTGAGTATGTATGAACTCCTGAGAGTTTAATGGCCCTGTTTGCTTTCTTGGCATTCTCAAGTCAGGAAAAATGTCCATGTGTGTTCCTTCTGATTTTCTTTTTTTCCCAACCTTGAGGCAAAACAAAAAAAAGTAAGGATAGTAGTATATTGGTGTTACACATTATAATATTTTAAAACATTATGGTTTATATATCATTTAACAAATATTTATCATTTACTATGTTTCAGCCATTGTTCTAGAAATTTTCAATATAGCAGTGAATGAAACCATCAAATAAATCATAATTTCAATCCTGCTGTAGTTTACCTTCTACATTAGTGTTGTTTCTTTAAGTAATTACAATATTCTGGCTCCATACACTTTTTTTTTCAACACTTTCAGTTATAATTTAGGCCTAACTGGAAATGATTTTGAAAGTGTATGTACATCAAGCATACATAAAACCATAGTTTTGCTGTGCTTGATATATCTGTTGTGTGTAGGTACTGTAGAAACAGTGCTGAAAGTGGGTAATCTATGCTCTAGTTCTAACTGTTTAAGTAAATGGGCAGCTTTAAGCAGGTTATATATACTTCTCCAACCATGTGTAAAATTAAAATGTAAGATTGGATCATTTCTGTTTTCTTCAGCTCTAAAAAATTTCTGTGGTTCTAAAGTTTGAAAAATATATAAAAAGTACCTCCTTTATTGTTACTGTCCTAATTTTTCTGTCCTAATGATACTGTCAAGTCATTGAGGATCCAGAATTCAAGTCTTATTCTTTATGGATTAAAACTATATCACCTGTATCAATCTGAATTAGAATCAAGGAGACTAGGTAAGGCTACTGATAAACCAAAATGCTTACATCTTTGCAGATTCTATACCTCAGCATTTCTGCTTAAAAATTTCCCATCCTAGTTGTAGATAAGGATTTACCCAAAATATGATCATGCAGCACTCTCTTTTATGATAAATAGTCAACAACCTCAGTATTGGTTAACTACATGGTTAAAGTATGTTGAACAAAAGATCATTTCTGGTACAGAAGAAAAATTTAAAAGGATGTGACATTCTTTAGCTTTTTAGGTTTAAAGAAATTTCTTTCTCTGTTGCTGGCCAATAAGTACTTACTGAATTATACTGATTCATTAGATTGTCAGTAACTGTGAAAGGTCTGAGATTTTTACTCTGCTTACAAGTTGGTCTGTTAGTTTCATGAATGCTGTTAGAAGGTATGAGACTCTGGGTCAGAGATGGACAGTTGATAACTTGCAACAGTAGCAGTAGCCAGAATATCATCATTTGTTCAATTCTCTGAACTCCTGTTCCCACAGGATGATATGAAGAGGGCCCATACATGCAGTGAGTTCAATTATAGAAGAGGAACTCTGAGCCTAGGATCCACATATCTTTTATAACATGCAGCCAGCATGCCTGCCCTTTGCTTTGGAAGGAGATGTTATCTTTATTTTCCAAGTCTGTAAGCAAATCTGTCCTTGGCTTTGGAGGCAGATTTTATATTCTAGGTCTGTTTTCTATGCAAACATCCTTGAGAAGATAGTATAGATAAATGAGAAGTCAGTATCTGTGCTCACAAAACATGCTGAAAGGAGAGAGCCATGAAGAATTGTGTCCCAATATATTCTTTACTAGAATTGTTATGTTAAAGGATGAAAAGGCAAATTAGATTTCATCTTATCTGTCTAGTATTTATGCACTAAAATACTAAAAAATGATAAACATATATAAAAATCTTCAGGATTGAGTACACCTGAAAGCAATATTGAAGTAAATTCTTGAATGTTGCTTGTTACACATATCAAACATTTGACCACATTTACTCTTTGAATCAATGGAGATGGAATGATAGCTCATGTGATAATTCATGTTACATGTCCATGTCTAGGGATTTGGAGACTTCAAAAACACAAGGCAAACATATTGTACAATCATATGAAATTTAACATGTTTTAATTTAAAAAATAAGTTTATTTCAAGATTCTCATTCACTTTATCAAATTCCTTAATGAGAAATGAAACCCCAGATACCATATTAATGTTCTTTTGACATTCTGTTAATAAATAAAGATGTACTCTTTAAGTGGGAATTGGTTAGCAGCTTGACTTGTATTGCTTGCAAACAAATAAACAAATAAGCAAAAAAACCTCCCCCCAAAAGTCCAAATATCAGAGACTAATGAAAAGAAACCCAAATCAAAGCTACTATCTGTATCTTTAAATTCTTAAATGTGCTCTGGAATTTGTTTGACAAAAGTTAGGTTGGTTTTAAAATTTAGTGTGGTGACTCAGTTGCAGCTGTTTCAAATAATTGGTCATGAGCTTTTTATACTATCTGGCTTAATTTAACAGAGTACAGCTTCCTGCCGTTTTCTCCTCGTTGTGATCAAGAATCTGAAATATCTGAAGTCTTAAGGGATTATGTCAGTTGTTCATATTTAAGACTATTTAAGAATAGCAGTCTAATATAGGCTTTATGAAGAGCAGTTTTCACACATTTTTTATTTTAGGTACTTTCATCTGGATAGGTAAAAATAACAGGAATTCTAAATGATTATATATTTTTAAAATAAGAAACCCAAGCTCATTGTATCAATTTAGAAAATTACGGCATATAAAAGAAGTACTCTTTTCACTTAGAGATAGCTACTTAAACATTTAGTGGATGACCCAATCACTATGTCTTAAGTTGATTTATTGCTTTTGTAATGATTAAAATTGTTTATCTATCATGGCTATGGAGGAACTTAAGCAAATGACCAGTCCTAATCCACTGAGAACCTTTTACCTTTAAAAAAAGCAAAATACTTAATTATGTTACTAACAACAACAATACAATAGCACTAACAAAACAAAAAGGTATGCTTCTAATATATCGTGATTTAATAAATGTTAGCTATTTGATAACCATAAAAATGAGTTAGTGCCTAAGTGACTGGGTTACTCAAGATCTTTATATAAGCAAGTTTTTTTTTGTCTTGTTTTTGATGGCCTCAAATCTCAGTGTGTACTATTGCACTGCAATTCTAAGTTTGTTGCATATTCCTGGTCTTACCTCTGTATAAGGGAGGAGTATAACTTTTTTAGCCCTGTGCTAAAGTTAATCTCGCCTTCCAATTCTCATCTCACATGTGTTTATTTGAAATATGATTATAAGGGAAAGTGAACTGATTATTTTTATTGAAGTATCATTGATATACAATCTTATATTGGTTTGAAGTATACAACACAGTGGTTCAACAGTTAGCCATGTTATTAAATCCTCACCCAACTAGTACAGTTACTCTGTCAACATAGCAAGATGTTACAGAATCATTGGCTATATTCTCTGTGCTGTGTTACTACTGTCCTTGTGACCAGCTTACGTTATGATTGAGAACTTCTGTGCCCCTTTATCTCCCTCATCCTCCCCTCCTGGTAGCCACCAGGAAAGTGAACTGATATTTTAAACACATCAGATCCTATATCTTTGAACAAATGTTGTCTTCTTTAAAGTAGTTACCGTGGGAGACTATGGGATTGTTCCAACTATTCTGTCATTGCTGTTCACATTTTTTAGGGATTAGGCATGATCACCTTTTTGTGAGAGTGAGAACAACAGAGGGTGAGTGGGGAGGGAGCGATAAGAGCAGAGAGACAGGTAAGTGACATAGCTCCATCTTCAGATTTTTAGCCACAGCTTTAGAGAATCCTAATACTGGGGACTCCAGCTGGGTCCTATTTGGGCTCTCATTTGAGAAATGACAGACATATAGACTGAAAAAATGTATATGTACAGAAGTTCATTTCTCTCATTGTGGTTTTTGAGTTGTACTTCCCTAGTGACTAATGATGTTGAACATCTTTTCATGTATATACTCATTGGTCATTTTTATGTCTTCCTTGAAGAAATGTCTGTTCAAATCCTTTTCCCAGTTTTTTATTTTATTTTATTTTACTTTATTTTGGTATTATTAATGTAAAATTACATGAGCAACATTATGGTTATTAGACTCCATCTATTACCAAGTGCCCACCACATACCCCATTGCAGTCACTGTGCATCAGGGTAGTGAGATGCTATAGAATCATTACTTGTCTTCTCTGAGTTGTACAGCCCTCCCCGTGCCCCCCAACATTATGTCTGCTAATCGTAATGCCCCTTTTTCCCCTTTGTCCCTCCCTTCCCGTCCATCCTCCCCAATCCCTTTCCCTTTGGTAACTATTAGTCCATTCTTGGGTTCTGTGAGTCTGCTGCTGTTTTTTTTTTTTCTTTCAGTTTTTTTCTTTGCTCTTATGCTCCTCATATGAGTGAAATCATTTGATACTTGTCTTTTTCCTCTTGGCTTATTTCACTGAGCATAATACCCTCTAGCTCCATCCATGTTGTTGCAAATGGTAGTATTTGTTTTCTTCTTATGGCTGAATAATATTCCATTGTGTATATGTACCACATCTTCTTTATCCATTCATCTACTGATGGACACTTAGGTTGCTTCCAGTTCTTGGCTGTTGTAAATAGTGCTGCGATAAACATAGGGGTGCATCTGTCTTTTTCAAACTGGGCTCCTGCATTCTTAGGGTAAATTCATAGGAGTGGGATTCCTGGGTCCAATGGTATTTCTATTTTGAGATTTTTGAGGAGCCTCCATACTGCTTTCCACAATGGTTGAACTAATTTGCATTGCCGCCAGCAGTGTAGGAGGGTTCCCTTTTCTCCACATCCTCACCAACATTTGTTGTTGTTTTATGTTTTGGATGTTGGCCATACTTACTGCTGTGAGGTGATATCTCATTGTGGTTTTAATTTGCAATTCTCTGATGATTAGCAATGTGGAGCATCTTTCCATGTGCCTATTGGCCATCTGAATTTCTTCTTTGGAGAAGTGTCTATTCATGTCCTCTGCCCATTTCTTTTTTTTTCTTTTTCTTTTTTATTAAGGTATCATTGATATACACTCTTATGAAGATTTCACAAGAAAAACAATGTAGTTATTACACTCACCCTTATTATTAAGTCCTCCTCACACACCTCATTGCAGTCACTGTCCATCAGTGTAGTAAGATGTCACAGAGTCCCTATTTGTCTTCTCTGAGCTACCCTGTCTTCTCTGTGACCCCACACAGACCATATATAGCAATCATGACACCCCACAATCCCATTAAGCATACAGTTCTTATAATTTTTGTCAGATTTACCTGTGAATGTTTCATGCTATTAAAATGGTATTTTTAACTCTGATTTCTCCATTTTCTTGGCTAGTACTATTGTTTTTCTATATTGGTTCTGTGTTCCTAATTTAAACTACTAAATGACTTATTCTAGTGGGTTTTTTTTGTAGATTCCTACTTTTATAGATTTTCTATTTAAAATATCATGCCTTCTCTAAATAGAGACAGTTTTACTTCTCTTGTGATCAGGATAACTTTGTTTAGTTTCCAGCCTTACTTCACCAACTAGACCCCTCAGTAAAATGGAGAATAGAATTGGTAAGAGTGGATACCCTTACCTTGTTCCTGAACATAGAGGGAGAGCTTTCAGTCTTTCACCATTAAGTATGATGTTATTCAGAGGCTTCGTTAGATACCACTTACAGGTTGAGAAAGGTCAATTGTATTGCTGACATTTTACCAAGAAAGGCTTCGTAATATACCATGTGTTTTATCTGCATCTTTTGAGATAGCTTTATGGTTTTCTTTTTTAGTTTGTTAATATGGTGGCATTTCTGGGATAAAACCCACTTGGCCTTGATATATTAACTATCATATATTGTTGGACTCAATATTAAATTTTAAATAATAATATCAATATTAAGTAAATTTAAATAATGGTAAAGGTAAATATTTAATAAATAATAAAAAATAATAAATAAGCATTTACCATAACTGGTGGTCTTCGTTTATATGTTAATCCATATTTTCTTGGTATTTTCCTTATGCCTTTGTTAGTCATGTCTTGTACTATAGGTCTGGTGGTAATATACTATGCTTTTGTAGGTCTGAAACTTTTTTTTTTACTTTCTTTTTTTCTATAAGTTTATTTTTATCATTAATCTACAATTAAATGAGCAATACTATGGTGACTACACTACTCCCTTCAACAGGTCCCCCCCACCAACCCCATTACAGTTACTGTCCATCAGCATAGTGAGATGCTATAGAGTCACTACTTGTCTTCTCTGGGTTGTACAGCACTCCCCATGCCCCCCTAACATTACATCTGCTAATTGTAATGCTCCTTTTTCCTCCTTGTTGCTCCCTTCCCACCCGTCCTCCCCAGTCCCTTTCCCTTTGGTAACTATTAGTCCGTTCTTGGGTTCTGTGAGTCTGCTGCTGTTTTGTTCCTTCATTTTTTTTTCTTAGTTCTTATACTCCATATGTGAGTGAAATCACTTGGTACTTGTCTTTTTCGGCTTGGCTTATTTCACTGAGCATAATATCCTCTAGCTCCATCCATGTTGTTGCGAATGGTAGGATTTGTTTTCTTCTTATGGCTGAATAATATTCCATTGTGTATATGTACCACATCTTCTTTATCCATTCATCTACTGATGGACACTTAGGCTGCTTCCATTTCTTGGCTATTGTAAATAGTGCTGCGACAAACATAGGGGTGCATCTGTCTTTTTCAAACTGGGCTGCTGCATTCTTAAGGTAAATTCCTAGGAGTGGAATTCCTGGGTCAAATGGTATTTCTATTTTGAGTTTTTTGAGGAACCTCCATACTGCTTTCCACAATGGTTGAAATAATTTGCATTCCCACCAGCAGTGTAGGAGGGTTCTCTTTTCTCCACATCATCACCAACATTTGTTGTTGTTTGTGTTTTGGATGTTGGCTATCCTCACTGGCGTGAGGTGGTATCTCATTGTGGTTTTAATCTGCATTTCTCTGATGATTAGTGATGTGGAGCATCTTTTCATGTGCCTGTGGGCCATCTGAATTTATTCTTTGGAGAAGTATCTATTCATGTCCTCTGCCCATTTCTTAATTGGATTATTTGCTTGTTGTTTGTTGAGGTGCATGAGTTCTTTATATATTTTGGATGTTAACCCCTTATCGGATATGTCATTTATGAATATATTCTCCCATACTGTAGGATGTCTTTTTCTTCTGCTGATGGTGTCCTTTGCTGTACAGAAGCTTTTCAGCTTGATATAGTCCCACTTGTTCATTTTTGCTTTTGTTTTCCTTGCCCGGGGAGATATATTCATGAAGAAGTCGCTCATGTTTATGTCCAAGAGATTTTTGCCTGTGTTTTTTTCTAAGAGTTTCATGGTTTCATGACTTACATTCAGGTCTTTGATCCATTTTGAGTTTACTTTTGTGTATGGGGTTAGACAGTAGTTCAGTTTCATTCTCTTACATGTAGCTGTCCAGTTTTTCCAACACCAGCTGCTGAAGAAGCAGTCATCTCCCCATTGTATATCCAAGGCTCCCTTATCATATATTAATTGACTGTATATATTTGGGTTAATGTTTGGATTTTCTATTCAGTTCTACTGGTCTGTGGGTCTGTTTTTGTGCCAATACCAAATTGTGTTGATTACTGTGGCTTTGTAGTAGTAGAGCTTGAAGTAGGGGAGCAAAGTTCCCCCTGTTTTATTCCCTCTTCTCAGGATTGCTTTGGCTATTTGGAGTCTTTTGTGGTTCCATATGAATTTTAGAATTATTTGTTCCTGTTGATTGAAGAAAGCTGCTGGTATTTTCATAGGGATTGCATTGAATCTGTAGATTGCTTTAGGTAGTATAGCCATTTTGACAATATTTATTCTTCCTAGCCAAGAGCATTGGATGAATTTCCATTTGTTAGTGTCCTGTTTAATTTCTCTTAGGAGTGTCTTGTAGTTTTCAGAGTACAGGTCTTTCACTTCCTTCGTTAGGTTTATTCCTAGGTATTTTATTCTTTTTGATACAATTGTGAATGGAATTGTTTTTCTGATTTCTCTTTCTGTTAGTTCATCGTTAGTGTATAGGAAAGCAACAGATTTCTGTGTGTTAATTTTGTATCCTGCAACTTTGCTGAATTCAGATATTAGTTCTAGTAGTTTTGGAGTGGAGTCTTTAGGGTTTTTTATGTACAATATCATGTCATCTGCAAATAGTGACAATTTGACTTCTTCTTTCCCAATCTGGATGCCTTGTATTTCTTAGTTTTGTCTGATTGCCATGGATAGGACCTCCAGTACTATGTTGAATAACAGTGGAGAGAGTGGGCATCCCTGTCTTGTTCCCGATCTTAGATGAAAAGCTTTCAGCTTCTCGCTGTTAAGTATGATGTTAGCTGTGGGTTTGTCATATATGGCCTTTATGATGTTGAGGTACTTGCTCTCTATACCCATGTTGTTGAGAGTTTTTATCATGAGTGGATGTTAAATTTTGTCAAATGCTTTTTCAGCATCTATGGAGATGATCATGTGGTTTTTGTTCTTCTTTTTGTTGATGTGGTGGATGATGTTGATGGATTTTCGACTGTTGTACCATCCTTGCATTCCTGAGATGAATCCCACTTGATCATGGTGTATGATCCTCTTGATGTATTTTTGAATTTGGTTTGCTAACATTTTGTTGAGTATTTTTGCATGTACGTTCATCAGGGATATTGGTCTGTAATTTTCTTTTTTGGCGAGGTCTTTGCCATGTTTTGGTATTAGAGTGATGCTGGCTTCATAGAATGAGTTTGGAAGTATTCCCTCCTCTCCTATTTTTTGGAAAACTTTAAGGAGAATGGGAGTTATTTCTTCTCTATATGTCTGGTAGGTTTCAGAGGTGAATCCATCTGGCCTGGGGTTTTTTTCTTGGGTAGTTTTTTGATTACCGATTCAATTTCGTTGCTGGTGATTGGTCTGTTTAGTTTTTCTGTTTCTTGCTTGGTCAGTCTTGAAAGGTTGTATTTTTATAAGAAGTTGTGCATTTCTTCTAGGTTTTCCAGCTTTTTAGCATATGGATTCTCATAGTATTCTCTTAAAGTTCTTTGTATTTCTGTGGTGTCCGTCGTGATTTTTCCTCCCTCATTTCTGATTGTGTTTATGTGTGTAGATTCCTTTTTTCTCTTAATAAGTCTGGCTAGGGGGTTATCTATTATGTGTATTTTTTCAAAGAACCAGCTCTTGGTTTCATGGATTTTTTCTATTGTTTTATTCTTCTCAATTTTATTTATTTCTTCTCTAATCTTTATTGTGTCCCTCCTTCTGGTGACTTTGGGCCTCATTTGTTCTTCTTTTTCCAATTTCAGTGATTGTGTCTTTAGACTATTCATTTGGGAATGTTCTTCCTATTTTAAATAGGCCTGGATTGCAATATACTTTCCTCTTAGAACTGCCTTTCCTGCATCCCATAGAAGTTGTTGCTTTGTGTTGTTGTTGTCATCAGTCTCCATATATTCTTTGATATCTGTTTTGATTTGGCCGTTAACCCATCGATTAAGTAGGAGAATGTTAAGTCTCCATGTATTTGTGAGCCTTTTTGGTTTCTTTCTAAAATTTATTTCTAGTTTTATACCTTTGTGATCTGAGAAGTTGGTTCGTAGGATTTCAATATTTTCGACTTTACTGAGGTTCTTTTTGTGGCCTAGTATGTGGTCTATTCTGGAAAATGTTCCATGTGCACTTGAGAAGAATGTGTATCCTGTTGCTTTTGGGTGTAGAGTTCTGTAGATGTCTGTTAGGTCCATCTGTTCTACTGTGTTCTTCTGTGCCTCTGTATCTTTACTTATTTTCTGTGTGGTTGATTTGTCCTTTGGAGTGAGTGGTGTGTTGAAGTCTCCTAAGATGAATGCATTGCTTTCTATTTCCTCCTTTAATTCTGTTAGTATTTGTTTCACATATGTCGGTGCTCCTGTGTTGGGTGCATATATATTTAAAACTGTTTTATCCTCTTTTTGGACTGACCCCTTTATCATTATGTAATGTCCTTCATTATCTCTTGCTACTTTCTTTGTTTTGAAGTCTATTTTGTCTGATATAAGTACTGCAACACCTGCTTTTTTCTACTTGCTGTTTGCATGAAATATCTTTTTCCATCCCTTCACCTTTAGTCTGTGTATATCTTTGGGTTTGAGGTGAGTCTCTTGTACGCAGTATATAAGTGGGTCTTGCTTTTTTATCCATTCTATTAATATGTGTCTTTTGATTGGTGAATTCAGTCCATTTACATTTAGGTTGATTATCGATATGTACTTATTGCCATTGCTGGCTTTAGATTCGTGCTTACCAAAGGTCAAGGGTAGCTTCTTTACTATCTAGCAGTCTAATTTAACTTTCTACTTAAGTTATTGTAAACACAGTCTGATGATTGTTTATTTCTCTCCCTTCTTATTCTTCCTCCTGCATTCTTTATATATTAGGTGTTTTATTCTTTGCTTTTAGTTAGTATTTGGATGGTCTGCTTTCTTTGGTATGATTTTATTTTCTCTGGTGACATCTTTTTATCCTCAGGAGTGCTTCTCTTTAGAGCAGTCCATTTAAGATATCCTGTAGAGGTGGTTTATGGGAGGCAAACTCCCCCAGCTTTTGCTTGTCTGGGAATTGCTTAATCCCTCCGTGAAATTTGAATGATAATCATGCTGGATACAATATTCTTGGTTCGAGGCCCTTCTGTTTCATTATGTTATATTTACCATGCCATTCTCTTTTGGCCTGTAAGGTTTCTGTTGAGAAGTGTGATGATAGTCTGATGGGTTTTCCTTTGTAGGTGATCTTTTTTTCTCTCTCTAGCTGCCTTTGATACTCTGTCCTTATCTTTGATCCTTGCCATGTGTCTTGGTGTTGTCTTCCTTGGTTTCCTTGTGTTGGGAGATCTGTGGGCTTCCGTGGTCTGAGAGACTATTTCCTTCCCCAGCTTGGGGAACTTTTCAGGAATTATTTCTTCAAAGACACTTTCTATCCCGTTTTCTCTCTCTTCTTCTGCTGGCACTCCTAAAATGCAAATATTGTTCCGTTTGGATTGGTCACACAGTTCTCTTAATATTCTTTCATTCCTAGAGAGCCTTTTCTCTCTCTCTGCCTCAGCTTCTCTGTATTCTTGTTCTCTGATTTCTATTCCATTAACAGTCTCTTGCATCTCGTCCAGTCTTCTGCTAATCCTGTCGATTGCTTGTCTCATTTCTGCATTGTCTTTCCTCACTTCCCTCACTTCCTCCCTTAGCTCTTGCATATTTCTATGTAGATCCATCAGCATGGTAATGACTTTTATTCTGAATTCTTTTTCAGGAAGATTGTGCATGTCCATCCCATCAGGCTCCCTCTCTCCGGTTGACTGGCTAAGCTTTGTTTGTGCCATATTCCTCTGTCTTTTCATGGTGACAGAAGTGGTTACTGGTAGACACCACGTGTGTCAGCTGGGAGAACAAAGTCCCTTCCTGCTTGTTGTTCCCCTTGGCCTTCTCCCGAGCTTTAATTGTTTTCCTGCACACCGGAAGGCAGTCTCTGGGATTATTCTCTGAACTGCCTGTGTGCATGGTCTCCCTCAGCCTAGCCTATCAGGCTGCTGATCTCTGTGAGAAGCTTCAGGAAGGCTGCTTTGCCTGGCCGCCAGCCAAGGGGTCTGAGATTCCCCAATACTCCTGGCCTGGTGGGCTGAGTGCGCTGGGGCAATTTTGTTCCACTGCTGGGCCCTTTTCTCTTTAAGACTTTTAAAAAGAAAAACAACAACAACAAAAAAAAACGCCTGCCGGGAGTAGATTCTGTGAGGATGCTGTGGGTGGCGGTGCTCTTCCACTTTTCTGCAGCAGCGGTGGCTCCGCTGGACCCTTTGTGGCTCTGGCTGGGGAGGGAACGAATGGGAGGCTGCTCATCTCTGTGGGAAGCCTTGGCACGGCTGCTTTGCCTGGCCCCGGCCAAGGTGTCCGAAATTCCCCAGGACTCCCAGCGTGCTCAGCTGAGTGCACTGGGACGATTTTGTTCCACTGTTGGGCCCTTGTCTCTTTAAGACTTTAAAAAAAGCACGCACTTTTCTTTTCTCCTGGGGAGCCGGCTGATAGGACCCAGTTTGCGTTGTCCATCTCAGATCCTGCCCTTCTGTTTCTCTGATCTTCAATACACCACACGATGTGTGTTAGTGCTCCCTGCGCAGATCACCAGGGCTGGTTATTTGGTGGGCCTGTGCTTTAACTCCCTCCCCGCTCTGAATTTTTTCCTACCTCCCGTGCGCTGGGGTGGGGGAGTGCTCGGATCCCGCCAGGTCACGGCTTTGTATCTTACTTGCCTTGTGAGGTGCTGTGTTCTCACAGGTGTAGCTGTAGCCTGGCTCTTGTCCTTCATCTTCTGGTCTCTCTTTTAGGAATAGTTGTATTTGTTGTATTTTCATAAATATATATGGTTTTGGGAGGAGATTTCTGCCATTCTGCTCACACCGCCAGCTTCCCATACGTCTTTGGGTCTTGTTTTTTTATCCATTCAGTAACTCCGTGTCTTTTGATCGGTGCATTCAGACCATTTACATTTAGGGTGATTATCTATAGGTATGTACTTATTGCCATTGCAGGCTTTAGATTCATGGTTATCAAAGGTTCAAGGGTACTTCCCTTACTATTTAAGTCTTATTTAACTTACTTCATTGCTATTACAAATGCAGCCTAAAGATTCTCTTTTTTTTCCTCCTTATTCTTCCTCCTTCATTCTTTGTATGTTATGAATCATATTCTGTACTCTGTCTAGCCCTTGGGTGACATCTATTTAGTCTTAGGAATACTTCCATCTATAGGAGTCCCTCCAAAATTCACTGTAGAGGTGGTTTGTGGGAGGTAAATTCTCTCAGCTTTTGCTTATCTGAAAACTGTTTAATCCCTCCTTCAAATTTAAATGATAATCTTTCCGCGTAGAGTATTCTTGGTTCAAGCCCTTTCTGCTTCATTGCATCAAATAAAGCCTGCCACTCCATTCTGGCCTGTAAGGTTTCTGTTGAGAAATCTGATGAAAGCCTCATGGGTTTTCCTTTGTATGTGATCTTTTTTCTCCTTCTAGCTGCTTTTAAAAGTCTGTCTTTAACCTTGATCTTTCCCATTTTAATTATTATATATTTTGATGTCTTCCTTGTGTCCCTTGTGTTGGGAGATCTGTGCACCTCCATGGCCTGAGAGATTATCTCCTTCCCCAAGTTGGGGAAGTTTTCAGCAATTACCTCCTCAATGAGACTTTCTATCCTTTTTTCTGTCTCTTCCTCTTCTAATACCCCTCTCATGTGAATATTGTTCCAGTTGGATTGGTCACACAGTTCTCTCATTATTCTTTCATTCTTAGAGATTCTTTTTTCTCTCTGTGCCTCAGCTGCTTTGTATTCCTCTTCTCTAATTTCTATTCCATTTACCCTCTCTTCTGCTACATGAAATCTGCTTTAAAATCCCTCCACTGTATGTTTTATTTTAGATATGGAATTTCTTTATGATTGAATCTCCATCTTAAATTCATTCCTGAATTCTTGAATATTTTTCTGTACCTCTTTAAGCATGTTTATGATTTTTATTTTGAACTTTCTTTCAGGAAGATTGGTGAGTTAAGTTTGATTTGACCCTTTTTCTTGGTTTTGTGAGATTTTTGTCTGAACCATGTTCTTTTGATGTTTCATATTTCTGTGTGGTACCCTCTACTGCCCAGAAATTCCAGTCTCTGGAGCTGCTCGGCCCCTAGCATGAGGTTGGGGTTGTAGGGGAGCGGCACTGTTGCCTAGGGGGAGGAAGGATCTTTTTCCTGATTCCTGTCTGTTGTGTCTGTCTCCCATATCAGAGCCAGTGGGCCAAGCACTCTGGTGTAAGCCTCTGTGCTTTGCGTCTCTAGGTGTTGTAGGTGGGGCCTTCCTCTGACTGGCCTGATGTCAGCGCAGTGACTGCTGGTTTGGGAGCCAGTGCTGTCAGGCCAGGAGGAAGGCTCAGCAGGGTGTGTGTCACAGTGGGGGACCTCGGTGCTGAGTAGCCAGTTTGGGGGGGATGGAGCACCTGAAGCTCCTCAAAATTCCCAATCTGCTGGGCAGAGCGTGCCCAGACAACCTTGTCGCCCTATCCCTTCTCCCACGCAGCAAGCTCCATGCAAACCCCGCCCCTTCAGCAGTGCTCTTGCTGCTAGGAAGCTTGTCAGAACGCCTGCCTTTCCCTTGTCCCAGAGAGGCCAGGTGTGGATCCTGTCCTCTACAAACTGCTGGAATCTGTCTCTCAAGCACTCCACATGTCCCAGTTCCACATCATCCAGAGTACCACACAGTATAGGTTTCTGGTCTCAAAGTAGATCTCCAGGCCTGGGTGTTAAGTAGTCTTAGCTTCCATCCCTACTCCGCTCCGTTTCTCTTCCTCCTGCCTTTGGGTAGGGGAAGGGCCTGGGTCCTGCCGGATCAAGACTTTGTTACATTACCTTGTTTTGTGAGGTCTGCTCGTTCCTTAGGTCTGTATGCAGTCTGGTGCAGCCTTCTTTCCTGTTGCTGTTTTAGGGTTAGGTGTATTAACTATATTTTCACACTATGTGGTTTTGGGAGGAGTTGTCTGTCTCATCTCTCACGCCGCCATCTTGAATCCTGGCTATCCTTTGCCCAGTTTTAAATTGAATTATCTTTTCATTATTGAGTTTTGTGAGTTGTATATTTTGCATACAAGTCCCTTATTGGATATGGGATTTATAAATATTTTTTCCCATTCTGTGGATTGTTTTTTGCTTTTGTGCTGATATCCATTGGTATACAAAGGTTTTAAGTATTGATATAGTCCAATTTATCTTTTTTCTTTTGTTGGTTGTACTTGTCATATCTATGCAGTATTGCCTAATTCACAGTCAAGAATATTTAATTTTCTGTTTCTTCTAAGAATTTTATTGTTTTTGCTATGACATTTAGGTCTTTGATTCATTTTTAGTTCATTTTACATTATGTGAGATAGGTGTCTAACTTCATTTTCTTGCATTTGGATATTCAGTTTTTCTAGCACCATTTGTTGTAAAGACTATTCATTCCCTATTAAATTTTTTTGAGACCCTTGTTGAAAATCACTTCATCATTGATATAAGGGTTTATTTGTAGAATTTCAATTGTTTTGATCCATATGGCTCTCCTTATACTGGTACTACAGCGTTTTGATTATTCTAGCTTTGTAGTAAGTTGAAATCAAGAAGTGAATAAACTTCCTCATCTTTTTCTGCATTGTTTTGGCTAGTCTGGATCCTTTGAATTTCTATTTGAATTTTAGGATCAGCTTGTAAATATGTGCAAAACCCCCAAGTTGGATTTTTATAATGATTGCATTGAATTGGTAGGTCAATTTTGGGAGTATTGTCATCTCACTATATATTAATAATAATATCTCACAATATATTATGTCTTCTGATCCATGGACATGTCTTTCCATTTATTTTGATCTTCTTTAATGGCTATCAACAATTATTCAGTGTACAAATCGTACTTCTTTTTTTAAATTCATACCTAAACATTTTATTGTTTTTGATGCTCTTTTTAAGTGCCATTGTTTTCTTAATTTCATTTTGTAATGTTCATTGCTAGTGTACAGAAATACAGTTCATTTTGTATATTGGTCTTTTATCTTCTAATTAATTCTAACCTACTCACTTAAGACTCTTCTCAAATGTCTTCTTTAGGAAGTTTGCACAGACTCTTCTGTGATCCCTACCCATACCCTCATTATATACTGCACTTCTATACTGTTTTGTTATGGTAGGTTTATTTCTAGATTTATCATCTAAACTATTAGGTTGGCTTTCAATCCTGATGTTGTAACATACTTGTGTGCCAAGTTTAGTGAAAAGGTTCACCCCAAGTATTTCTTACTAACAGTAGTTTGAAGTACTGACGTTTGTGAATGATTTACTTACTACCTAATAATAGCTAACATTAAAACTATAAATTCTAGCTCTAAAAACATAAGGGTTTTTTTTCCTATGTCTTTCAGTGGTACTTATTCTGTCCTCTTATTTAAAATACCTAGAGAGTTTTGAAGAAGAGACCAATTTTGAAAAAAATAGAGTTCAGGATTTAAAAAATTATGTGTTTTTTTCCTATTCTTTATTACTTATTTATCTCTGATAAAATGAAAATTTTTTTGTTCTTTAACAGAGTTCACTAAACTCCCATGCATATCAAATGCTTTTATGAATAACTGTCTCCTAGTCCATTGATTCTCTAATTCTTTACTACTGTAAACATTTTTTTCAAGGAAAAAGTGTTGGTAGGAAAATGCAAATGTGCTTAGAGATGGAAAGGGTTAAAACAATGAGTTCCTTAAGGGCAAGGAATTGTTTTTTATTTATTGTTAGAACAGTGCCTGATACATAATACTTATCAATAAATTCATTACTAAGTAGATATTTCTATCTGTAAATCTTAAAGATAACTTGTTAAAAAATAACATTTATTGAGCACCTACTAAGAGCCAGACATTCTAGACCTTGGGTTTAAATAATAATTAGAACTTTCATGAAGATTACTTTTTAGTAGGAAGAACTTAAACACAGAGTTTTCAAATCAAGTTCATAGTATTTATTGACAAAAGTTACCTCTTTTTACTGCTTCTCTAATATCTGTTACTAAAAGTAGATATTTTGAAGTCAGTTTTGACTATCATACTATCCTGGTGACTAATTGGTCTACTTCTAATTTTTCCTTTTTCTTATCTGTCTGTATCTATTCTCATCCATTTTCTTATCCATTCTTATCTGTCATCAGTATTAGCATTAAAGAAGACAGATCTGATCACTCTATTATAAATTCCACTAAAGCAGCTCTCATGTGTATTTATGCTTTAATACAGTTCCCGGCACATAGTAGGTACTCAGAAAATAGTTATTAAATGAATAAATGAATGTTACTCTTTTTAAAAGCATCATGATCCCTATTTTCAATAGAATAAATTTTAAATTCCTTAATATGATTTACGAAGTCCATGATAACCTGATCAATTTACTTTTCAATTTCAAGTGCTTTATTTCCCTTTTCCCACCTTATCCACACCAGGCCGTTTGAGGTTTCCTGAACATACTGTAAGAGGACATTTATGGAAATAGGATATTAATTTGAAGATTTGACCAAGATTCTAAGGCAACAGATATTACCACCCAGTAGAGTTATATTCAGCTCTTTATTATCCGAGTTTATAGAGTAAAGCTACATTCCTTGTGTGTGTGTATTTCCTTTCACTTTGTGATTTCTTAGACAAAAGATGTTATATTAGTACCTTTTTTTTTGAGTAAAAAAACTTACCTTAAATAAGCTTAAAAAATTATTGACATATAACTGGGAAGTCCAGTGGGTGATAGAACACAGGGCCTCAAAGAATGTCTGTAGGATTCAGTTCTCTGTTCTCTTGGTTCAGTTTCCTTTTTTTTTCCTATCTGCTATGCAGCTGATAAAAACAGGCTACTTGCATATTTAGACAACATACTCTAAACTTAGCATTCTTATGTATTTATAGTACCAATAATAAGAGCTAGAGTAATAGTAATGGTATTAATAGTTAATATTAAATTACTTAATGCTTTTTATATGCCAGTGACTATAGTAAGTTCTTTATGTATTTTACTGTATTTAATATTCATAATATCTCTGTGATGTAGGTATTATGAGTATCTACATTTTAAAGATGAGGAAATAACAGATAGACCTATTAAGTAATTTGCTTAATCATTCAGTTAGTTAGGGATCGAGCCAAGAAATAAAATCCCGGCAGACTGTGCATGCTTACTATTATGATATATTGTCTGCTCAGTATCAGTCCAGGGAAGAACTCTTACTATCTTTGTTTCCATCACATGTCCATTCTCAGACTAATTACTCTGTGCAGAAAAATAATGGTCCCATGTTTACTCAGAGCTGAGTTATCTACCTGGCCCTGTTGGCCGTCTTATTAAAACCACATAGCATGGGGGAGGGTATTCCCTAAAGAAAGTTATCTTGGTCATATAAAAAAACATATGTCCACTAAACAAACATTTTATTGACCATGCTGCTTAGCAACAGAGAGCTCCATATTAAACATAGAAAGCTCAATTGTAACTCACAGGCCAACGGTACTGTCAATTTGGATTATAGATCATTTAAATGTGTTGTGTTTTTTGAGGTGATCATTTGCTGGTAGTACAGTTTGACTGGTTAAATTATGAAAATCTGCAACTAATAAATTTTTTAAAACAATTCACTTGGCACAGTTTTGACACTTTAAAGCCACCTATATTTTAAGATAAATTTGATTTATAATAATATTAAAAAGTCTTAGATGGAAGAAAGGAAAATGAAGCATATAAAATAATGACAAAAGATACTTTTCAAGCTATTCGTTATTTAAAAAAAACTGAAATTCAGGCAAGGTAAGGCCAAGCTTATTAGAGCAGATTAAATAACTAGGATAACATTAGCGATTAAGGCAGGATTTGTCTTTAAGCAGATTTGTTTTTAGATATTTGTGTTATTTTCAACTGGTATGTCAATATTGTGTTTACTTGTTTTAGGCCTCTGCATCTTTCTCATACTTTTCCTCAGTTGGCCGTTGACTCTAATAAGCTGTTTGTTTTTTTTTTCTCTATCAAAATGTGTTTCATCTGGCTAGTAGTATATGCAGACTTCATTCTTTTGTGAGGCGAATTTCTTTCTTGTACTGTAATCTATTTAGAACTATTTAAGAGACAACATTTATTGGATGCTTTTTGAAGAAAAACTGGATATCAAATTTGCCCTAGGTTTCCCAGTTTATTAAATAAAAATATATTTGGACAAAAAGTATTTAAAACAGTAATAATCCTGATATGGAGTGCTTTGGTTATTCTTTTTACAGCAGTGAATCTTCAGACAGTAATACTTCCCTACAGCAGCCTTCCCTGGTGTAATTTCCAGTAAGACTTTGTCATGTAAAAGCAGGTATCTCTCAGCCTAATATTGTTCATAGCCATATCCTGAGCTCCTTGCCCTAGTTTAATAATAATATGGTTGACTTGTATGCTCTCACAATGTCACTTTCAAAGAATTTCATATCACTATTCTGTGTAACTCACTTGACTTGTCCCCCATCAGTAAACATTTATATCCATAAAGTTGATTGGAAAGAGTTGGAATTTCCCTAAATCAAACATTTATAATTTGAATTCATAGTTACTCAAGGTTTCTTTACTGGAGTATAATATACTTACAGAAATGTGCACAAATGTTATATGTACAGCTCAGTTAATTTTTACAAAGTGAATACATCTTGTAATGAGCACAAAGATCATATGATAGATTATTATTAGCACTAGGAAAGGCTTATTCATGCTCTCAGTCATTAACACTTCCCAAAGTTAATTACTTTGCTGACTTCAACAACTGCAGTTTAATTTTGCCTGTTTTTGAACTTTTTATTATATATTCTTGTGTATTTGGTTTCTTTGTAAACATTATGTTTATGAAAGATTTATCGATGTTTTTGAGTTTAGTATTAGTTCTTTCATTTGTATACTATTTAGTATTCAATTATATAAATATATCATCATGCATTTATCCATTCTATTCTCAAAGAACATTCAGGTCGTTTCCAGTTTAGGGACTGTTGTAGGCCAAATAATGACCCTTCAGAGATGTCCATGTCCTAAAACTCAGAACCTGTGAATATGTTATCTTATGTGGCAAAAGGAACATTATGGATGTGATTAAGTTAATGTTCTTGAGATGAGAACATACTCTTAGACTATACAGGTGGGTGAAATGTGATCAAGGGACCTTTATAAGAGACATATAAGAAAGTCAGAGAAGAGGCTATGTGACAACCGAAGCAAAAGGAGAAAAGGCAATGCAATGCAGGGCTACAAACCAAGGAATGAAGAAGACCTGTAGAAGTTGGAAAGGGATTCTTTTTCTAGAGTCTTCAAAAGGAAGCAGTCTGCCAATGCCTTGAATTTAGCTCAGTGATACACATTTTGGACTTTTGACCTCAAGAACCATGAGAGAATAAATTTGTGTTGCTTTAAGCCACTAGGTTTATGGTAATTTGCTACAGCAGCAATGGGAAACTTATGCAGGAAGATTACAAATAATGCTGCTGTAGACATTTTTTAGTTTTCTTCTGGTGTGTACATGTATTCATTTCTGTTAGGCCATCTAAGTATGAAATTGCTGGGTCATGGGGGATCACATGTTCAGTTTTACATGAAAGAGTCTCCCAAGGAAAACAGAATTCATTTAACTTGCGAAGTAAGAACTTTGTGGTTATGAGTCAGTCACAATTGTTAAAACTCTAGAAAATGTATACCAGCCAAGTACCACGGAGTCCCAGGAATGAGGCAGAACCAAAAAGCATAGTTTTACAGGATAATCAGAGACAGAAAGAAAGAATGAAGTTGCAATGAATGCAAACATAGAGAATGACATTATCAGAGTAGTCCAATTTTGATGACATAGTGGTAGAATGAATAGGGGAGAACAGTGAAAGAGTAGGTTGGGTTTCCTAGGAAATAGATTCTGATATGGAAATTTGCCTGAAGGAAGTTTATTGAAGAGTGCTCTGGGTAATACTGTGCAGTGTATTAAAGAAACAGAACTAGGGAGAAGGAGTACTATGTGATGCAGTTGCAACAAAGGCTTTAACCAATCTCTGGGGGAGTCCTGAAGGTGGGATGGCCCTTCAGGTTTGCCCTGACTTGAGGCAAAGGGGCTGGGCTTCTGTGTGTCTTTATCTCTGGGTCATTGGATGTGGACTGCCTTGGGGGAGGCTCATCAACTTGGATGAAGTGTCTCCCTTCAGCTGAGCAAAGTTTCTGGGGAGTCATTCCATTATAAGCTGTCAGCAGGAGCTCTTGACAATACTGGGGTTTGCATGCCTTTGTCCTGAAAGGGGATCTGGGCAGTGCACCATAGCATTCACTACAAAAAGGTACAGAGCCTGCTTGATTAACAGGCATGTTTAACAATTATTGTGAGAAACAAGCAGTTTTTTTTCTTACAGTATAACAATAAGAGAAAATAGTTTAGGGAAACTGTAATGAAAATATCAGATTTAGAACTGACTAAATTTCAGAAGTCAAGTATAGTGAAGAGGTTACCATCCATTGATATCCTCTATTGTGGTTTGGTGAAGAAAGGAAAAATAGAATCTTAAAGCTTGAAAAGGAGTACCTAAATATATAAAGCAAATATTACAGATCTGAAGGGAGAAATACAGCAATACAGTAATAGTAGGGGACTTCAATACCCCCCTTTCAACAATGGATAAAACATCCAGACAGAAAATCATCCAGGAAACATTGGACTTAAACTACATTTAACCATATGGACCTGGCATACATTTACAGAACATTCCATCCAATAGGAGCAGAATGCACATTCTTCTCAAGGGCACATGAAACATTCTCCAGGATAGATCATATGTTAAAACAAGTCTTAATAAATTTAAGAAGATTGAAATAATATTGGGCATCTTTGCCTGCCACAGTGGCACACTAGAAATCAATTATATGAAGAAAACTGGAAAATACACAGAATGTGGAGATTGAGCAACATGCTACCATACAACTACTGGAACAATGAGGAAATCAAAAAGGAAATAAAAAATATCTTGAGACAAATGAAAATGGAAACACAGCATACCAAAACTTATAGGATTTGTTCTAAGAGGGAAGCAATTCTAAGAGGGAAGTTCACAGGAATATTTAAAAAAATGAGAAAGCTCCAGTTAACCTAACTCTGAACCTCAAGGAGCTAGAAACCAAAAAGGTAGGAAATAACAAAGATCAGAGCAATAGTAAATGAAATAGAGATAATAGAAAATGTCAGAAAATTAAGAACTGTTTTTTTTTAAGATCAAAAAATAGACAAACTGTTAGCTGGGCTCATGAAAAAGAAAAGACTCAATAAAATTACAAATGAAAGCAATGTCACAACTGATGCTGCAGAATTACAAAGGATCATGAGACTACTATGAACAATTACATGCCAACAAACTGGGCAACCTAGAAGAAATGGATAAATTCTTAAAACATACAACCTACCAAGACTGAATCATAAAGAACTAGAAAAATCTGAATAGACCAATAGTAAGGAGATTGAATCAATAATCATAACCTACCAAAACCAAAAATCTAGGAACAGATGGCTTCACTGGTGAATTCTACCAAAAGTTTAAAGAATAATTAATACCATTCCTTCTCAAATTCTTCCAAAAATTGAAGAGAAGGGAATACTTCTAAATTTATTTTATGAGGTGAGCATTGTTCTGACACCAAACCCAAACAAGGACACCGCAAGAAAAGAAAAATACAAGCCAATATCCCTGATGAACATAGATGGAAAGTCCTCAACAGAATTTTAGCGCACTGAGTTGAACAGTACATTAAAAGTATCATATGCCATAATGAAGTGGGATTTATTCAAGGGATGCAGGTATGGTTCAACATTTGCAAATCAGTAAGTGTGATGTACCACATTAACAAAATGAAGAATAAAAATCATCATTTCAATAGATGAAGAAAAATAACTTGACAGATTCAACATCCATTCATTATAAAAAATCTCAACAAACTGTGTATAGAGGGAACATACATCAGCAATAATAAAGGTCATCTATGACAAGCCTACAGCTAATATCATACTGAAAATCAGGAACAAGATGTGGATGCCAACTCTAACTTTTATTCAATACTGGAAGTCCTAACCCAAGCAATTAGGCAAGAAATAAAAGTTAGTCAAATCAGAAAAGTAAAACTGTTCCTTTTTTGAAGTAAAAAAGACCCACCAAAAAGCTGTCAGAGTAAATGAATTCAGTAAAGTCCCATTTACAATTACATCAAAAAATAAAATACCTTGAAATAAATTTAACCAAGTTAGTGAAAGATCTTTACACTAAATACTATAAGACATTGATGAAAGAAATTGAAAAAAGACACAAATGGAAAATATTTTGTGCTCATGGATTGGAAAAATTAAATATTGTTAAAATGTCTAAACTATAGAAAGCAGGTATAGATTCAGTGCAATCCCTATCAACATTCCAATAGCATTTTCACAGAAATAGAACAAACAATCCTAAATTTGTATGGAACCACAAAAACAGCCCAGGAAATCTTGAGAAAGAACAAAGCTGGAGGCATAACATGTCCTGATTTCAGACTATATTACAAAGCAATATTAATCAAAACAGTATGGTATTAGCCTAAAAACAGACATATTGATCAATGGAACAGAATAGAGATCCCAGAAATAAACCCATGAATATTTGGTCAATTAATTTATGACAGAGGAGAAAGAATATACAATGTGGAAAGGATAGCCTCTCTAATAAATGATGCTGGGAAAACTGGACAGCTAAGTGCAAAAGAATGAAGCTGGTCCGCTATCTCACTCTATATACAAAAATCAACTCAAACTGGACTAAAGACTTGAGCATAAGACCTGAAACCATAAAACCAGAGAAAGCACTAGCAATTCCTCTTCTTGTATATATTCAAAAGACATGAAAACAGGGCATTGAGAGATATCTGCACTCTGAATTTTATTGTAACATTATTTACAATAGCCAAGATAGGGAAACAACCTAAGTGGATATGTGGATATGGAAACAATTCATCAATGGATACATACACACATACACGCACACACACACACACACACACACACACACACACACACAGTGGAGTATTATTCAGCCATGAGAAAGAAGGAAATCCTGTCTTTTGTGACAACATGAATGGACTGTTAAGGCATAATGCTAAATGATGTAAGTCTGACAGAGAAAGACAAATACTGTGTGATATCACTTACATGTGGAATTTAAAAAATTTAAAATTGAACTCATAGAAATAGCAGAATGGTGGTTACCTAGGGCTGGTGGTATGGGTATTGGGGAGATGTTAAAGGGAGCAAACGTGCAACCAGAAGATGAATAAGTTCTGGAGATCTAATGCACAGCATAGCAATTATTGTCAACAATAACATGTTATGTATAGTTGACTTTTAAACAACATGGGTTTGAATTATGTGGGTTCACTTGTGTATGGATATCTTTCAATAACTATATTGGAAAATTATTTGGAGATTTGCAACAATTTGAAAAATCTTTTTACCTAGTTTACTTTATGTAAGAATACAGTATATAATACATATAGTGACAAAATATATGTTAATTTATGTTAATGTTACCAGTAAGGCTCCTTGTCAACAGTAGGCTTTTGGTAAAGTTTTTGGAAATGAAAAGTTATATGTGGGTTTTCTGCTGCATGAGGGTCAGTGCCCCTAATTGCCTAGTTGTTCAAGAGTGAGCTGCACTTCAAAACTGCTGAGACTGGATCTTAAATGTTTCCACCACAAAAAAGAAATGATAAATATGTGAAGTGATAGAAGTGTTAGCTAATGCTAAGGTTGTAATCATTGCAAACATAAATATACCAAATTAACAGAATATAACTATTGTAATGTATAAATGAATCAAGTCAACACATTGTACACCTTAAACTTTCACTATATGTCAATTATATTGAATTAAAAAATGGCAAAATAAACAAAAACAATGGAAGTTGTTTTTGGTACACATCTGCTACAGGTTACTTTCAATATTTCTCTTTTACAAATTGTGTTGCAGTGAACACGCTTGTATATTTTGGGTTTTAATGTATTTGCACCTTTTACTCATAGAGGTTTTTCTAAATTGCTCTTCTGAAATTTATCTTTAATTGAACTAATTTTTATGTCATTTTTTCTTGAACAAAAACCTTGTTTTGTAAAATTTTTTGTAATGCCCTACTTAATAATAAGTCAATTGACTAGCGACAATTTCCAAATTTCAAAGTTGTTGAGGATATTAATTGTGCTATATAAATTTTCTTTTATGAAATATTGAATGATCTACATTGGAATTTGTTCTTTTTTTTATTAAGATATCATTGATATACAATGTTATGAAGGTTGCACATGAGCAACATTGTGGTTACAACGTTCACCCATATTATCAAGTTGCCCCCCACACCCCAATTTAGTCACTGTCCATCAGGATAGCAAGATCCTATAGAATCACTACTTGTCTTCTCTGTGCTATACTGCCTTCCCCATGACCCACTACATTATGTGTGCTAATCATAATACCCCTTAATCCCCTTCTCCTTCCCTACTCACCCTGCCTCCCCAGCACCTTCCTTTGGTAATCACTAGTCTCTTCTTGGAGTCTGAGACTCTGCTGCTGTATCGTTCCTTCAGTTTTGTTCTGTTGTTATACTCACAATGAGTGAAATCATTTGGTACTTGTCCTTCTCCACATGGCTTATTTCATTGAGTGTAATACCCTCTAGCTCCATCCATGTTGCTGCAAATGGTAGGATATATTTTCTTCTAATAGCTGAATAATATTCCATTATGTATATGTACCACATCTTCTTTATCCATCATCTACTGATGGACACTTAGGTTGCTTCCACATCTTGGCTATTGTAAATAGTGCTGTGATAAACATAAGGGTGAATATGTCTTTGAATCAGGAATCTTGTTTTCTTCAGGTAAATTCCTAGGAGTGGAATTCGTGGGTCAAATGGTATTTCTACTTTTATTTTTCTGGGGAACTTCCATATTGCTTTCCACAATGGTTGAACTAATTTACATTCCCACCAGTAATATAGGAGGGGTCCCCTTTTTCCACATCCTCGCCAGCATTTGTTGTTCCTTGGCTTATGGATGTTGGCCATCCTAACTGGTATGAGGTGATATCTCATTGTGGTTTTAATTGGTGTTTCCCTGTAGTGGAGCATACTTTCATGTGCCTGTTGGTCATCTGAATTTCTTCTTTGGAGAACTGTCTGATCAGATCCTCTGCCTATTTTTTAATCAGGGTATTTGCTTTTGGGGTGTTGAGGCATGTGAGTTCTTTATATATTTTGGATGTTAACCCCTTGTTGGATATCTCGTTTGCGAATATATTCTCCCATGCTTTGGATGCCCTTTTGTTCTACTGATGGTGTCCATTGCTGTACAGAAGTTTTTTAGTTTGATATAGCCCCATTTGTTCATTTTTGCTTTTGTTTCTCTTACCTGAGGCCATGTGTTTATGTCCAAGAGATTTTTGCTTATGTTTTATTCTAAGAGTTTTATGGTTTTATGACTTACATTCAGGTCTTTGATCCATTTTGAGTTTACTTTTATATGGAGTTAGACAGTAATCCAGTTTCATTCTCTTATGTGTAGCTGTCCAGTTTTGCCAACACCAGTTGTTGAAAAGGCTGTCATTTCCCCACTGTATATTTGTGTATTCCTCATTGTATATATTATGAAATATATCCACGTTTCCTTTATCATATATTAATTGGCCGTATATATTTGGTTTTATCTCTGGGCTCTCTATTCTGTTCCATTGATCTATGGGTCTGTTCTTGTGCCAGAACCAAATTGTTTTGATTACTGTGGCTTTGCAGTAGAGCTTGAAGTCAGGGAGCATAATGCCCCCAGTTTTATTCTTCCTTCTCAGGATTGCTTTGGCTTTTTGGGGTCTTTTGTGGTTCCGTATGAATTTTAGAACGATTTTCTCTAGTTCGTTTAAGAATGCTGTTGGTATTTTGATAGGAATTGCACTGAATCTGTAGATTGCTTTAGGCAGGATGGCCATTTTGAGAATATCCATGAGCATGGGATGTGTTTCCATTTATTGGTATCTTCTTTAATTTCTCTCATGAGTGTCTTGTAGTTTTCAGAGTATAGGTCTTTCACTTCCTTGGTTAGGTTTATTCCTAAGTATTTTATTCTTTTTGATGCAATTGTGAATGGAATTGTTTTCCTTATATCTCTTTCTGCTAGTTCATCATTAGTATATAGGAATATAACAGATTTCTGTGTATCAATTTTGTATCCTGCAACTTTGCTGCATTTAGTTATTAGTTTTGGTTGTTTGGGGGTGGATTCGTTATTATATTTTTTACATAGAATATCATGTCATCTGCAGTGACAGTTTAACTTCTTCCTTAGCCATATGGATGCCCTTTATATCTTTGTGTTGTCTGATTGCTGTGGCTAGGACCTCCAATAGTATGTTGAATAAAAATAGGGAGAGTGGGCATCCTTGTCTTGTTCTCAGTCTTAGAGGAAAAGCTTTCAGCTTTTTGCTGTTAAGTATGATGCTGGCTGTGGGTTTGTCATATGTGGCCTTTATTATGTTGATGTGCTTAACTCTGTATACCCACTTTGTTGAGAATTTTTATCATGAAATGATGCTAAATTTTGTCAAGTGTCTTTTCAACATCTATTGAGATGATCGTGTTTTTTGTCTTTGTTTTTGTTGATGTAGTGTATGGTGTTGATGGATTTTCGAATATTGTACCATCCTTGCAGCCCTGGAATAAATTCCACTTGATCATGATGCATGATCTTTTTAATGTATATTTATTTATTTATTTATTCATTTTGGTATCATTAATATACAATCACATGAGCAACATGTGGTTACTATAGTCCCCCATTATTGAGACTCCACCACATACCCCATAACAGTCACTGTCCATCAGCATAATAAGTTGCTATAGAGTCACTACTTCTCTGTGCTATACTGCCTGCCCTGTGCCCCCCCTAATGTTATGTGTGCTAATCCTAATGGCCCTTATTCCCCTTTTTTGATGTATTTTTGAATTTGGATTGCTAATATTTTGTTCAGTATTTTTGCATCATGTTCATCAGGGATATTCGTCTGTAATTTTCTTTTTTGTGGTGTCTTTGTCTGGTTTTGGTATTAGAGTGATCCTGGCCTCATAGAATGAGTTTGAAAGTATTCCCTCTTCTGTTTTTTTTGGAAAACTTTAAGGAGGATGGGTATTAGGTCTTTTCTAATTGTTTGATAAAATTCAGCGGTGAAGCCATCTGACCCAGGGGTTTTGTTCTTGTGTAGTTTTTCGATTACCGATTCAATTTCATTTGTGGTAATTTGTCTGTTTAGACTTTCTGTTTCTTCCTGGGTCAGTCTTGCAAGGTTGTATTTTTCTAGAAAGATGTCCATTTCTTCCAGGTTATTCAGTGTGTTAACACATAATTTTTCATAGTATTCTCTAATAATTCTTTGTATATCTGTGTTGTTCATAGTGATTTTTTCCTATCTCATTTCTGATTCTGTTTGTGTGTGTGGACTCTCTTTTTTTCTTGATTAGTCTGGCTAGGGATTTCAATTTTGTTTATTTTTTCCAAGAACAAGCTCCTGCTTTCATTGATTCTTTCTATTGTTTTATTCTCAATTTTATTTATTTCTGCTCTGATCTTTATTATGTCCCTCCTTCTACTGACTTTTGGCCTCACTTGTTCTTTTTCTGGTTTCATTAATTGTGAATTTAGACTGTACATATAGGATTGTTCTTCTTTCTTGAGCTAAACCTGTATTGCAACATGCTTTCCTCTTAGAACTGCCTTCGCTGCATCCCACAGGTTTTGGGCTGTTAAGCTGTTGTTTTCATTTGTCTCCATATATGGCTTGATCTCTGTTCTTATTTGGTCATTGATCCATTGATTTTTTAGGAGCATGGTGTTAAGCCTCCATGTGTTTGTGGGCTTTGTGTTTTCTTTGCGTAATTTATTTCTACATACCTTTGTGATCTGAGAAGCAGGTTGGTACAATTTCAATCTTTTTGAACTTACTGAGGCTCTTTTTGTGGCCTAGTATGTGATCTATCCTTAAAAATGTTCCAGGTGCACTTGAGAATAATGTGTATCCTCTGCTTTTGGGTGGAGTGTTCTGTAGATGTGTCCTAGGTCCGTCTGTTCTACTGTGTGTTTCAATGCCTCTGTCTCCTTATTTTCTGTCTGGTTGATCTGTTCTTTGGAGTGAATGGTGTGTGATGTCTGCTCAAATGAATGCATTACATTCTGTTTCCCCCTTTAATTCTGTTAGTATTTGTTTCACATACTTAGGTACTCCTATATTGGGTGCATAGATATTTATAATGGTTATAAATTATATTTAACTCTTGTTGGACTGACCCCTTTATCATTATGTAATGTCCTTCTTTGTCTCTTGTGACTTTGTTTTGAAGTCTATTTTGTCTGATACAAATACTGCGACTTCTGCTTTTTTCTCCCTGTTAGTTGCATGAAATATCTTTTTCCACCCCTTCACTTTTAGTGTGTTTATGTCTTTGGGTTTGAAGTGAGTCTCTTGTAGGCAGCATATAGATGAGTCTTTGTTTTTTAACCATTCAGTGATTCTATGTCTTTTGATTGGTGCATTCAGACTGTTTACATTTAGGGTGATTATTGATAGGTATGTACTTATTTCATTGCCGGCTTCAGATTCATGATTTCTAGAGTTTCAAGGGCAGCTTCTTTACTATCTAACAGTCTAAGTTAACTTGCTTAGTATGCTTTTTCAAACACAATTTAAAAGTTCTTTTTTCCCCTTTCTTTTTCTTCCTCCTCCATTCTTTGTATAGTAGTTGTCATACTCTATACTCTTTGTGTATCCCTCGACTGACTTTGTGGGTAGTTGATTTAATTTTGCCTTTGGTTAGTAATTAATTGGTCAGCTTCCTTTACTGTGGGTTTATGATTACAGCTATTTAGCCTTAGGAGCCCTTCCATCTATAGCAGTCTCTCTAAAATACATTGTAGAGACAGTTTGTGGGAGGTAAATTCTCTCAACTTTTGTCTATCTAAAAATTGTTAAATCACTCCTTCAAATTTAAATGATAATTTTGCCGGGTAGAGTATTCTTGTTTGGAGGCCCTTCTGTTTCATTGCATTAAATATATTATGCAATTCCCTTCTGGCATGTAAGGTTTCTGCTGAGAAGTCTGCTGATCGTCAGATGGGCTTGCCTTTGTATGTGATCTTTTTTCTATCTTTGGCTGCTTTTAATACTCTGTCCTTGTCCTTGATCTTTGCTTTTTTGATTATTATATATGTCTTGTTGTCTTACTTGTGTCCCTTGTGTTGGTAGATCTTGCACTTCCTTGACCTGAGAGACTATTCTCTTCCCTATATTGGTGAAGTTTTCAGCAATTATTTCCTCCAAGAGACTTTCTATCCCTTTGTTTTTCTCCCCTTTTCTTCTGGTACCCCTGTAATGTGAACATTCTTGTGTTTGGATTGGTCACCCAGTTCTCATTATTCTTTCATTCCTAGAGATCCTTTTTTCTCTCTGTGCCTCAGCTTCTTTGTTTTCCTGTTCTCTTATTTCTATTTCATTTACCGTCTCCTTTATCTCATCTAATCTGCTTTTAAATCCTTCCACTGTATTTTTCAGTTCAGATACTGTATTTTTCAAAGCTTCTATCTAATTTTTGATGTCCTTACTGAGGTGTCTAATATTT
>JAVSCE010001790.1:0-136672 GCA_032199065.1 Smutsia gigantea | reverse complement strand
TATTTCTGTAAATGTTTTAGGATCCTGATTGCTAATATTTTTTGTCTCATTATTTGAAACAAAATACATCTGTACTTTTCAAATTTATTCTGCTACCCTTAAAAGTATTTTGTGAACTATTATACTATATCTAGTATGGCTTTATTGCTTTTAAATATTAAAATTCATCATCATAGATAGTATAAGGTTCAGTATTACTAAAATATGTGTAAGTCCAATGGATTGTAAAGCATATAAATGAAGACATATCTTATCAAGTGGCTATTAAATATAAGAAACTGCCAGTTTGGCTATCTGATTTTCCTCACTGTAAAGCACCTGTAGTATATTACTTTAATTGGTTTTATTAATTTTTCATAAATACAATGACAACCAAAAATAAAAAATTCAGCCAAGCACAATGCAATAATTCATTTAACTGTTCTTGAAATGAATAGGTTATATGGAATTGACTAAATTCTAAATGGGAAGAAGAAAAACTTAGGAGAATTTATATAATTTAATTAAGATAATATAGCTAGTAAGCAGATTTGAATAAATCTGAATACGTTTATTAAGTTCTTTTTATCACAAGTCTAAAGTATCTTCTACTTATTTCCTATTGAAAAATGAGAAGTCATTTATTAAATTTATATAATTTATTAATAAAGAGCATCTTGGAAATTTTTAGGCATACTAATTATAGAGATATCTTGATATTTTACTGCTCAAGTAACAAATATCTACCTTGAGTATTTTCATATACTATCCACCGAGTAAGCATGTATAAAATGACTGCATTAATGAATAAAATTCATATATATCAGTAAAAATTTAAATTAATACAAGTATGGTTTGCATTTGTCTTACTAGGCATGTAATACAAATGTTATGTGGAAGCCCCACAGAATGAGGAATTTCAGAGTGCATGTCTTAGCATTTTGTCACTTGCTATCATGAATATCTCTTTCCACAGAGATTATAACTGAAACATGCAAATGAATACCTTAGCATTGAAAAGGAGATGTTGACTTTTACACTGTGAAAGCCAGCAAAACTACTCTTATTGTTTTTTTGTTTCATATGAAAATGTTTGGAATATTCAAAGAAGTATTAAGATTCCTCCCAGATGGTAAGCACCTTCAGGAAATCTCTGGCATTTATCAAACTTAGAATTTGAAGTAAACCCACCTTCAAAGAATCCAGATGTCCACAAAAGAGTATAATTTGCTGTGACATATTCATGAGATAATAAGTCACTAAGTTACTAAGATATAGATCCTGAATAAGAGATCAGAACAAGTAATATTAGAATCATTCTACAGTCATACATTCTATCCTTGGCCCAATCAATCAATCATTTAGTCAGTAGGCATTCAGGAAATCAGTAACCTGTAAGTCACGCAGTGCCAACTATATACCCATCAGAATGATAGGTGTAAGTGATACATAAAAATTATGAAATGTCTTACCCTTATAGTCACCTGTGTAAATTAGGTGACATATACATAAAAGAACAAAAGCTAAATTAATAAGATAATCTTTACTTGCCTTGAGGGTTCAAAGGGAAAAGAGATCAATATGGGCTGAAATATGGGGAAAATTAATGGAGGGGAAATTCAAAGTCCTTAAAAGGATTTTAGTATACATAACAACAAAAGGAATGAGACTTAATGAGCAGGGTAGAGACCCTAGAGACAGTATTTGTGTAAATACAAAGTAAATAGTTCAAGGATAAATATTAAGAATTTTATGAAGATTAGAAATGTGAAAGGAGAGTTTATACATAATAACCTTGCTTTAAGTTGTAGATTATATGGTAAATATATATATACCCCATTTATGTGCATCTTTAATATCAGAAAACCAATTTCCTTATTCATCCTTTTGTTGAACAAATATTTACTGTCTATTCTGTGCCAGATAATCTTCTATGTCTTAGGAATAAAGGAGTGAACAGGACAGAAAACTGAGGCTTCCCAGAGCTTTCACATTGGTGAGGTAAGACAGAAACTCATAAAACAAGTTATATATCACATTGGATGGTGAAAAGTGCTATGGAGTAACATAAAGAATGGAAAGAGGATAGGAAGTTCCTATGAGTTGAATGCAATTTTGAGCAGGTTGGCAGGAACAGCCTCACTGATAAGTAGCATTTTCAGCAAATACGAAGGAGACAAGGGAGTGAGTGACTCCTATAAAATTTTGGGGATTACTGGGGGAACAAAACAAAACATGGGAGCAGAGAGATGAGTCAAGAAGCTATTGCAGAATCTAGGGAAAAGAAAATAATGGCTTGTAAAAGGATGGTGGCAGTGGATTTGATAAGAAATCACATTCTAGGGTTCCATACCTTTTTGATCTATTGCATAAGGTAAAGCAAGAAAGAGAGGGATGACTCCTAGCTTTTCAGCCTAAGCAACTGGAAAGACAGAGTTGGCATTTACTGGAACATGGAAGAAAGATTATGAGTTCCATTTGGGACATACTAAATTTGAAATTTATATGTGACTACTAAGTGGTTATTTTGAGTCCAAGCTGAATATACAATTCCAGAATTCAGGAGAGTGGTTGGTCTGGGTTAGAGATTTTTGAGTATTCAAAATATATGAGAGTACTGAGTATATAGATGGCTTTTCAAGCCATCACACCTATGATATTGAAAGAAGACAGTAAAACAATGAAGCCTCAGGACTCTGTCTCAGGAGATCACATCATTAGACCAATGAAGTAGAATGAACAGCTGAAAATTGGACATAGAAATAAGGCAAAAGAAACGGGGTATTTTGGAAATCTAAGGAATGAAAACTTTTCAAGGAAGTAATTCAAGACTAAAATCGGACCACAGAATTTTACATAGTCCCTAAATGATTTGAAGAGACAAATTTTAGTAGAATGATATGGCTAAAAGATAGAATGAAAAGGAAAAGGATCAAAGATGGTGGCGTGAGAGGTGAGACAGAGGCTTCCTCCTAAAACCACATATAATATGAAAATATAATTAATACAACTAATCCTGAAAGAGCAACAGGAAAGAGGACTGCGCCAAACTGCATACACCTGGAGAAAAGAATAAACCTCACAGAACAGGGTAACATACCAAAGCCATGGCCCAGTGGGACCCAAGCCCTTCCCCGACACCAGCTCACAAGCAGGAGGAAGAGAAACAGAGCAGGGAGGGAGTGGAGGCCTCGGACTGCTTAATACCTAACTCCAGAGATCTGATCTGGGAGCACAAACCTACATTTCATGGTGTTTTCATGGTACTCTCATGATTAGGGGGTTGGTTGGAAAGCTAAGACAGGCAGAATATCTGGAGAGACTGAGATGCCAGCCGCTTGTGGAAAGCAGGGATCCATATCCAGCTGCTCTGGGACAAAAGAAAGGTGGGCAGTCTGAGAGACTTCCTAACAGCAAGAGGGTTGCTAAAAGGGCAAGGATTTCACAGAGCTTACTGCTCAGGAGAAAGTACAGGGAGACAAAATTGTTCAGGTGCACTCTGCCCAGCAGGTTGGGAGCTTTCATGATCTTCAGGAGCTCCAGCCCCCTGGCTGGCTACAGAGCTCAAAGGAACCCCTCCATGATACACAGCCTACTGCGCCTTATTCCCGGCCAGCCCCACCTGGCTTGCAAATAGGAAAACCCAACCCTGGCATTAGGCCAGCCAGAGGGAAGCCCCATCTACAGCAACAAGAAACGCAAAGCACAGAGGCTTATACCTGTGTGCTTGGCACACTGGCTCTGGCAGTGGAGACATGCATAGCAGCCAGGTAGCAGGAAACAGATATTTCCTCCCCTCAGGCACCAATACCACTCCCTCCCACCCCCCGACATTGCTTCAGAGACTGAGCAGCTCCAGAGCACAGTTTCTGGGCACTACAGGACACCATGTACAACTATGAAATGCCAAAGAAAACTGGTTCAAAGTAAAATAATGACTACAACCACTGAGAAAAATTCAAATGAAATCAACCTCATGAATCTGCCTGAAAGGGATTTCAAAATAAAAACCATTAACATGCTCATGGAGATACTGAAAAATATTCAAGAACCCAGGAATGAATTCTGGTCAGAGATCCAATCATTACAGAACACAGTATCAGAAATGGAACATACAATGGAAAGTTTTAAAAGCAGATTAGATACTATGGAGGAGACAATAAATGAAATAGAAATTAGAGAAGAGGAATACAAAGAAGCTGAGGCACAGAGAGAAAAAAGGATCTCTAAGAATGAAAGAATATTGAGTGAACTGTGTGACCAATCAAACGGAATAATATTCACATTATAGGGGTACCAGAAGAAGAAGAGAGAAAAAGGGATAGAAAGTGTCTTTGAGGCAGTAATTGATGAAAAACTCCCCAATCTGGGGAAGGAGATAGTCTCTCAGGCCATGGAGGTGCACAGATCTCTCAACACAAGGAAGACAACACCAAGACATATAGTAATTAAAATGGCAAAGATAAAGGATAAGGACTGACTTTTAAAAGCAGCCAGAGAGAGAAATAAGATCACATACAAAGGAAAGCCCATCAGACTTCTCAGCAGAAACCTTACAGGCCAGAAGGGAGTGGCATGATGTATTTAATGCAACGAAGCAGAAAGGCCTTGAACCAAGAATACTTTCTCCGGCAAGGTTATCATTTATACTTGAAGGAGGGATTAAACAATTTCCAGATAAGCAAAAGCTGAGAGAACTTACCTCCCACAAACCATCTCTACAGTGTATTTTGGAGGGACTGCTATAGATGGAAGTGTTCCTAAGGTTTAATAGCTGTCACCAGAGGTAATGAAACCACAGTAAAGAAGGTAGAACAGCTAATTATTAAGCAAATGCAAAATTAAATAAACAATCCCCAAAGTCAATCAAGGGATAGAAAAGGAGTACAGAATATGATACCTAATATATAAAGAATGGAGGAGGAGAAAACGGAGGAGAAAAAAAGAACCTTTAGACTGTGTTTGTAATAGCATATTGAGTTACGTTAGACTCTTAGATAGTAAGGAAGTTAACCTTGAACCTTTCGTAACCACGAATCCAAAGCCTGCAATGGCCATAAGTACATACCTATTGATAATCACCATAAATGTAAATGGACTGAATGCACCAATCAAAAGACATAGAGTCACTGAATGGATAAAAAAACAAGACCCATCTATATGCTGCCTACAAGAGACTCACTTTAAACCAAAAGACATACACAGACTAAAAGTGAAGGGATGGAAAAACATATTTCATGCAACTAATAGGGAGAAAAAAGCAGGAGTTGCAGTACTTGTATCAGAGAAAATAGACTTCAAAACAAAGAAAGTCACAAGAGACAAAAAGAACATTACATAATGATAAAAGGGTCAGTCCAGCAAGAGGATATTACTATTATGAATATCTATTAAAATACCCAACACAGGATCACCTACATATGTGAAACAAATACTAACAGAATTAAAGGGAGAAATAGAATGCAATGCATTAATTTAGGAGACATCAACACACCACTCACTCGTAAGGACAGATCAACCAGACAGAAAATAAGTAAAGACACAGAGGCAATGAACAACATATTAGAACAGATGGACCTAATGGACATGTACAGAACACTCCATCCAAAAGCAACAGGATACACATTCTTCTCAAGTGCACATGGAACATTTTCAAGAATTGATCATATATTAGGCCATAAAAAGAACCTCAGTAAATTTTAAAAGATTGAAATTGTACCAACGAGCTTCTCAGATCACAAAGGTATGAAACTAGAAATAAATTACATAAAGAAAACAAAAAAGCCCACAAACACATGGAGGCTTAAGAACATGCTCCTAAATAATCAATGGATCAATGACTAAATAAAAACAGGGATCAATCAATATATAGAGACAAATGACAACAATAATTCAATACCGCAAAATCTGTGGGATGCAGCGAAGGCTGTGCTAAGAGGGAAATATATTGCAATAGAGGCATACCTCAGGAAAGAATAACAATCCCAAATGAACAGTCTAAACTCACAATTAATGAAACTAGAAAAGGAAGAATAAATGAGGCCCAAAGTCAGTAGAAGAAGGGACATAATAAAGATGAAAGCAGAAATAAATGAAATTGAGAAGAATAAAACAATAGAAAGAATCAATGAAAGCAAGAGCTGGTTCTTTGAGAAAATGAACAAAACAGATAAACCCCTAGCCAGACTTATCAAGAAAAAAAGAGTCTACTCACATAAACAGAATCAGAAATGAGAAAGGAAAAATCACTACAGATACCACAGAAATACAAAGAATTATGAGAGAATACTATGAAAAATTATATGGTAACCAACTGGATAACCTAGAAGAAATGGACAACTTTCTAGAAGAATACAACCTTCCAAGGCTCACCCAGAAAGAAACAGATAATATGAACAGACCAATTACCAGCAACGAAATTGAATTGGTAATCAAAAACCTACCTAAGAACAAAAACATGGACCAGATGGCTTCACCCCTGAATTTTATCAAACATTTAGTGAAGATCTAATACCCATTCACCTTAACGTTTTCCAAAGAGTAGAAAAAGAGGGAATACTTCCAAACTCATTCTATGAGGCCAGCATCACTCTAATACCAAAACCAGGCAAAGACACCACAAGAAAAAGAAAATTACAGACCAATATCCCTGATGAACATAGATGCAAAAATACTCAACAAAATATTAGCAAACTGAATTCAAAAATACTTCAAAAAGATCATCTATCATGATCAACTGGGATTTATTGCAGGGATGCAAGGATGCTAAAACATTTGAATATCCATCAACATCATCCACCCCATCAACAAAAAGAAGGACAAAAACCACATGATCATCTCCAAAGATGCTGAAAACTAGTGGAAGGGTTAGTGTAAGCTGGCAGCTGGTATCATAACCGGACCATAAGTCCTAGTGAGGGCAATGTATTGTGCAAGTTTTGGAACCAGAGAGAATGAGCACAACAGGAGGAATAGGAATCAAAAAGGTGATCTGTAATGGTGATAGTGAAAGGTTTCAGTTTTTGACAATGACAATTCTAGACATGATCATGAGAGTGACTTACTGAGTCTGGGATGAAAAGAAAAATCACTGGAGAAGAAATAATAGAGGAATTGAGAAACCAAGAAAGGGAGACAATAATCTATATGGATGCTTGGCATGGATTATGATAGGAAGTGTGATTAAATAGAAGGATATTTAGTGCTAAAAGTTACAAATCACAATGCAGTTATAACACTTGTACACAGAATAACACTGCAGACCCTTTGTAAGACAGGTCACTAGGATATAGAAAGAGAAACAGGTAGAAACACACTACTTAAGATATTTTAACACACCACACTAGCATAAGAAAGGTCAAGTGATCCAAAATGTGAGGGTAAAGAAGACTTACACCTCATAATGAATAACATAACTATTATTAAGGAGATTGTATTTATCTTTCTGTCTACTGACCTACCTATCTGTATCTATATCAGTTTTCAAGAGATTTTTATAATATATTACATCACTAGAAAACATGAGTGTTATAAAGTAGAATTATTAAAATAACATTCTCATACCACAATGTAATGGAATTCAATATTGAAATAAAATTCAATATTGATAATAGAAATTTAAATTTAAATTTAAATTTTTTCCATGTTTCTTCAACATGTAAATTAAAAAAAAAGCTGCCTATTAAACAACACCTGGGTTTCTGGCTGCAAGGTTTGAAAGGGGACATATAAACTAAACTTACACAGTTGTGTAAATTATAACAATAAAAACACATCATACCCAAACATATGGAAATATTTAAGCAGTGATCAGAGGAACATTCATAGTCTTAACATGTTTAATAATTAAAAATAATGTAAATGAATATATTAGATTCCCAGCTGAAAATCAGAAACAGAAAATTAAATAAGCCAACAAAAAACAGAAGAAAGGAAATAATAAAGAAAAAAGGAGAAGTAAATGACATAGAGAAAATAAATATGAGAGCTTCAACTGTCATTTGAAAAATGTTGTCTTTAGTAAAGCTCGAAGTATATACTAACCACTACCTAATGTAATTAAGAGGGATGGGGGAAAAAAGCATAAATCATCACAAAGATACAAAATAGCAAGCGACATGGAAACATAACTACTGCAGAAATAACAAAATTATGAAGGAGCATATTTCCAAGACTTCTTCATAAATAAATCTGAAAAGTTAGATGAAATGTACAAGGTCCCAGGAAAGCACAGTTTATGAAATTTAATTCCACCAGAGGTAGACAATCTAGACCAATTTCACAGAAGAAATAGAGAAAGATAAAATGTACCAGACCAAGACTGTTTTACAAGGAAGCTACCCAGCCTTCAAAACAAACAGTCCCTTTTGCTACATATATTGTTCTAAGCATGGGAATTGAAAAAAGAAACAACAGTCCAAATTCCTTTTAGAAAAAAATATAAGTAACTAACTAAAAAATGAAGTGCCATAAAAAATGAAAACTGCAAACCAATATTACTTATGAATATCACAATAAATATCCTAAGTACAATTTTAGCAAGTAGAACTCAGTATCACATTAAGAAAATAATAATTCACAACCATGTAGGAATTATGTAAGGAATATAATATTGGTTAAATACTGGAAAACTCAGACATAATATATTTTAATAAACCTAATAAACATGGTTATTTTTATAGTTTTTTAAAGCCTTTGACAAATCCATTCATTTTCTTAAAAAACACTTAAAAATAAGAATTGATGGATTTTTTTTTAAGTTACATATTTACCTTGATCTTAAACCAGCACCTCAGTTAATGGAGAATAACTAAAGACTTTCCACTAATATAAAGAAAAAGGCAAGTATGCTCACTATCTTCACTACCATTTAAAATTCTTTTGAAAGTATCAGCAAATAGAAGCAGAAGAAAATCAATTAGAATCTTAAGAACTGGAAAAGAAATACTAAACCTATTTCTATTTGCCAAAGATATGCCTGAAAAACCCTGGAGAATCAATTTTTAAAAAATCACCATTTTAAGTTAACAATAAAAGAATTCGGTAAGGTAGCAAAAGGTAAAATTACCTTAGAGAAATCAATAGCCTTCATAGATTACACAAACAGTACCTCGATAGAGAATATAATGATAGACAGCACCCTATGTGCAACAGTGACACACAAGATCAAATACTTAGCAATAAACTTAACACCTGTACAAAAACCTATAGTAGGAAGAAAGCTTTAAAGTACTTCTGTAAGTCACAAGCATTTCCTGTCTCAGAGAGGATAACTAAATACCATAAAGATGTCAAATTGTCTTACAATAATTTATAAAATTCATAAAATCCCAATAAAATATTAATACACTATTTTTGGAGCTACTCAATTTGATGCTAAGTTTATGTGAACAAATATGCATGGAATAATAGCTAGGCAAACACTGTAAGAGAAAAGTTGCAAGGGAGGGGTGTCTTGCCCTATCAGATATTAAAATATTAGAAAGTTGTTTTAATCTTCACTTCTAATAATGAGTACTTCTAATCTTCACAGGCATTTGCAGTTTCTCTCCTGTAATTGTGTCACGCTCTTTACTTGGGGCATGAAAAATTTTCCTCATTGATATATGCAAGCTTTAAATATATGTTAACATTTTATATGCCGATTTATTGTGAATATTTTTCCCAGCCTGTGGTTGCAATTATTATGTTACTGAAATTGTCAAATACGTTTGACTTTATGTTCTTCCATTGTTTTAATGTTTTGTTAAAAGTCTTTCTTCAATATTAGATAATCACCTATATTTTTCTATGACATTTATATGTCATAGTTTTAGCTTTAACTGTAGGTTTTTCTAGCTTTAACTCTAAAAGTTTTAGCTTTAACTATCTAGAATTTATTTTGGAATATAATATGATGAACTGTTATCAAAATACATTTTCCAAGTAGCTGGATAATTTTTCCAATTCACTGTATTAAATAATATGTAAACTATTTATTGATTTTGCTTGCATTTTACTTTAGGTAATACAGCTCTCAGAGTCCAATCAATAAAGATTATATAATGTAAATGTAAACTACCCTGCATATTCTCAATCTCAGTCCCCATAGGTAATGATTTTAAACATTTTAGGGTATAGTCCCCATGATCCTTGATACAATTTTTTCCTGCACATAAATTTCTTTCATCTAATAACTGGAGTCAGTTTCTGATTCACATTATTTTTTCATCTGACCTGATGATGGGCAAAAGAGGTAAAAAGTACACATCTTGTAATATTTGATAAAAATATGAACTGGCATGAAGATTCCTAGGATTTAGATATATGAATGGCTGTGTTAATTATTAATAGATATTAATTCTTTTTGGTCAGAGGACATTACAAAACTTTTTGGCCTTATATATAATTCAATCCTCAGAAACAACTATAAAGATTGAGAGAGAGGAAACTTAGGAAGAGGTTCTGAGTATAAAAATATGTGATCTTCTACATCAGAAATTGTTTAGGCTTAGCCTCCTTGATAGAATTGATGGAGTCACGTTATGAATAATAGCCTGTGTTTTACCCCCATTCGTGCTCCCTTGTTCCCAATGACTCCCTGTCCTCTAAGAGTGCTTCCTAAACATACTGAGGCCCCAGAGTTTACCCACACAAATGTGATGGTTCCACTAGTCATTTGCCGAAAGATGCTTCTACCTCTCTGCTAAGCATTCAGTTTCTACTGACGCATCACTAGCCTTCTCAGCCCCTGGGAAGAACTGTTCCTCATTCCTTCCTGTCACACCTGCTCACTGTACAGCTTTTCTTCCCTGCGCCTTACCATGCCAACTCCTGGAGAAAAGTATCATCAAGTGTACACAGTAAAAATGACAGGAAAAATGAATACTCCCTCCAACCTTTCTTACTACACACTGATGAAAGGGACCACAGGGGATGTTTTGTTTGTACAACAAATTCTTCCTGCTAAACCAGAGCTGATCTTTAGCTAAACTGACAATGGCATCACTATCCCCTTGAGGTCTTTTATGTAGTTGGAGCAGAAAGTATCCTAACTTAACATCTGTCTTTTCATTCCAGAAATTTCTGTCTGTACCAATATTGGTTAATTGCATGAAGACCAAGACCTATAGAAAAGAACTAGACCCAAGACACAGGGCTCAGAAATATGAGACCTGTCTGACAGTCACCAACTAAAGAGAAATACTGTGATGTCATAGCACGTAGACCATTGCCTGGCATAGAGCAGATAGAAGCTGAATGTGAGATGATTACATATGTGTCAGTTACTCCTTCCTCTGGGACTCCTAATGCTCACAACAGCTCACATAGGACCCTTAAAGCAATGAGAAATGTGTGACACAGACAATCATTATCAGGGCTGCTCAAGATAGTTTCTTGGAAGTTTCAAGAAAAAAAACTGAAAGTTTTTGTTAGGTGAAAAGATAAATATGCTCAAAGCATCAAGATTTATCAATGTTATATGTTAGTACTTGGCTGTGGGTAAAGTATTGAATACTTAAATGAGTTAAATGAACCAGTTTTGTAATGTTTACTTACAGTGCTTTCATTTCTTGGAGCACACAAGACTGTCCAGGGGTCTTTGTCAGAGACCAAATTCAAATCAACCAGCTAGAACCCTGTACAAGAATGTACTTCTGTCCCAGTGACTAATGTTTGATGCTGGGTATAACTCCTCATGCCTCGGCTCCTTCTTGTCTTAGGATCACGTCTCTCCCATAAAGCTGTTCAGTACCCTGTGAGGAAACTTACATGGAATCATTCTTCCATTTTATATATCAGCTTACAGTCCAGCAGAGGTACAGCTTATGTTTAATTCCTAGAATTTTCCCAACCTTATGAAGAATGGTAACTATTGGATCTGGCCCAATCATCCTCTTAATATAAACCCTGCAGTATCATAAGTCTGTAAATCAAGGTGAAATCTGTTATGTATGAAAAATTTCACAATTAGTTTTATAAACCCAATGTGAGGAATTAATTACAGTGTCAGAAGTAAAAAAAACAACAAGCTAATTTTGAAGAAAATTGGTATGAGGCTTTTTGTCAAATCATCATTCAGTAAATATGTACTGACTCTCTACTCGTTGATTTTGTCACAGTTTAAAGCAGGTTATGATCTTGGGAAAGAGGTCTTGGGACAGAGTGACTGACTGCCTTAATTTGCCCTGTACTGTGCCAGGTTACACAGAATGTTCTAGGCTAATTAGCATGAGCTGTCCCTTTCACCTTCAAAAGGCTTCCACTCTAGATAATAAATTATGTGGTGTCACCAGATAAAAAACATGTACATGAACCATACTATCAATGGTGATGTTAAAATTCCCATAAAAATGGGAATTAACTATGATGGGAATTCCTAGAGGGGAAGATCACGTCATGCTAACACATTAATTACCACTGAAACTCAATGCTGAGAGGTTAAGCACTGTAGTCAGAGAGACTGGTAAGAACAAACACTTCACTGGGAAAGAGAAAAGCACATTCTGGGAAAAATGGATTCTCTAGTATTAGAAATAAATTGGGGAGTTAGGCCCAGTACAGATGGGCTTAGGCCTTACCACTGAGGACTTTCAAACCCAGTCTAAGAAGTTTGAGAATTACTTGGAAGGAAGTGTGGAGAGCTTAAAGAATTCAGAGGCATTATGTGACATGTTATGAATTTGTACTGAGCAATTTAATTTGCAAGAAGGTTTTAGAATAGAATGGAAGATAACCAGATGTTATGAGGAAATATCTCATTTTAAAAATAACCTTTCAGACATGTCCAACTATGTGTATTACTTTTAATTTGGAATTCCTATTTATAAGTCCCAATTGAGAAAAATTAATTAAACTCCCTAATCATACCCTATAATATCTTATGTAAGAGGACCTGTGCTAGAGAAAACATAATAAAGACTCCTGAGCCTTGCCAGGGGAATGAAGATGGCAAGAACAAAGACATCCCTTATGTCTCATGATGCAGAAACGATATGGTGTTAAAGTCAGTGGTGTGCTGATAATGGTTAACAATTGTCTGTCAGGCTGGGGAAACCCTAGCTCCATCTTTTGCCAAGTTCCATGTAAATAATCCCACCATAGACAATTTCAAGCTATCTGCATGGATTCACTGGATACATAATTGGAAGAGATGAGCACGACTGGACTCATGAGCCAGTATGAGCCACCCGCAGCTCACCAGAGCAGAAATCCACTTAAGTGTATCAAGGATGCTCTGTCTGGCAATTTCTAGTTGCAAGTTACCAAGTCCCTTTAGGAACTCACACAGTGTGTGTGGATAAACTACAATGCTCTAGGACACATGTTGCTTGGTTCAACTAATTAAAACCATTCTTTATGGGTAGTAGTGGGAAAAGTATATGACACTAATGCCCTAGCTGGACACTTGGCATATCAGATATTTGGGCCACGGTCCACCTCACAGCCTTTAAGATGCACAGAGCTGCCAGGCCATCAGTGGAGGGGAAGTAGAAAATACAGACTTAAATACATGAGGGAAATCAAGGCTGAGTTGTCCTGATCGAGGATATAGAATAGTCTAGGTTCTTGCTAAGTGGTTTGTCACTTGTACCATGGAGTATATCAACTTTTTTTCTTTTTTGGTACATTATTCATTCTTCTGCAATAAGCTCTATAGAAGCAATATGCTGAAAATGTGCCGTGGGTGAAGAAAACCTAAAATACATGTTTAATGACAAATTAAGTGCTGTATTTCCATTTCTCAAGAAAGTAATGGAACTTTTATTGAAAATTAAACAGCTGATATAACTGCAAATTCTACTTCATATTTGGTTAAAAGCTTCTATATTAAAGATGAAAAATTTTTACTCCATCATGATGAAAAACAATATTCATATCAATTGTGAAACATGTGAAAGAGCAATGCCCACAGAATTGGTATGGTCACACAAAATTAATGCCATTACTATTAAATAAAAATTCCATTCCCATCTATTTATTTAGGATTTAGGCAACACTTACAACAATAAAAAAATTTATGGTATAAAGTTGAAATCTATTTTATCCTAACAATAAAAATCATTAATCCTTGCATATATGACACATTTGAGGGGCAATAATAAATCTCACTAAAATTTGTTTTTAATGGAATATTTTAATAATTAAAAATATATATGTTCTATATATGCTTTTTTCAATTATTTTAATTATATTTGTAATAACAAATTAATCAAGAAGAAAATAATGTTTAGATCCTGATGGTAAAAAAATACTGACAATTTTAAAAGTAAATTTATTTTTGCAGAGATATACGAGACTTTTAAGCCTAATTATAGTATGCTAGGATAAAATTCTATGATGTAAATTAAAATACAAGTTCAAAGAGAATATGAAACATTGAAAAAATCTGACCACTAAAAATCTTTATTTTTAAAATAGATGATGGAAAGCAATGAATCAGTATAATATGTAGATGTCATTATATATATATAATAGGTTTGTAGTCATTTTATGTTTACATAAAAATTTGGAAGCTATTTCAAATTATGTGAAAATATTTAGATGCTGATTTAATATGCCAGAAATATAATATTTTAACAATTCACTTATCAGTATATTGGCAAGAATTGCTGAACACTATTCTAAAGAGTCAATAATTTTCTAGAAGATATATTCATTAACTTTAAATTTGTTAATGGTAACTATTAATAAAATAATAAAGAATCTAACTTCCAAACCACTAGTGAAAAATTACAAGCATTAAGTGAATGTATTCAACACAGAAAGAAGGGGGAAATAAGCAATGAAAGAGCTTGGCAAATAAGATCAACTTCTTACCTACTTCCAGATGCACAGAACTAAGTAAATCATAAGTGTCTCCTATCTACAACACTACTCAGTAACAAGTCTCCAGAGCTAGGAACCCAAGTATATATGCCCTTACTTGAGGCTCTTGGATAATGGGAATACGGATTGATATAATGCCTGGTTTGAGATTGGAAACAATAAGACTGACCAAGCAAAATGATTTGTCCTCATTACTGGAAACATGTCTTCTCTAAGGTGGTCAGTCTCCTATTAGAGGATATATTTCTTTGTCTTTTTTTTTTATTTAAACTTTTTTTTCTTCTTATAAAAAATAGTATAAAATAATGGCAGATATATATCAATAATGAAAAGATAAAAATTCATGTATAACCTTGTAGAAAAACTCATTGTTAGACTTTGGTCTATGTCCTACACATATATACTAAGAGATTCCAAATGTATCCACAAAGATTCATATTGTATGCCAGATTTGTATTACAGCCTATGGGGAGATACTGACATATTTCAAGCAAGGAGTGCTATGCTGGGGGCAATACTGGAAAGGATGGATGGGCAAGAAGCCAGTCTACTGGAGAAGGATCAGCTAGGAGACCACTCTAGTACTGCAGAGAGATGGGTAAGAATTAGTGCAGTAAGAGGCACAGTGAACAATACTTTGCCATTCATCGCCTTTAGGGCTAGAGTAAGGAATAAGGGAGGGAAAGAAATTTTAAATGATTCCCAGTTTTCTGGCTTTACTTAATCTCCTAAATTTAATATTTTAGATAAATCACCAAACACAATTACCAGTTATTTTAATGCAATAACACCTATTACTTAATGCACCATTATTCTTGTTACTGATACTTCATTTTCTTGCTCATGTAAGAGCCAATTTTCTATTCAAAGTTTACTTAGAATCTCTAATTCTAGTTTAACTAAAATAGCTAGCCTTCTAGCTTTCAGATGGTATGAAGAATTGATTTTCTAATCTAGTAAGATTCTCTTGATAGCAGACCAAATTTTCATGACAACTGAACTACGAAAGTAGATGGTAATCACAGTGATGTGGATGAAGTTAAGATCTGTTACTGCCAAAGTGGGATAAGAGTAGAAAAAAGATGTCTGCTGATTTGAACAATTGGAATGCCCAGAGTTCCAAAAGCAAAGTGTATTGTACTTATTTCAGATCTAAGAATTCATGTTCTGAGAGTTAGATTTCAGTTCTAAGACTTTAGATTTTAGTTAATTTCAGTTCTAAGAGTTAGATTAATCTAAGAGTTAGATATCAGATCTGTTTTATTAGTTTAATAACACAGGTAAACAATATGATTAATTAAATTACATAAAGAAATAACTGAGCATATATACAAGCAAGTACAATTATTCTGAAACTAAGAAATTATAGTATATTATATGTAACTTAGTATCATACATATTAATCATGAATTTTTTTAGTAATGTATACATATTTAATACCTTCAGTCTTTAAAAAATCAAACTACAATATAAAAATGTTTGAGATTTATAAATGCACTTTACCTTTGTAGATTATTTTCATGATTTAATTAAAAAAAGGTTTCAGCTAGTATTTGTTCCCTTTAAATTAGAAAATTTCTGTTATGTTAATTTACTTATTACTATACTTTTGATTATATATTATGAGCTCTCTGAGAGCAAATCTTCATGAACAAAGGCAAGAATTACCAGTTGGGCTTCAGACTTGGGAATATTACTCAGTCTATTCCCTCAGCCTTCCAACATAGTCACATTTATTCATCCATTCAATATTCAGTGCATACCCATTGAGAACTTCCTTTTTACTGGGATCTTTTCTTGGAACTAGGGTTATTGAAGAGGTCAGGATATATGAGGCCCCCATTCCATTGAGATATCCATCAACAGCAGCTGGTAGCTAATATAATGACTGACATATACATCCTCTTTTCAAATCCCTTAGGGTTTTTCTAGAAATGACTTTCATGATCAGTGAGCTCAGAAGCTTATTTTTGAGATCTGGAAAGTGGAGTTACAAGATAGTGGGCATTAGATGGTCTCTGATCATAATGTCTTTTCCCTTATGCTCGAGATAAATCACAAACTCTAAGGAACATCTGGAAGGAATTAAACAGCACAGTGTGCATTTTGAAGGAAGCCAGAACAGGAGACTGGTGCATTGCAAAGAGCTCATGCGTTAGCTAAGAGAAATTTGCTCTCTAAAGCAGTTCCTCATTTGTAACATGGTCACATGTGTGCCCTTTATCAGGTTGATGAGAATTAATGACAATATATGGAAGAGCCCAACAAAGTTATATATATATATATATATATATATATTAACAAAGTTCTTTGAACTTTCTAAGACTCAATTTTATCATATTTAAAATGAGAATAATGTTTTCTATCCCTAGATTAAATCTCTGGGCTTTGGTGTTTTCTACTAATGGGAGGTACAAAATTTTGACTGATTTCTCATGTCTCCCAAGAGGTGTTTATTCCTCACTCCCAATTAAGATATATTATAGATGTAGGATGCTATAATTTTTTTAAGTTGGTAATAGGAGCTAGTAATATCAGAATATAATAACATTTCTGGTGTAACAGTAAGCATGAGAATCAAAAATAAAATTTACCATTAGGTCAAACTGCATAAATCACTTTCTATATTTTATGTTTTTATCCCCAATTAACTATTACTGCTTCTAATAGGCATTCAACATTGTAAGTGGTGGAAGTAATTGCTTACAGGAATAATCTTTTTTTCTTTTCTTTTGCATTAACAAACAATACTTCTAATCAAGCTGTGGTAGTACCTACCTTACATTTTATATAAAGAATGGACATAACTCCCTGTTTCATAGTGTTCAAAAGCCTGAAATATTATTGGGCATAATAAATATTATAGCAACATTTTAAAATTCCAACATATAAAACATAACATTAAGGCTATGATTCAGGTAGTCAGAGATAAGCATAACCCCATTTTTACTAAAAATGTTCATCTTCTTCCTGTGATTACATATGGAGGATACACAAAATCATTTGGTATCCAAAGAAATCCTTCAAATAACTCAGGAGCGTACCAGTGACCCCCTTCACCATCTGTCTTCAGCATTTTGAACTGGAATTCTGCCCAGCAAAGGTCTTTCCCCAGGGCCCTTCATTTATGGCTGGCAGTCCCCCCAACCCCAGTACTGCCATGGACACTCATCTCTCCTCTGTTTTCTCTAAACACCCTCCTTTTGGATCTCATTCCCTGGAACCCTATTCTCTGACTACTGGCAGATAACCTGAGAGATTCTCTTGATCTATAAAATTCTCTCCTTCTAAGAATGTCTATTTATGTTTTTTTTAGTATATATATATTTATTTTTTTAAGTTTATTTTAATATCATTAACCTACAATTAAATGAGTAATATTATGGTGATAACACTATCCCCTTCATCAGGTCCCCCCCCACCACCAACCCCATTACAGTCACTGTCCATCAGCATAGTGAGATGCCATAGAGTCACTACTTGTCCTCTCTGGGTTGTACAGCCCTCCCTGTGCCCGCCTAACATTACATCTGCTAATCGTAATGTCCCTTCTTCCCCCTTGTGCCTCCCTTCCCACCCACCCTCCCCAGTCCCTTTCCCTTTGGTAACTACTAGTCCGTTCTTGGGTTCTGTGAGTCTCCTGCTGTTCTGTTCCTTCAGTTTTTTTTCTTGTTCTTATACTCCACATATGAGTGAAATCATTTGGTACTTGTCTTTTTCAGCTTGGCTTATTTCACTGAGAATAATACCCTCTAGCTCCATCCATGTTGCTGCAAATGGTAGGATTTGTTTTCTTCTTATGGCTGAATAATATTCCATTGTGTATATGTACCACTTCTTCTTTATCCATTCATCTACTGATGGACACTTAGGTTGCCTCCATTTCTTGGCTATTGTAAATAGTGCTGCGATAAACATAGGGGTGCATCTGTCTTTTTCAAATTGGGCTGCTGCATTCTTAGGGTAAATTCCTAGGAGTGGAATTCCTGGGTCAAATGGTATTTCTATTTTGAGTTTTTTGAGGAACCTCCATACTGCTTTCCACAATGGTTGAACTAATTTGCAGTCCCACCAGCAGTGTAGGAGGGTTACCTTTTCTCCACATCCTTGCCAACATTTGTTGTTGTTTGTGTTTTGGATGTTGGCCATCCTCACTGGTGTGAGGTGGTATATCATTGTGGTTTTAATCTGCATTTCTCTGATGATTAGCGATGTGGAGCATCTTTTCATGTGCCTGTTGGACATCTGAATTTCTCCTTTGGAGAACTGTCTATTCATGTCCTCTGCCCATTTCTTAATTGGATTATTTGCTCTTTGTTTGTTGAGGTGCGTGAGTTCTTTATATATTTTGGATGTCAACCCCTTATCGGATACGTCATTTATGAATATATTCTCCCATACTGTAGGATCTCTTTTTGTTCTACTGATGGTGTCCTTTGCTGTACAGAAGCTTTTCAGCTTCATATAGTCCCACTTGTTCATTTTTCCTTTTGTTACCCTTGCCCAGGGAGATATGTTCATGAAGAAGCACTCATGTTTATGTCCAAGAGAATTTGCTTATATTTTCTTCTAAGAGTTTTATGGTTTCATGACTTACATTCAGGTCTTTGATCCACCTTGAGTTTACCTTTGTGTATGGGGCTAGACAGTAGTCCAATTTCATTCTCTTACATGTAGCTGTCCAGTTTTTTCAACACCAGCTGCTGAAGAGGCCGTCATCTCACCAATGTATATCTAAGGCTCCCTTATCAAATATTAATTGACTGTATATGTTTGGGTTTATGTTTGGATTTTCTATTCTACTCCACTGATCTGTGGGTCTGTTTTTGTGCCAATACCAAATTGTCTTGATTACTGTGGCTTTGTAGTAGACCTTGAAGTCAGGAGCGTAATTCCCCCTGTTTTATTCCTCCTTCTCAGGATTGCTTTGGCTATTGGGGGTCTTTTGTGGTGTCATATGAATTTTAGAATTATTTGTTCCAGTTCATTGAAGAAAGCTGTTGATAGTTTGATAGGGATTGCGTTGAATCTGTAGATTGCTTTGGGTAGTATAGCCATTTTGACAACATTTATTTTTCCTAGTCAAGAGCATGGGATGCATTACCATTTGTTAGTGGACTCTTTAATTTCTCTTAGGAATGTCTTGTAGTTTTCAGGGTACAGGTCTTTCACTTCCTTTGTTAGGTTTATTCCTAGGTATTTTATTCTTTTTGATGCAATTGTGAATGGAATTGTTTTTCTGATTTCTCTTTCTGTGAGTTCATCGTTAGTGTATAGGAAAGCAACAGATTTCTGTGTGTTAATTTTGTATCCTGCAACTTTGCTGAATTCAGATATTAGTTCTAGTAGATTTGGAGTGGAGTCTTTAGGTTTTTTATGTACAATATCATGTCATCTGCAAATAGTGACAATTTGACTTCTTCTTTTCCAATCTGGATGCCTTGTATGTCTTTGTTTTGTCTGATTGCCGTGGCTAGGACCTCCAGTACTATGCTGAATAACAGTGGAGAGAGTGGACATTCCCGATCTTAGATGAAAAGCTTTCAGCTTCTTGCTGTTAAGTATGATGTTAGCTGTGGGTTTGTAATATACAGCCTTTATGATGTTGAGGTACTTGTCCTCTATACCCATTTTGTTGAGAGTTTTAATCATGAATGGATGCTGAATTTTGTCAAATGCTTTTTCAGTATCTATGGAGATTGATCATGTGGTTTTTGTTCTCCTTTTTATTGATGTGGTGGATGATGTTGATGGATTTTCGAATGTCGTACCATCCTTGCATCCCTGGGATGAATCCCACTTGATCATGGTGTATGATCCCCTCGATGTATTTTTGAATTCGGTTTGCTAATATTTTGTTGAGTATTTTTGCATCCACGTTCATCAGGGATATTGGTCTGTTGTTTTCTTTTTTGGTGAGGTCTTTGACCCGTTTTGGTATTAGAGTGATGCTGGCTTCATAGAATGAGTTTGGAAGTACTCCCTCCTCTTCTATTTTTTGGAAAACTTTAAGAAGAATGTGTGTTATTTCTTCTCTTTATGTCTGGTAGAATTCAGAGGTGAATCCATCTGGTCCGGGGGTTTTGTTCTTGGGTAGTTTTTTGATTACCGCTTCAATTTCCTTGCTGGTGATTGGTCTGTTTAGTTTTTCTGTTTCTTGTGTGGTCAGTTTTGGAAGGTTGTATTTTCCTAAAAAGTTGTCCATTTCTTCTAGGTTTTCCAGCTTGTTAGCATATAGATTCTCATAATATTCTCTTATAATTCTTTGTATTTCTGTGGGGTCCGTCGTAATTTTTCCTTTCTCATTTCTGATTCTGTTTATGTGTGTAGATTCTCTTTTTCTCTTAATGAGTCTGGCTAGGGTTTTATCTATTTTGTTTATTTTTTCAAAGAACCAGCTCTTGGTTTCATTGATTTTTCTCAATTTTATTTATTTCTTCTCTAATCTTTATTATGTCCCTCCTTCTGGTGACTTTGGGCCTCATTTGTTCTTCTTTTTCCAATTTCAGTAATTGTGTCTTTAGACTATTCATTTGGGAATGTTCTTCTTTCTTTAGATAGGCCTGGACTGCGATATACTTTCCTCTAAGAACTGCCTTTGCTGCGTCCCATAGAAGCTGCGGCTCTGTGTTGTTGTTGTCATTTGTCTCCCTATACTCTTTGATTTCTGTTTTGATTTGGTCATTGACCCATTGATTAATTAGGAGAATGTTATTAAGTCTCCATTTATTTGTGAGCCTTTTTGTTTTCTTTCTAAAGTTTAATTCTAGTTTAATCCCTTTATGATCCAAGAAGTTGGTTGGTGGAATTTCAATATTTTCGATTTTACTGAGATTCTTTTTGTGGCCTAGTATGTGGTCTATTCTGGAAAATATTCCATGTGCACTTGAGAAGAATGTGTATCCTGTTGCTTTTGGGTGTAGAGTTCTGTAGATGTCTGTTAGGTCCATCTGTTCTAGTGTGTTGTTCAGTGCCTCTGTGTCTTTACTTATTTTCTGTCTGGTTGATCTGTCCTTTGGAGTGAGTGGTGTCTTGACGTCACCTAAGATGAATGCATTGCTGTCATTTTCCTCCTTTAATTCAGTTAGTATTTGTTTCACAAATGCCGGTGCTCCTGTGTTGGCTGCATATATATTTAAAATGGTTATATCCTCTTGTTGGATTGACCACTTTATCATTATGTAATGTCCTTCTTTATCTCTTGCTACTTTCTTCGTTTTGAAGTCTATTTTATCTGATACAAGTACTGCAACACCTGCTTTTTTCTCCTTGTTATTTGCATGAAGTATCTTTTTCCATCCCTTCACTTTTAATCTGGCGATATCTTTGCATTTGAGGTGAGTTTCTTGTAGGCAGCATATAGATGGGTCTTGCTTTTTTATCCATTCTGTTACTCTGTGTCTTTTGATTGGTGCATTCAGTCCATTTACATTTAGGGTGATTATCGAGAGATATGTACTTATTGCCACTGCTGACTTTAGATTCGTGGTTAGCAAAGTTCAAGAGAAGCTTCTTTACTATCTAACAGTCTTTCTGAACTTTCTTGTTAAGTTATTGCAAGCACAGTCTGATGATTCTTTATTTCTCTCCCTTTTTATTCTTCCTCCTCCATTCTTTGTATACTAGGTGTTTTATTCTTTGCCTTTATTTAGTGTTTGGATGGTCTGCTTTCTTTGCTATGATTTTATTTTCTCTGGTGACCGCTTTTTAGCCTTAGGAATGCTTCCCTCTAGACTAGTTCCTTTAAGATGTCCCGTAGAGGTGGTTTATGGGAGGCAAATTCTCTCAGCTTTTGCTTGTCTGGAAATTGTTTAATCCCTCCATCATATTCAAATGATAATCGTGCTCGATTCAGTATTCTTGGTTCGAGGCCCTTCTGTTTCATTGCGTTAAATATATCATGCCATTCTCTTCTGGCCTGTAAGGTTTCTGTTGAGAAGTCTGATGTTAGGCTGATGGATTTTCCTTTGAAGGTGATCTTTTTTCTTTCTCTAGCTGCCTTTAATACTCTGTCCTTATCTGTGATCTTTGCCATTTTAATTATTATGTGTCTTGGTGTTGTCTTCCTGGGGTCCTTTGTGTTAGGAGATCTGTGGGCTTCCATGGACTGCGAGACTATTTCCTTCCCCAGCATGGGGAAGTTTTCAGCAATTATTTCTTCAAAGACACTTTCTATCCCTTTTTCTCTCTCTTCTTCTTCTAGTACTCCTAAAATGCGAATATTGTTCTGTTTGGATTGGTCACACAGTTCTCTTATATTCTTTCATTCCTAGAGATCCTTTTATCTCTCTCTGCCTCAGCTGCTCTGTGTTCTTCTTCTCTGATTCCTATTGCATCAACAGTCTCTTGCATGTCATCCACTCTGCTGCTGAGCCCGTCGATGGCTTGTCTCATTTCTGCATTATCTTTCCTGACTTCCCTCACTTCCTCCCTTAGCTCTTGCATATTTCTCTGTAGATCCATCAGCGTGGTTATGACTTTTATTCTGAATTCTTTTCCAGGAAGATGCTGCATTTCCATCTCTTCAGATTCCTTCTCAGAGGGGGTCTGGATCTTGGTGATTTTTGTCTGTATCATGTTCTTCTGTCTTGTAATGTTGATAGGAGTGGTCGCTGGTAGGTGCCACGTATGTCAGCTCGGCTCTGGAGTGGATTCTCTACGCGTGCTGTAGGTGTCGCTGTTGCTGTACTAATCCGCAGCTGTGGTGAGCCGTTTTTTTGTAGGTCTGGGCAGGGCAGGAACGAATGGGACGCTATTGTTTTCTGTATAAAGTTCCAGCGTGGCTGCACCCTTCTCTCTGTCACCGGCAAAGGTGACTGAAGTTCCCCAGGACTTCCAGCCTGCAGAGCTGAGCCCACTGGGGCGATGGTGTTCCCTTGCTGGGTCCCCTGCCTCTCTGAGACCGCTACAAATGGCACGCACTTTTCTCTTGTCCCTGGGTCCTGGCTGCACGGTCCCGGTGCGTTTCTGGCTCAAAACCTGCACCTTCTGCCTCTCCAATGTCCGATGCACCACGCGATGTGTGTCAGCGCTCCCAGAGCAGACCACCGGGGCTGGTTATTTCGCGGACCTGCTCTTTCACTCCCTCCCGGCTCTGAATCCTCTCTTCCCACTGGCGTGCTGGGCTGGGTGAGTGCTCAGATGCCGCCGGGTCGCGGCTCCATATCTTACCTGCCTCGCGGGGTGCTGAGTCCTCCCGGGTTTGGCTGCATGCTGTGCACTTTCCTGTGTGCTCTGATTTCTCTTTTAGGGATAGTTGTAGTTGCTGTATTTTCATAGATTTATATAGTTTTGGGAGGAGATTTCTGCTGCCATGCTCACACCGCCATCTTCCCGGAAGTCTCAGAATGTCTATTTATGTTAATGGTTCAGACTATCAGCTTAGGTGAGAGCTTCCTGTGACCCTTGGTGGACATGGAGCAGTCAGGGTTTTCCCCAACTGGAAAAACCACAGGGTAAGGTAGACAGGCAGGAATGGTGTAGTCAGGCAGAACTGCTTCTCATGGCTGTGTGAAGGTGTGCAACTTATCTGAATGTTCTGAGACTCAAATTTCTCATCTTGGAAATGAGAATAACACTACCTATCCTTCAGAAGAGCATTCTGGATTACACAGAGTTCAATCTCTAAAGTGCCTTGATTATTGATAGTTCTCTGTCATCTCTTTTCCTTTTAGATGTGAATCTCATCCTTTTCACTCTTACCACCAAAGGTCTAGTATAGGGCCGTTTAGTATATGTGGGCCTCTGCCCATCAATTATGGAACTTCATTTCAACAAGTGTAAATGCTTGACATAACAGATTTGATTAGTATATGTGAATATTTATTTCTATAAAACTTAAGTGTTTACTTGTTAGTATTAACTAGTTCTTCTAAAAGGAAAATTTTTTTTTCCAAGTTCCAAAGCTCCAAGATTTGTTGGGTTCAGAAATTGGATTTGATCATTATTGTTTTGAGATATGGGAAGAATGTGGCACTCTCACTGCATTTGGTACTTCAGAATTGAACATCTTGTTGACTATTAATGTTTCATTATATTATTTTCTAGTTATATATCAGATTTCTTTATGTGCCTTTTTGTTGAGATTTTTATATAATAATTGTTCATTAACAATGATCTGTGAATATAATTGCTGAGATGATTGGTAAATCATATTTCCTACCATTTTTTACTTTACCAGTAGAATTCCATAAATCTGGGCCTCCACCTGCTTTTTAATAGTGCCTACACTCTATTTGTCCAGTGATGATCCAACAAACTTAACAGCCTAGATATTTTTTTAACATCTTTCTCATGGGTTGGTTCATTTATGTTCTGGATATATGGATTCTTTGCCACCTAACAGATGATTTATTAATATGAAGAAAAAAATTTACTCTTTCTAGATCAGAGTCAGAATAACCTTTTAGAGAGAATCTTTTCAAAATGTTTTCTAGTACTTTCTGAATTCAAAATTATACATCTTTATTTCAACTGTATAATGAGCCACTGGAATGTAAGAGCATCTTAGCAGTATTTAACCTCTTCAAAAACCCATCACCATTCTTTGAGCTTAATCAATATTTTTCAATTAGTTGGTGATATGTTTTACATTTCTTAATTAGGCTATGTCACGTACTAAAACCTAATAGTTGATAATAGTCATTTACATTTTAATTTTAACACCTTTGCTGAGCTATAATTATTAGGTCATAAAATTTACCTCTTTAAATATTCAATACTTTTCAGTATAATTAAAGAATTATACAACTGTCAACATAATCTGATTTCAGAACACTGCCATCACCTCAAAGAGAAACTCTCTGCCCATCAGCTACAGTTTCCCTGTGCTTCCCAGCCCCCCTCAACCAACCAGCCTTAAATAATCACTAATCTAGTTTCTGTCTCTATATATTCATCTATTCTGGACATTTCCTATAAATGGTATCATATAATATTTGGTCATTTGTGACTAGCTTCTATCACTTAGCATCATGTTGTAGAGACATTAAATCCATGTAAAGACTAGACTTTCAGTGACTATCTTTTAAAATAAATTCATACATTTCCAGTCATTAAAAAAAAAACCTTTTCAGTGATAAATGGTAATTATGATTTATTTATCTAGGTTTCTGTAGAAACACTTATTTTTATAAGTCAGTGTTTCTTGAATTGGTATGCTTTTTTCCTTAAAAGAGACCTGTGCATTACTCAAGTTTAAGAAAAATATATACATACAATATTTATAAACTATATGTTTAAAGACTGTTTTAGCTGGAGCTAAAAACCTGTTAAACCTATTAATTAGATACTTTTTAATCTTAAACGCTTTTAAAATCATTAAGCATATCAGGCAAGTCTAGGATTCAGTTGGAAGAAGTATTCTGATAAAATTTGAAGAGAAATGAGTATTCTGGCAACTCACTTATGAATGGATGTGTGCAAAGAGGAAAACACAGGAGACAGAAAATAGATGGAGAGACTAATAAACTGTATACCTGAGTACCATCAAGGAGAGAGAATAGACAATATGAGATTAGAGGCAGGATGATGCCAGATGCAGAGATGCATTACTCTGAGCTCAATTTTCACTTTCATTCCCTTGTTATGACAATCGAATATTTAGAGCTAGATGTAAACACCCATCTATCTAGTGCAATTTTTTTTCTTCATCATATACAACTTCCTTACTGCTCAGTGTGTGTAAAACTGTGGTAGAAAATCTTTGACCTTATACTATACTACATAAGTTACCTAGTAAGTGCTAAGAAAACACCTATTTTTATGAAAAATGAGCCTCAGTGTAGTAACAGCACATCCTCTGAAAGGAGACTTGTAATTACAGAGTACATGGGCATTTATGAACATTGGAAAAGGTCGGGGGGGGGATAGAAGGAGATTCAGATAATCTTAAAAGTTCTTTCATATTCAGAATTAATGAAAAATGACTAAAATGATATTTAGGTTTTCAAATTAGGTGAGGAAATTCAGATCTCAGGTTGGCATTTCAAGTTAGAAGTGCTGTTTTTCTTTAATCATTAGAAAAGATCTTTTTGATTTGGTACTGCTGAGAATTCATGAGGTTCTCTGACTTTGATAAAGAAGAAAGTACAAATTTTCTGGTTAGTCATGTTCCAATCCTCCATTTAAGTCCTTAAATTGACACACACACCAGTCATTTATTGTCCTGTTTGTTCTCAGACCCACACCTTACTTTAACCTTGTTCTGCTCATATCTCAAGGAGCTGAACCCTGGTAATGATACAGCCTAGGTTTCTTTGTCCACAGCGTTTTGAGTTAGTTTTGGCCAAGGGGAGGCTCTGACGTGAGACTAGAGGGCAAGGGGAAAGGGAATGTATTTGCTCCTTCTTCCACAGGGCCATACGGGCAATCCTGGCAGAGCCTTTAAATTTCACAAACTATTTATCTGGCCAGGTGGTCTCTTCTCCATGATTTAAGGCCAGCTTAATAATGTGTGGGTCCAGCTGCTAACACCGTCAGGTGTCCCCTTTCCCTTTTTGCCCCTGGATGGCACTGGCTCCTGCACGCTGGCCCTACCTTCTCTGTCCCTTCTCCCAGCTCTAGATTTGATAAGGGATGCTTGCAAGCCCAAACTCAGAGTGGCCTCATCCTCCCTTTACTCCTCTGAAATCAGTTCCCCATGCTAAATGCCCTCCACTGAAATACATTACAACGTATATGTTTTCTGACTTGAGGCTGACAGCTAAAATGCAGTTTGGCTGAATGTCTAAGCTTTATGTTATTTCACTATTTTAAGGCTAGGATGTGAGTTATCACTTTACACATCCATCCCATGAAACTATTATTTTTCTCACACATATTCCATTAAGATTTAAACTAAAATGCACACATAAAATTCAATACCATCAGATAAAAACTTTATTTTTGACTTGTAAACTGTTTTTCTCTACCTCAAACCGAACATAATTCATTGATTATTTAACTAATACACTGTCTTCCACAGAATATCAAGTCTGGTAGGCAGACCAATTTGCTTTTCACATACTCTTAGGTTCATAATCATGCTTACCTATGTTATGGTTGATTTGTACATTTAAAAATCAGATAGAGTATAGAATTAAATGGGATGGAAATATTGAAGTAATTCTGCTTTAAGACTGTGTATGTGACCATAGCAAAGCCTTACTATCACTGATTTTCAAGTCTGTGATTTCCAATATATTGTACTGCACAGCTGTGATGTATGTTGAGTAATTTGCTGTTCTTAATGGCTAAGTATTAAAGTTGGCAAATAATTTGATTTTTATACATTGGAACATTTTTGGTATTATTTTAAGAACAGTATCTCAGTCAACATCATTTCAGTAAGGCTTTCTCTTCAGTGGGAGCTAAGTATGTAACATTGTATAAGGGCACAAGCAAGTTTGCATTATAAGCAGCCTATATTGTAAATCATTGCTTGGTGCAACTAAAATAATGTGATTACTGAGTCAACCAATGGGTTTTATTTTTTGCTTCTTCACATTACTTTTTAAATTAGAAGTATTTTACTTAGAATATTTATTATGAGAGCATAAATATTTTACCCTTAGAAACAGCTCTGTAATTCTTAAAAAGCATGAAGGACTCATTCTTAAAACACTCTATATTCTCTTCAAAAACTAAAAACTAAAAAATTTTGCATAAACATTGATATAGAAACCATTATTTTTAGCCATTAATGTGTAAAATACATTAACATTCTGCTATGTAGGGAAATTCTTAATTCATGTTCATTTCAATTTAGAAAACTGGTTCACTGTACACAATGCCTAGTTATGCTGAAACCAGTATCAAGACTCTAACCAAGTGAAGATGGAGAATGTAATACTTCACTTTCTGCTTACAGTATGTAAAGTACAAGCTAACATAAGAGTAATTATATATTTCTAGATTAAATTCCTTGGACTCTAAACTTTTTGAAGGTAGGGGCCATATCTACTATTGTAAACAATTGACTATCCACCATCTAATACAATGTCTAGCACAAAGTTAATCTTTATTCAATAGTTGTCTCATGAATAAATAGTATTTTTAAAGTAGTATTCTTGAATTACATGACCAAATATAAAGACATCCATTTTTAGTTATCAGTGAAACACATTCATTCATCAGAGTCATAGAAGTGTGGTCTCCTTCCAGTAGAAACACTCTCAAATATTCCCATATGACTTCAGAGGGGTGCCGGCAAGTACTGCATCAACCGGCAGGGCTGAAGGAAAGCTGAAAGAGGCTGACAGGGAGGTGCACCCATGGGAAGAGAACGATGAGTGAGGATGCAGTGCACTCTCCACAAAGGCAGGGGCATGCATCTCTTATCCACAACCACATTCACCTCCGTACCACCAAGCTGGGGGTGAGTTTAGACTGACATTCAAAGATCAGCTTGCAGGAAAGGACCATGTATGTTACATGGTATTAACAAATTCTAATTTACACTGAGGGGTAGTAAGGAGAGAATACGTTGGGCTGTGGTCTTACAGACCTGGATTCAAATCCTAGAACTTAATACTCAAAAACTGAACCTCAGTTTCCTCTTCTGTAAAATTCAAATAATAGCTCAGAGCCCCAGGCACAATTTTAGGGTTAAAGACTGTATGTAAAGCAGCTAGTCGAAAGTCTGGCCCATCATTTGTATCTAATAAACATCATCAATTATAATTATGTGTTTTTCCCTTTGGATCACTGCATATGTGTACATATGAATGTCTAATTCATATGGATGCAAAACTGGTGAAATATTCAAATGAATTGTATTTCCAATTTAAATAGATAATCTCAGCATAAATGCTGCTGAGCCTTGCCTTTTGCAGCTGTTCGTTTAAATAATTCACCTAGTCATTAGGTAAAACCACATACTCTGCATTGACTTTAAAGAAATGAACAACAGTGAGCATTTTAATGAGTAACCTAACCTTTACTCAGCCTCATTTTCTTGAGCTATTCATTTCAATCAAATATTACCGCCAACCATGGTGGAATCCTTCACAGGGGCTAAAGCATTCAATACACACCTATGCTGAATATCAAAAGGGCACTAAGAAAGCACATGATGAGGTAGCAAAATACTGGGCCCCAACTGTAAGGCTGGCATAATTTTAATTAATAGTTGAAGAGTATTTGACATTCAGAAACTTGATGGACATGGACAACAAACAAGAAAATGTATTTTTTATTATGTGAATATATGTTTGGGTAACATCTAATCAGGCGCATTGTAAGAATATGGTGCTTTATCCTCCATTTACCCCATGGTCCCAAGCACATGGGCCGGTGAAAATCATGTTTGGACTTGCCTCACCTTATCTCTAAACATTTCGCCCCACCCCTTAAGATCCAATCACCAACATCCCCATAGCAGAACACACCCTACTCCTTAAAAGTGCGCTTCATCACCCACGAGCTGCTGCTCTCTGCCCAGAGACAGCCATTCTCTCTTTCAGCTATTAAAATCTCTTGCGTGGGCCCGTGTCTCCTGAGTTGTGCTGGGGTTAAGGAGGGTCCGTGGCAAGATACCCTTTCACGCATCATGTGAGAAAAGGAAACCAATAACAAATAAATAGCATTTACAACCTGTAAGTTAAGCTCTACTAGAAACTGTAAAGTCAAACCTTACATCGGAATTTTAAGATGATTTTAGAATTATTATACTTTGCAAAAATCATTACATTAAAAAGGAACCCAATTCTTACTTACTATTTTAAATTTAGCATTTTCATCAATAACCTTCCTTGAGGTGATCAGGTAGCGTGAGATCCTACCATTGAGCAGAGAAAACAATAAGGTGAAACTGTGCTTCTGTGATATTGCTGTGACAATCTTTTACACATCATTACTTTGTAACAATCAAAGGGTGGATAATTCAAAAGAAGTCCCAAACACATTTTGTGTAGTTTAAGAGTAATTCAACTCTTATATCTCAAACTTACTCTTACTTTGTAATCTTAATGATATATATTAGTTCTCTATTTACTAAGTTCAAAAATTTTGTTGCTTTTATCTTTTCCTGCTATCTTTGTAAAAAAAAATACAGAGAGTTATTCCCTATTATCTTTTATAATCCCATCATAAGTGAATTGTCCTAATGGATCCTGTTGAATACAATTATCTTGTTCAAGCTAAAAGACCACTTTGAGAGGAACTAAAATGTGTTAGATCTCTGGATACCATTATATTATGATTCTAGGTTAAGTATTTTTCTAATTCATGCTGGTAATGTTGATTCCCTAGATTTCATTGAGTTTTTAAATTTCTAAATGCTCTAAAGATAATGCCCATCACACCTCTCTGCCCAATTCTTTTTTTTACACAACACTAAAGTCACATTTCCTCTGTGACCACCTACTTAATTGTCCTCTGCAACCCTATAACAGTCCCCTGCTTACGAAACGCAGGCTCTGTCTTATAAATTTACTTATATATATATATATATATATATCTTTTAGATAGATCATAAGCCCATAGTCTTTGGTCTATTTTGTTCTCTGATGTACCTAGACTACCAAAACTTGGTAAATTTACAGTGAAAGTCTATTAAATAAGTGAACACATCATTTATTCTTCTCTAGCAAGAAGATATTCTTTAGATATTTAATCTATTCTTTTCTTCTCGATTCATAGTTGTTAGGAATTAACATGACTTTATATGTTTAACAACAGTTGGGTCCCTAAGATTATTATTTTTTAATATCAGATAAGTACAATCTTAGATATTTAAAGGGACTTGTACATGAATTTAAAGAGATTAAAAAGGAAGGGTTAATAAAGCCAAAAACAGAATAGCACACAGAAATGAACACACATAAACACAAAGAAATCTTTCAAACCAAAAATTGATTTTATATTCCTAACCTATTGTAGGTTTCTTATTTCACTATTATTTAGTTTAGATATGCCATATATTTGTGACATTCTGGTCCTGATGACCTTTAATAAGTGCTCTCACATTGTCTCTAGACTGCTCAAATTGGAATCCTGGTTCCCATGCTCAGAGATTCTCCTTGGGTAAGCCTGGGGTGGGGCCTTAGGTTTTCTCACTGTTATGCTTTGAAATTTGCCTGAGATAAATTTAGGCAAATAAAAAGGTCATTATTACTTCATATATTATATGATAAACTTATAAACCATCTCAAGTGTATTAATGAGTTATGGAATTCACAAAAGATTTAGTTTAAGAACAGCAGGAAAAAATGGGTGGTATGCCATCTCAACACAACATTATAGTCACAAGCATGAATCATAATTAATGTACTATAATAACATAATGAAAACTTTAGCTGATCATGCTCAAAAGTGTTGTGTCATCAGGCATATTTTGGAAATGGATGGAGTGATTTCTAGTTAATACGTGAAGAGATAAGTAAATAAATACATATGTTAGAACTTGAAATACTTCCTAACAACTGTTATAATAAAACACTTAGGAAACTGTGATCATAAAATTGGAATTGGAAGATATAATATGATAACTTACTTTGAAATTATTGTTTTGGGAAATGCTGATTAAAGTAGACACTTAAAATTAGTAATGCACTTCAAGAAAATCACTGTTATTCATTTATTAGCTTATTTAATAATATTTTACAAAATTGTGTTTAATAAGGTGCTTGAAGATTTTCCAATATTATCCTACTACTTACATCACTCTTTTATTAAGAGGAATGTTTTATCAATGCCTGACCTAGAAATTTTCTATAATTTCAGTGAATTTCAAAGACATAACACTTGATTCACTGGGTCCTTTGATATTAATCAAAAGGGAAACATTAAATAATGCTTCACAAGTGTTCATGATTCATTGAAATATAAATACAACTTTTTAACCATATAAGTATCAAAATTTTGTTATAATGATTATGTCTTTAAATTAAAAGTATATTATACTTTCTAACTATAAAAAACATACAGGAATATTACTGAGAAATAGGAATAAGCCAGTGAAGTAACTGTTTTCAAAATGAAATACTTTTGAACACATACTTGATACAAAACTATACTTTCAAAACTTCTGAAAATAGCCAAAATTAAATAAAGCATTAGTGAGGCAAGAAAATGTTCACGTCATCATAGAAATCATAGCACTCTACTGAACAAGAAAATTAGTGTAAATAAATTACTTGGTATCTACCACAGAATTTACTTCCTTTGATTCAGATCAAGGTTTAACACTTTTTTGAATAGCTCCTTAAGAAGAAAGTGCATTTATTTAAGATGTATTTTGTTTGTTGAGATTCTTTCTAGAGAGAGTGGGTAAGAGCGTGTCTTGCAATTTAAACAAAGGCTCAGATAAACTGCTTCCAATTTTTGACAGAAATGAAAGAGTGCATGAATTTGCTCACACTGCATTGCAAAGAGAACCCGACTTGCACAGAGACTGTGGACTGAATGAATAAAAAGTGCCTTAGTGTGGCTCACAAGATGTGGAACTGCTCTGGTTGCCAAAAAAATGATACCCTTTCTTGACGTGCTGCAATATAAGAAAACCTGATCATTATAACAATTTCTTTGCAATAACTGCAACAGGCTCACTTATTTTACAGTTTGCAAAGAACTTTGCAACATGCTATTTAATTTTATCACCAGGAAAGCCTGTAAGTTAGGGAAGGCAATTTTTGTTAATATTCTAATATTACTTGGGGAGATTACATAGCCTGTCTATATAGTAGTATATATGCTGGCTTGAGACCCGATCTTCTAATTAAAACACGATTTTATAGCAACATGAGGAAACATTATTTCCATAAATTCTTTTATGATGGATTACCTCCTATGAGAATTAACATATCAGGGGTTGGATTAGAGATTAATGTATTTATAAGATTGAGCAATTCTTGTCCTATACAGAAAAATTATCCTTAGCTTCTGTTTAGTGTTTCATTTCAACATAGAATTTCCATACTCTGAATAAATAACCTCATTATACTACGAGGATAAACAAGAACATAGTAAAGACATGTTCTGGAGAATGGACAGGTCTTGACATTATCTAGAGCACAGAGTGGTACCCGTGAAGCTGCCTTTGTGGTGAATCTGAGTAGCCCAGAGGCAGGGTGAAGGTTCCAGATGAAGGCACAGAGAGAGATTGAGACAAAAAGTAAATTTCTCACTTTTGTAAAATTTGCCCATGCGTATTGGTCAAAAATGGTAGAAGATTAAATGAATATTAATGACACCCTTTCTTGGATTCAAAAATCAAATTCCATGATTTTGGATCAAAATTATGCCTAATAACTTTGTTACATTCTTATAATAAGCATTTTTTCATCATTATTGAAAGAGGTATATTGGTGTTATGAAAGAAACATTGTATTGTGGGCAAAATTTGGCTGTACATCTGGCCAATTTTTTAGCTTGGTGGTATTATGCCGTCATTTGTCTGGGTCTCAATTTCCTCTTCTGTAAATTGGAGAGAGCAATGCCCATTCCATAGCTTGTTGAAAATTAAATAGAATAATGGGTGTAAAAGTGCTTACATACTATGCATTAAGTATTACTATGAGAAAATAATAGTATTTGTATGACATCACTTTAATGTCACCAATGAGGAATAAAATAGGTGAGTGTTATGGAAGGAGTGTGAGAGTTCAAGTGTAGTATTTTCTTTTCTCCTTCTTAGGATCAAGCTGGTTGCTTGATTTTCATCAAGAAGACAATGAAGTGGAGGAGGACATAGCGAGAGACCTTACTCCATGCTCAATCTGGTTCTGAGCTCATTATGACAAGAGCCTGTGTTTGAAATTTCTGAGAGATGAAAATGAGAGTAGCTAGAAAAGTAATTCTAATCTGTAAGATGTATGACTATTGACCTAAGGGATCTTTTAGTCAATTAATACAACTTGCAAGTAAGATCCCAAATGGAATACAATCAATTTCTTCCTTCAGTAATTCTAGGCAGGGAAGCATATATTCTTTTCTTTATATAAATTTTAAATGGTTCAAGTTTGAATTCCTCTGGTGGTTATGCTAACAGACTTATAACTCAGTATTTTTATTTATCAAGTGCATATACATCACTCTTATCACCACTCACTCTTTTTTAAATTATTTCCTCAAGGATCATTATTTTTGTTGAGTTATTTTTCAACTTTGAAAAGAAATACATTTATATCTGGGTTGCTCCATCAACTGTAGTCACTACTTTTTTTCACATTCTCAATTTCATTTCCTACATTCTGCCTACATTTTTACTGTATCATCACCATCATAAACATTTACATTCTTTCCACAACCATAACAAAGCTATGTGTTCTTTCCCCACAGGTGGGGAGAAAAACTTGAAAAACAATTAAGATTAATTAAACTATTGAAAATATACAAAATGTGCTTAATGTTAAGGTGCACTGGGCTATACTTTTCTTTATCATTTCAGAGTCAATATTCCCAGTCTACTTAAAGGGAAATGTTCCTAGCATTAAGACCAATAGCTTTTTGTCTTTTTTTATGGTATCATTAATATACAATCACATGAGTAACATTGTGGTTACTAGATTCCCCCCATTATCAAGTCCCCACTACATACCCCATTACAGCCACATTTGAATACTATTAGGTAAAACAATAAAGCAAACCACTTCATAAACAAAAAGTGATAAAAATAATTTCCTTTCTGTAAAAGCTCTTTTTGAAGGAAGGTGTGAATGCCTCCTAATGGTAGGATTAATGTAATCATAAGAAGTCACTGACTTTTTCAAGGTAATCCTACTTTCTAGGTATCTATAAAGAGTCCCTTTGTCACATAACTTTGATCTCTCAGGACTAGTGATTCCACAAACAACTCCTTAGATTCAGCCAATTTTCTATTCACCACAGTTGTTAAACCTTAAGTCTCAGTTCTCTGACCCTTAGGAAGGACTCCTTATATTCCAAATCATGATTGAATACTTTTAATATAGTGGCAAATGCCTTAACCACATGCATCCCCTTAAACTGCTTTTCCCAATATTTAAATTCCTTCCTTCCTTGGAATAAAAGGCCAATAAAGTCAGGATGTGTGTTCTTAGTCACCCATGAACCCTCACTACCTAGAAAAGTGCCTAGCATGTGGCAGGAATAGCCTACCAAACAACCGGCACAGAAGGATGGGACTCAGGGACAACACTGACAGGATTAGGAGGGAGATACATTCATTCAATAAGTAATTTTAAATGTCTGACAGAAAAATTTGAGTCTGTGATAAAATTCTAAACAACTAAAAATAAAACTATAAATGCCATTTCAAAATTCTAAGAAAAACTGAAACTGTGGTTCAAGTCTGAACAATAAAAAATGGGGCATAATTTTAAGTAATTATTCGACTCTATAAAAAGACAAAAAGAAAGGAAATTATTTTTATCACTTTTTGTTTATGAAGTGGTTTGCCTTATTGTTTTACCTAATAGTATTCAAATGTGGCTCACAGACTGGTTTCAGTTTTCAAAGTCTGCAAACTATTGGTTAAGGACAACAAGATAAATATAGAGATTAAGACTAAATAATTAGAATTCTTTTTTTGGAAATTTGCTTTACCACAACCAATTTATTGCATTTTATAAAAGTGTTGATCTATATGGAATTGGAAATAAAAATTTAAGAAAGCAATGAAAAGCATCATTCTCCACAGGTAGATTGGGAAGCAGACCCACCTGCTGTATCTAACCAAGAACCTATTGAGATTGGCCATAATACAATGAAACGTTTTGGGGGTTCAAAACACTGTAATCAGAAATCAGGAAGACACCCACTGGATGTCTCAACTGCAGGTTTGAAATAAAGTCACCTGTATCTTAATGCTAACTATCTAATTGTACTTTTGATTCAACCGCATGGAAATGTCATCTGTATATTAAGTATCTACTGGCATGTTTGCTTTCAACCACATGGCAGCCTGAGAAGCCCAGAACCAGACCAAGAAGAAATACTTCAAAGTTGGAGAAAAGTATGATAGAATTACTTAATATACTGCCAAGCTCGTAAAAAGGATGATCTAAACTTTACTCAAATTAATTCAGAAGCTAAAAGGAAAGGGAAAGCCAGAAGTCTCAACGAGTAAGGTAAAGTGGCACTATCCGAGTTCTTAGACACAGGAAAATACCCTAATTCCTGGACCATGTGAGGTATATAACTTATCTCATTCCACTTATGGCTTTGACTGCTAAGAAATAACAAATGTTTGGTTAAGTCCTCCCTCATTTAGAATTGTTGATACAATTTTCTCTCTACTTATGAATTAAAAAAAATTTATACCATATGAGTTTTTTGTCTCATTATACTTTTGTTAAGCTCTTTCATCTCCCTTATGAACCTAGTCAGCATAAAAAAATAACATTTTCAATTTTTAATTCTCTTCCTTACGTGACACAGAAATTGTCTATTTCTAATTATTTCTTTATATGATGGCATCTATAGTGCTTGATAAAAACATAATCCCAAGCACTCATTTCTATATTACTCCAGTTTGCAACAAATGAGGTACACTTGAATAATGTGTGCTCAATTTCCACTTCAGTTAAACTTGCAATTTAGACTTAAATTATTATGTGCTATTACAAATTTATTAGAATTAAGAATATGGGATACTGAATTTATTGAATTCGAGGTCTAACTGTCAGGCTGAAATGACTAGCATTTGTTTCCGTAACAATAGGAAATGTGTACCTTTCTCAGCTTCAATATGATCACTGAACAATGGTTTATTTTCTACTTCACAATTCATAAGACTGAGCATCAAATGTGGTTTGTTGGAAGTACATTTTCCTCATTTGCTATTGACAATCCTTTTTAGTATCACTACCGTACAGAGCATATTAATGTTATTATATTTATTGCATTCACATTCTACATTATAATCCAGCCTATTAAACTCATTGAATAGTTTAAGATTTTGAACCTGTAATAATTCTATTTTTACCCTGTATTATCTACTAATTTGACTTGCTAATTTTGTGGGTCTTTATATTTGTGTTTTTACAGTTCTCAAAGATGGCTACATAATACAAAAGAAAAAAAAATCTTCATAGTGACATACCTGAGCACAAAAAGACTAGTACAAGAAAAATCTTTGCTTATATTGCAACTCTTATTATTTCAGCTTTATATGGTGGTGTTTATTCATTTTTTAATTTTGACTTTTTTTCTGTAGTTCAGTTTTGCATTCTATATTTACTATTCTTTAGGAGCTCTGACTTTTTTCAAGATTTTTCATATCTTCCTGAATGTATTCCTTTTTCTTCTTTTAGTTGGTGATAGATACCAGCCAACATGATGAACAGCCCTTAAGTTCTGACCCAAAAAACCTGTTTGCCCAACACAGGGTGGTCAGGCCCCACTTGGCAGAAGAACCACAGAAAACACATGTGACTGGCACAGCCCACAACAACAAGTGCAGACTCCTGCCCAAGGCCTGCACTGGAGTATGTCTGTGCAGGGCCATTAAAGTTTCACCCCCTTCCCCAGCTTCCCCAGTGAACAAGCTTCTTTATTCTTCTCCGTGTTATGATATTTTGAGTATTTTATTGTAACTCTACTGGAAAAAAGGACTAGTTGCTTTATATATGCAGTTCTTTCCAGATTTAATGAAGTGAACTGTAGATGATACAGACAAGTTTTTTACTTCATAGTATATGTTAGAGAATGATTGTACTATTTCAAAAGATATTATATAGCACTTTGAAGTCCTTGTTAAAAAGATGCTTTAAAATTAGTAAGATGACTTTGTTTTACATTATTCTGAATTGTTATTTTCTTTTCCATTCTTCCCTCATTAAGTTAATGAAAAAATACAGCTTTAAAATATGTGAGAGAATTTTGTCAGAACTCTTTCAGCAGACTAGTCTAACTTTCTCATATCTGACATTGTATCATATATACCAAGAGCCTGAGAAAATCCTGATCTCACTCTTCCTTTCCATCTCCTATCATACTACTTCAGGTGAGCATTATATCACACTTCCTTTTTAAATGATAATACTTTTCATTCTGTCTTCCTCCCTTTTTCCCTATAGAACAATACCAGGCAATTTGTAACATTTTATAAAAATTTCAGAGAATTCTCATATCAGAAGAGTCACTGTTTTTTCTAAAGAATATGATTGATTCACTGACTCAAAGATGTAGACAGACCTGGTCTGGGGATCCCAGAACAAACACAACTGTGCAACCTCAGTGCCAACTCCAAGACATTTCTATTCTAATATCCAGATTTGAAATTCCTGGGCTTGTCATAGCCACCTAAGTCACCCACATGTTATCAGACAAGGACATAATGGATCTATGATGGAATGCCCAGAGAAACATAAAGTTTGGTCAGACAGGACCACAGATTTATTCTACCCTCTTCCAGTTACAAAATGAAGACTCCTAGAAGGGTTCCCGTACAAGATGGTGACATAGGAGGATCCTGAAATCACCTCCTAACGTGAACACACTGTGTGTACAGCTACAAAGGAGCAATTCACTCCAGAAAGAAATCCATTTCAGGTGAATGAAAAAATTCCCACATTGAAGTAGGTTGGAAAAGCTAAGACACACTTTCAGCATAAATCCTCCTCTAAGATAGAAACATTCAACTGGGAGGTTACTAACAACTCCCACTTTATCCCTGAGGAAAGAAGGGTTTGGACCCTACATCTAGCACCCTAACTTTAAGACTTCCATCTGAGGGATGAGACCCCCAAAAATCTAGCTCTGAAACCATAAACTATAGCAAACAAAGAAAGAGTTTTTAATGGGCTTCTAAGGACTGGGTCTGGATATTTTCCCAAGGCTCAGCACAGAGGGAGCAGACAGAAATGCACATCTCCTAGTTTTTCCTTGAAAGAAACTTATATGCCTACTCTAAAAGCTGCTGTTTGAGAGTCAGGCTTCTGATTTAGCATGCAGCTGGGGGCTGACAGGGATCCTTCCCTGAGAATGGGGAGGCAGGTGGGCCCTGTCTCCACACTCCCTCTGGCCTGCTCAAGGTTGTCAGGGCCTCCTTCCTGCTGAAGGAGCTCGTGCACACATCTGGAGTCTTGGATTTTGTGGCTACCACCCAGGGGGCACACCCCCTGATCATGTGGCTCTGATAGCCAGCAGGATTTGTGTTTGTGGATCTTACAGGACTTCAGCAAACACAGAAAAAATGTTTAATGGGCTACCCACTAGAGTTTAGCACAGAGGGGACAGACAGAAACAGGTGCCTCACAGTCTTTCCCTGAAACAATTTTATTTACATACTTTAAAAACTGCTATCTGAGGGTCCAGCTTCTAGTCAGCCTACAACTAGGTGTTGACAGAGATCCTTCTCTTTGGGACACTAATTGATTGTGGAGTACAATTAACTGAGATCCACTAAGAACACAGAGCAGCTTAGAAAGCCATGAAGGTTTGGGAAACAACAAAGAGCTTGGGCTGGGCTTAATGGTTAGTTTCCTCTCCCAGGAGATCACTCCATCAAGACTGAAAGAGGTGGCTGTTTTATCTAAAGTGCAGAAACCGAGACAGAAGAGTCAAGGAAAATGACAAAACAGTACAATATGTGCCAAAAAAGATAATATAAAAGAAACAGACATTAATGAAACAGATATAAGTGATTTACCTGGTACACAGAGATTATAAAATATGCTACTGAACAACCAATAGATCAAAGAAGAAATGAAAAAAGAAATTAAAAAATATCTCGAGACAAATGAAAATGGAAAGATAACACTAAATTTTGGGATGCAGCAAAAGCAGTTCTAAGAGGGAAGTTCCTAGTGATATACCTACCTTAAGAAAAAAGAAATATCTTAAATAAACAACCTAATGTTACATCTAAAGGAACTAGAAAAAGAAGAGCAAACTAAGCCCAAATTTAGTAGAAAGAAGAGAATCACAAAGATCAGAGTGAAAATAAATGAAAGAGAGGCTTAAAAGGCAACATAAAAGATTAGTGAAAGAGTTGATTTTTGAAAAAAATAAACAAAATAAATAAACCTTTAGCTGGACCTGCCTAGAAAAAAAGAAAAAGGGCTAAAATAAATAAAATTAGAAATTAAGAGGAAACATTTCAACTGATACCACACAAGTACAAAGAATCATGAGAGACTTCCATGAACAGTTATACACCAACAAATTATATAACCTAGTAGAAATGGATAAATTCCTAGAAACACACAATCTACCAAGACTGAATCATGAAGAAACAGAAAATCTTAACAGAACAATTACCCAAAGGAGATTGAATCAATAATTAAAAGCATCCCAACAAAGAAAAGTCTAGGAAAAGATTGTTTCACTGGTGAATTCTACCAGAACTTTAAAGAATTAATATTGATCCTTATCAAACTCTTTCAAAAAACAGAACAAGAAGGAGCACTTCCAATCTCATTTTACAAGGACAGCAATACTGATACCAAAACCAGACAAGGGTCCTACAAAAAAAAGAAAATTATAGGCCAAGATCCCTGATGAACATAGATGCAAAAATCCTCAATAAAATGCCAGCAAATAAAATTCAACAATACACTAAAAATATAAATTCAGCAATACATTACAATTCAACAATACATCAAGTGGGACTTATTCCGTCAATGCAGGAATGATTCAACATCAACAAGTCAGTGTAATTACTGCATTAACAATATGAAGGATAAAATTCATATGGTCATCTCAAAGAGGCACACAAAACCTCTGACAAAATTCAACATCAATTTATCATAAAAACTCTCAACTAACCGGGTATAGAGGGAACATGTCTCAACATGATAAAGGCCATATATAACAAGCCCATAGCTAACACCACAGGATCAGAAATAAGACAAGGATGGCCACTCTCACCATTTTTATTCAACATCGTACGAGAAGTCCTTGTCAAAGCATTTAGGGAAGGAAAAGAATTACAAAGATATGTGTGTGTACATACACACACACACACACACACACACACACTCACACACACATATATATATATATATACTTAAACTCACTAAAACTTCCTTGATATACATAGTGCTACAGAGACTTAAAACCAACATGATTTTAATTGTAAGTTAATTTAAAATTTCAAAAAAGATAAATCATGAATCTTTCTGAAATCTATCATTAGGAAATAATCCAAAGTATGGGAGAGTTACATGAGATTTATTATTCATCTACAAATACCAGATTAAATGAAACAAATATACATGGATTAAGTATTTAAACTCCAGCAATAAGATCAATTTGTTTTTTTGTTTGATAAATGGAATCTCTTAGACTATTTTTATGCTGATTATATATGCTAAACAAAAATATATAACATATGTATATATATTTTTGTTTCTGATTTAACAGGCAAGTCTCAGCTAGGCTATGTTACTTCCCTTAATGAAAATTGTCTTACGGGCAATTCCAGGCTACTTAAACATTGAAAATCTCATTTCAAATTTCAGCTTCAACGTGTCATAGATGCCTCAAGCCCTCACTGGTGCAAAGCAAAGTAAAATACTGTAACTTAAAACAATAAGGAAAACTCACATTTATGTTGTAACTTTACTGTATAATGGAAAATATTACTTACATAAAAAGAATGGTTTAAGAAAAGGAACATATGCTTACTGGATTTGCTCAGTAAGGCTCAGAGAAGAGGCTAAGAATTAAAAGAAGAGAAGACACTATGATAATATCATGAGCAGGCTTCTATACAATATTAGATATTAAAGTTTGTTTTTCTCATTATAATGAAGGACATGCTTGTAAGATGTTCAAACATTATGGATTAAGAGATAATATATTCATAGCTTTTAAAGAGCTGATTGACACTCAGTAACACTCAGTAAACATTGGGTACTCTAACTATATGCTAATGAGAAAATGAAATTTCTTTCTAAAGAACTTCATCCTCCCAGCCTCATTATAAAAACAGGTGGATCTATATTTTTATGTGTTCTTCAGCATGTTTCTGAATTGGGGGAAAAAGGCAGAGAATGAATAATTAATACAAAGTGGACTCTGGATGAAATGTGAGAAGATAGGATAAAGTGCATTATCCTCTAACAGGAGGAAACCAGAGATAACGAAATGTGTATGTGTGGAAAAGGGAGCAAGGTGATATTCTAAAGTAAATAGAGTGGCAAAGATTGGAAATATATCCTAAAGAGAATGAATGCAGATGAAGAGAAAGGAAAAATTCTCTAAAAAAAAATAAAGGAAGTTTCCAATTGTCTTTAACACTGAATTTCATAATTACTCTTTCCTCCTAATGAAAATGCTTTTTTATTCATAGTGGAAACAATGACCTAGTATGGTCTATTAACAGCTAGGTATTGTTAAAATGAATGAATGAATGAATGAACTACAGTGTGATGTGCTCATTCAAGTAGAAGTCATGTGCATACTAAATCCTCTTTGCCAATGGTGTTTTCCTAATATAGTAATGGTCAGGTTTCTATCATGACTGAAGATATTTTGGAACAGGTAAGTTATTTTAATACTTCACATTACATCATAGAGATTTTTCTCTTCCTCCTCAAGTATGTTAAGATGTTTCCTGCTCTCCACCCATTTCCATGAGAAACCTCTTCTCCCTTCCCCAGGAAGGTATTATGATTACCACCTTAACTGATTACTCACTTCCATCTCAAGGTCCCTCTTTCTCTGCCATCACTATTAGGGCTTATTAGATGCAAGGCAGTAATTTGTTGTTGCAGGTAGCTAGATAGACATCTGCTTTAAACTCTTTCTGACAGGAGAAAGATATCATAAGGTCTAGAATAAAGGGTAAATTCAAAGAAGGCTGAATCTGACCAGAAATAAATAAAATAGAGAATAATAAAACAATAGAAAATAATCAGTGAAACCAGGGGCTGGTTCTTTGAGAAGATAAACGAAAGAGACAAATCCTTAGCCAGACTTATCAAGAAAAAAAGAGAGAAGATACAAACAGAATCAGAAATGAAAAAGGTTAAGTTACAAATGACACCACAGAAATACAAAGAATTATAAAAGAATTCTATGAGAAATTATGCCAATAAATTGGACAACCAAGAAGAAATGGACAAACTTCTAGAAAAGTGAAACTTTCTAAGACAGACAGGAAGAAACCAAAATCTGAACAGACCAATTACAAGAAACAAAATTGACTTGGTAATCAAATGACTCCCAACAAGCCAAAGTCCGTGAATAGATAGCTTCACAGCTGGATTCTACCAAACATTAAAAGAGCTAATACTAATTCTTCTTAAAGTATTTCAAAAAACAGAAGAGGAAGGAATACTCCCAAACTCATTCTATGAGGTCAGCATCACACTAGTACAAAAAACAGACAGACAATACAAAAAAAGAAAATTATAGACCAATATCCCTATGAACATAGAGGCAAAATTCTCAACAAAGTGTTAACAAACTGAATTTAAAAATTCATCAAAAGGATCATCCATCATGAACACACTTGGACTTATTCCAGGGATTCAAGAAAGTACACTATTTTCAAATCAATCAGTGTGATTCACATTAAGAAAAGGTATGATAAAAACCATAGGATCATCTCAATAGATGCAGAAGAGTCATTTGACAAAACTCTATATCCATTCATGACAAGAACTCTCAACTACGTGGGCACAGAGGGAACATACCTCAACATAATAAAGGCCATATATGACAAACCCACAGCTAACATCATACTCAATGGCAAAAAGCTTAAAGCTTTTCCTCTAAGATCAGGAACAAGACAAAGATGCCCACTCTCACCTCTTTTATTCAGCATGGTATTGGAAAACCTTGCCATGGAATCAGACAAGAAAAAGAGATAAAAGGCATCCAGTTTGGTAAGGAAGAAATAAAACAGTCACTATTTGCAAATGACATAATAACATATATAGAAAACCCTGAAGACTCCACTAAAAAAATATTAGAACTAAACTGGATTCAGCAAAGTTGCAGGACTTTTTTTTGAGGAGTGATACAGACTTTACTGTATTAGATTTTTTCTAGTTACAACTGAGATCACATCTACATACTATTTTGCTAGGCTACATGGATACATTAACCCTAATGAGTTTGGACTTAAACAGTGAATGGGCTTAATCATACACACACACACTCACACTGTTTTCAAACAGCAGTGCATATGTTACACTCCTCCTATAAAGCCAGCTTTGATTAGAAACTGCTATTCAAAGCTCAAGTCTGATTTTGAGATGAGCCAAGATATACACAAAATTAATACACAGACATCTATTTTGTTCCTATATACTAACAAAAAAGTAGCAGAAAGAGAAATCAGGAAAACAATTCCATTTACAATTACATCACAAAGAATAAAATACCTAGGAATAAACCTAACCAAGGAGGTAAAAGAACTGTACTCTGAAAACTATAAGACACTGATGAGAGAAATTAACGAAGACCCAAATAAATGGAAATCTATCCCCTGCTCATAGGAAGAATTAAAATTGTCAAAATGGCTGTCCTGCTCAAAGCTATTTACAGATTCAATGCATCCCTATCAAAATATCATCAGCATTTTTCAATGAATTAGAACAAATAGTTCTAAAATTCATATGGAACCACAAAAGACCCCAAACAGTTAAAGAAATCCTGAGAAAGAAGAACAAAGCTGAGGATATCATATGCCCTGGCTTTTAGCTATACCACAAAGCTACTGTGATCAAAACAGTATGATACTGGCACAAGAACAGACCTATAGATCAATGGAACAGAACAGAGAGTCCAGAAATAAACCCATGAATATATCATCAATTAATACATGACAAAATAGCCATGAATATCCAATGGCAAAAAGACAGTCTCTTCAATAAATGGTGTTGGGGAAAATGGACAGCTACAGGCAAGAGAAAGAAAATGAATTACTGTCTAACACCATACACAAAACTAAACTTGAAATGGATTAAAGAGCTACATATGAGGCATGAAACTATAAAACTCTTATAAGAAAACAGGCAAAAATCTCTTGAACATAAGCATGAGCAATTCTTTTCTGATCATGTCTCCCGAGGCAAGGGAAACAAAGTAAAAAATAAACAAGTGGGACTACATCAAACTAAAAAGTTTCTGTACAGCAAAGGATACCATCAACAAAACAAAAAAGCAACCTACACTATGGGAGAATATATTCATAAATGATTTAGCCAGTTAAGGGGTTAACATCAAAAATATATAAAGAACTCATATGCTTCAACACCAAGAAAACAAATAACCTCATTAAAAAATGGGTAGAGGATGTGAAGAGCCATTTTTCTAAAGAAGACATTCAGATGGCCATCAGACACATGAAAAGATGCTCCATATTGCTAATCATCAGGGAAGTACAAATCAAAATCACAATGAAATATCACCTCACACCAGTTAGAATAGCCACTATCACATTTTTCTCCCTCTTTAGACATATAAAGAAGCAAAATATGTAGTATTTATCTTGGGGCATACTTTGATAGTAGGTAATTCTTACATGTAAAAGGAATTAACCATACAATATGGTTTTGTGCATTCTGTCTGCAGTTAAGGAGTTTTATGTATGAAACATAATTTTACAAAGCATTGGTTAAAATCATTATATCATTAGAAATTTATTTAAAATGAGATTCTTCTAATCTCTGATAATTTACTTTGTACTTTAGAAAACATATTCCAAATGAAATTATGTATTCAGCTTTGAAATTCAGAAAAAGTAGAATAAATTATTAGCATTACACTGATTTATGAAGATGCATGGTGGTTTTGTGCTTTATGTGGCTCTGGTAATTCAAAAATAGGAGAAATACTATTATGAAGTGACAAGCAATGCTTTCACTTGTTGATCTCCTGCACTTAGAAATCAATTTACATCAAAACTTAAAGATTCTACATGTTGATTTTAAATAATTTGTACAAGTTTACAACACATCTTCAGCGTTTCAATAAATCATTTGTGAATTGGTGTAGAAAAACAACTTTTGTTTTATTTTTGGTTGGGAAATCGGCTTAAGGAGGATGTATTTTATTTACAAAATAAAGTTCCACTCATTTCACTATTAGCAATGAAAAAAAAACCCTAGAACTGCTGTTCTCTTATGATAAACCAACTATTAGACCATTACTGAATACTTAACTATGTATAAAGCACAAATTATTCAAGGTTCTGTGAATAAGTACAGGCAACAAATAGGACAATCTAGAAAAAATGGATAAATTCCTAGAATCATACAACCTACTAAGACAAATTCATGAAGAAATAAAAAGCCAATAATGAGTAAGAATACTGAACCAGTAATCAAAAACTTCCCAACAAAGTAAATCGTAGTACCAATCACATGATTTTGCTGGTGAATTCTATCAAACATTTAAAGAGGAATTAATATGAACACTTCTCAAACTCATCCAAAAAACCAAAGAGAAAAGAAGACTTCCAAACTCATTTTATGAGACCAGCATTACACTGATACCAAAGCCAAATAAGGATACTACAAGAAAAGAAAATTACAGGCCAATATCCCTGATGAAAACAGACGTATATATCTTCAATAATAGCAAACTAAATTGTACAGTACATTAAAAGGATCACATATCATGATCAAATGGGATCCATCCCTGGGATATAAGGAGGGTCCAACAAAGAAAAATAAGTAAGTGTGATACACCATATTAATGGAATAGAGGATAAAAAAATAATATGATTATCCCAATAGATGCAGAAAAGCACTTGACAAAATTCAACATCATTTCATGACAAAATCTCACAAAGTAGGTATATAAGGAATGTTCCTCACCATAATGAAGGACTCACATGACAAGCCCATACTAACATCATACTCAATGGTGAAAAGCTGAAAGCTTTTATTCTAAGATCAGGAGAAAGACAAGGGTGTCCATTCCTACCACTTCTATTCAGCATAGTACTGGAAGTCCTAGAAAAAACAATTAGGAATAAGAAAGAAATAAAAGACATCCAAATCAGACAGGAAGAAGGAAAATTGTCTCTGTTTACAGATTACATCATATTATATATAGAAAACCCTAAATACTATACCAAAAAACTATCAGAACTAAAAAATTCAACAAAGTTCAGTAAACAAAAGAAACATGAAACAGTCAGTTTCTTATATATACTAAGGATGAAATATCTCAAAAAAAGAAAAAAATCCGATTTACAATAGAATGAAAAAGGAATAAATTAAATAAATTCAAATAATAAATATTTATTCATAAAATAATGTTTAAATTTTTGTTTTAATTTCAATAAATTTATCTAAAGAGGTGAAACATTTACACACTTTTCACTATAATTTTAACTATAAAACATCAACGAGAGAAGTAAAACAGAAATAAATGGAAAAATTTTGCATGTTTATGGATCAGAACAATAAATACTGTGAAAATGTACATACTACCCAAAGTCATCTATAGATTCAATATAATCTCGATTACAATGCCAATCCCAATTCCACAGAAATAGAAAAAAAAATCATAAAATTCAAATGGAACAACAAAAGGCCCTGAATAGCCAAAGCAATCCTAAAAAAGAAGAAAAAAGCTGGAGGCATCATGCTTCCTGATGTCAAATTATTTTCCAAATCTATCATAATTAAAATAGTTTGGTATTTATTTATTTTCATTTTTTTTTAGTTTATTTTGGTATCATTAATCTACAATTACATGTGAAATATTATGGTTATTAAACTACCCCCTTCATTAGGTCCCCCCCACCAACCCATTACAGTCACTGTCCATCAGTGTAATGAGATGCTATAGAATCACTACTTATCTTCTCTGAGTTGTACAGCCCTCCCCATGGCCCCCCAACATTACATCTGCTAATCGCAATGCCCCTTTTTCCCTCTTATCCCTCCCTTCCCACCCATCTTCCCCAGTCCCTTTCCCTTTGGTAACTATTAGTCTGTTCTTGGGTTCTGTGAGTCTGCTGCTGTTTTGTTCCTTCAGTTTTTTTCTTTGTTCTTATACACATATGAGTGAAATCATTTGATACTTGTCTTTTTCGGCTTGACTTATTTCACTGAGCATAATACGCTATACCTCCATCCATGTTGTTGCAAATGGTAGGATTTCTTTTCTTCTTATGGCTGTATAATATTCCATTGTGTATATGTACCACATCTTCTTTATCCATTCATCTACTGATGGACATTTAGGTTGCTTCCATTTCTTGGCTATTGTAAATAGTGCTGAGATAAACATAGGGGTGCATGTGTCTTTTTCAAACTGGGCTGCTGCATTTGTAGGGTAAATTCCTAGGAGTGGAATTCCTGGGTCAAATGGTATTTCTATTTTGAGTTTTTTGAGGAACCTCCATACTGCTTTCCACAATGGTTGAACTAATTTGCATTCCCACCAGCAGTGTAGGAGGGTTCCCTTTTCTCCACATCCTCGCCAACATTTGTTGTTGTTTGTGTTTTGGATGTTGGCCATCCTCACTGGTGTGAGGTAATATCTCATTGTGGTTTTAATCTGCATTTCTCTGATGATTAGTGATGTGGAGCATCTTTTCATGTGCCTGTTGGCCATCTGAATTTCTTCTTTAGAGAAGTGTCTATTCATGTCCTCTGCCCATTTCTTAATTGGATTATTTGCTTTTTGTTTCTTAAGGTGCATGAGTTCTTCATATATTTTGGATATCAACTCCTTATCAGATACGTCATTTATGAATATATTCTCCCATAATGTAGGATGTCTTTTTGTTCTACTGATGGTGTCCTTTGCTGTACAGAAGCTTTTCAGCTTCATATAGTCCCACTTGTTCATTTTTGCTTTTGTTTCCCTTGCCCAGGGAGATATGTTCATGAAGAAGTTGTTCATGTTTATGTCCAAGAGGTTTTTGCCTATGTTTTTTTCTAAGAGTTTTATGGTTTCATGACTTATATTCAGGTCTTTGATCCACCTTGAGTTTACCTTTGTGTATGGTGCTAGAAAGTAGTCCAGTTTCATTCTCTTATATGTAGCTGTCCAGTTTTTCCAACACCAGCTGCTGAAGAGGCTGTCATCTCCCCATTGTATATCCAAGGCTCCTTTATCAAATATTAATTGACTGTATATGTTTGGGTTAATGTTTGGATTTCTATTCTGTTCCACTGGTCTATGGGTCTGTTTTTGTGCCAATACCAAATTGTCTTGGTTACTGTGGCTTTGTAGTAGAGCCTGAAGTCAGGGAGCGTAATTCCCCCTGTTTTATTCCTCCTTTTCAGGATTGCTTTGGCTATTGGGGGTCTTTTGTGGTTCCATATGAATTTTAGAACTATTTGTTCCAGTTCATTGAAGAAAGCTGTTGGTAGTTTGATAGGGATTGCATTGAATCTGTATAATGCTTTAGGTAGTATAGCCATTTTGACAATATTTATTCTTCCTAGCCAAGAGCATGGGATGCATTTCCATTTGTTAGTATCTTCTTTAATTTCTCTTAGGACTGTCTTATAGTTTTCAGAGTACAGCTCTTTCACTTCCTTCATTAGGTTTATTCCTAGGTATTTTATTCTTTTTGATGCAATTGTGAATGGAATTGTTTTTCTGATTTCTCTTTCTGTTAGTTCATCATTAGGGTATAGGAAAGCAACAGATTTCTGTGTGTTAATTTTGTATCCTGCAACTTTGCTGAATTCAGATATTAGTTCTAGTAGTTTTGGAGTGGAGTCTTTAGGTTTTTTTATGTACAGTATCATGTCATCTGCAAATAGTGACAATTTGGCTTCTTCTTTACCAATCTGGATGCCTTGTATGTCTTTGTTTTGTCTGATTGCCGTGGCTAGGACCTCCAGTACTATGTTGAATAACAGTGGAGAGAGTGGGCATCCCTGTCTTGTTCCCAATCTTAGATGAAAAGCTTTTAGCTTCTTGCTGTTAAGTATGGTGTTAGCTGTGGGTTTGTCATATATAGCCTTTATGATGTTGAGCTACTTGCCGTCTATACCCATTTTGTTGAGAGTTTTAATCAGAAACAGATGCGGATTTTGTCAGATGGTTTTTCAGCATCTATGGAGATGATCATGTGGTTTTTGTTGATGTGGTGGATGATGTTGATGGATTTTCGAATGTTGTACCATCCTTGCATCCCTGGGATGAATCCCACTTGATCATGGTGTATGATCCTCTTGATGTATTTTTGAATTCGGTTTGCTAATATTTTGTTGAGTATTTTTGCATCTACGTTCATCAGGGATATTGGTCTGTAATTTTTTTTTTGGTGAGGTCTTTGCCCGGTTTTGGTATTAGAGTGATGCTGGCTTCATAGAATGAGTTTGGAAGTATTTCCTCCTCTTCTATTTTTTGGAAAACTTTAAGGAGAATGGATATTATTTCTTCTCTATATGTCTGGTAGAATTCAGAGGTGAATCCATCAGGCCCAGGGGTTTTGCTCTTGGGTAGTTTTTGATTACCGATTCAATTCCATTGCTGGTGATTGGTATGTTTAGTTTTTCTGTTTCTTGCTTGGTCAGCCTTGGAAGGTTGTATTTTTCTAACTTTTCAATTTCTTCTATGTTTTCCAGCTTGTGAGCATATAGATTCTCATAATATTCTCTTACAAGTCTTTGTATTTCTGTGGGGTCCATCATTATTTTTCCTTTCTCATTTCTGATTCTGTTTATATGTGTAGATTCTCTTTTTCTCTTAATAAGTCTGGCGAGGGGGTTATCTATTTTGTTTATTTTTTCAAAGAACCAGCTCTTGGTTTTATTGATTTTTTCTATTGTTTTATTCTTCTCAATTTTATTTGTTTCTTCTCAGATCTTTATAACGCCCTCCTTCTGGTGACTTTGGGCCTCATTTGTTCTTCTTTTTCCAATTTCAGTAATTGTGTCTTTAGACTATTCATTTGGGAATGTTCTTCCTTCTTTAAATAGGCCTGGATTGCAATATACTTTCCTCTTAGAACTGCCTTTGCTGCGTCCCACAGAAGTTGTGGCTTTGTGTTGTTGTTGTCATTAGTCTCCATATATTCTTTGATTTCTGTTTTGATTTGGTCGTTAACCCATTGATTAATTAGGAGAATGTTGTTAAGTCTCCATGTATTTGTGAGCCTTTTTGATTTCTTTCTAAAATTTATTTCTAGGTTTATACCTTTGTGATCTGAGAATTTGGTTGGTAGGATTTCAATATTTTTGAATTTACTGAGGTTCTTTTTGTGGCCTAGTATGTGGTCTATTCTGGAAAATGTTCCATGTGCACTTGAGAAGAATGTGTATCCTGCTGCTTTTGTCTGTAGAGTTCTGTAGATGTCTGTTAGGTCCATTCTGTTCTAGTGTGTTGTTCAGTGTCTCTGTGTCTTTACTTATTCTCTGTCTGGTTGATCTGTCCTTTGAGTGAGTGGTGTGTTGAAGTCTCCTAAAATGAATGCATTGCTGTCTATTTCCTTCTTTAATTCTGTTAGTATTTGTTTCACATATGCTGGCGCTCCTGTGTTGGGTGCATATATATTTAAAATGGATATATCTTCTTATTGGACTGACCCAGTTATCATTATGCAATGTCCTTCTTTATCTCTTGCTACTTTCTCATTTTGAAGTCTATTTTGTCTGATACAAGTACTGCAACAGCTGCTTTTTTCTCCTTGTTGTTTGCATGGAATATCTTTTTCCATCCCTTCACTTTTAGTCTGTGTATGTCTTTGGGTTTAAAGTGAGTCTCTTGAACGCAGCATATAGATGGGTCTTGTTTTTTTATCCATTCTGTTACTCTGTGTCTTTTGACTGGTGCATTCAGTCCATTTCCATTTAGGGTGATTATGGATAGGTATGTACTTATTGGCATTGCAGGCTTAAGATTCGTGGTTACCAAAAGTTCAAGGTTAACTTCCCTACTATCTAAAAGTCTAACAATTAACTTAATATACTATAACAAACACAATCTAAAGGTTCTTTTTGTTTGTTTGTTTGTTTCCTCCTTTTCTTTCTACTCCACTCTTTATATATTAGGTATCATATTCTGTACTCTTTGTCTATCCCTTGATTGACATTGGGGATAGTTAATTTAATTTTGCATTTGCTTAGTAATTAGCTGTTCTATTTTCTTTACTGTGGTTTTATTACCTCTGGTGACAGCTATTAAGCCATAGGAACACTTCCATCTATAGCAGTCCCTCCAAAATACACCATAGAGATGGTTTGTGGGAGGCAAATTCTCTCATTTTTTGCTTATCTGGGAATTGTTTAGTTCCTCCTTCAAATTTAAATGATAATATTGCCGGATAAAGTAATCTTGGTTAAGCCCCTTCTGCTTCATTGCATTAAATACATCATGCCACTCCCTTCTGGCCTGTAAGGTTTCTGCTGAGAAGTCTGGTGATAGCCTGATGGGTTTTGCTTTGTATGTGATCTTATTTCTCTCTCTGGCTGCTTTTAATATTCTGTCCTTATACTTGATCTTTGCCATTTTAATTACTATATGTCTTGATGCTGTCTTCCTTGGGTCCCTTGTGTTGGGAGATCTGCGCACCTCCACGGCCTGAGAGACTATGTCCTTCACCAGATAGGGGAAGTTTTCAGCAATCACCTTCTCAAAGACACATTCTATCCCTTTTTCTCTCTCTTCTTCTTCTGGTACTCCTATAATGCGAATATTGTTCTGTTTGGATTGGTCACACAGTTCTCTCAATATTCTTTCATTCGTAGAGATCCTTTTTTCTTTCAGTGCCTCAGCTTCTTTGTATTCCTCTTCTCTAGTTTCTGTTCCATTTATTGTCTCCTCCACCGTATCCAATGTGCTTTTAATACCATCGTGTTCTTCAATGATTGGATCTCTGACTGTAATTCATTCCTGAGTTCTTGAATATATTTCTGTACCTCCATTAGCATGTTAATGATTTTTATTTTGAACTCCCTTTCAGGGAGAGTCATAAGGTCCATATCATTTAAATATTTCTCAGGAGTTGTATTCATAATTTTACTCTGGACCAGATTCCTTTGGCGTTTCATATTTGTGTATGGCGCCCTCCAGTGCTCGGAAGCTCTATTCTCTGGAGCTGCTCAGCCCCTGAAGCAATGGGGGATTGTAGAGGAGTGGTATTGGTGCCTCTGGGGAGGAAAGGGCTGTTTCTTGGTTCCTGGCTGCTATGCCTGTCTCCACTGCCTGAACCAGTGGGCTGAGCGCACAGGTATAAGCTTGTGTGCTTTGCGTTTTTAGTTAGTTGCTGTAGACAGATTTTCCCTCTGGCTGGCCTAACACCAGGGAAGGATTTCCCTGTTTGCAAGCCCGGTGGGACTGGCCAAAAGAAAGGTGCACTAGTCTGCCTGTCACAGAAGGGGTTCTTGGAGCTGTGTAGGCAGCCAGGGAGCTGGAGCACCTGAAGATCGTGAAAGCTCCCAACCTGCTGGGCAGAGTGCACCTGGATAATTTTGTCTGCCTGTCCTTCTTCCTGAGCAGTAAGCTCTGTACAATCCTTGCCCCTTTAGCAACCCTCTTGCTAAGGCCTTCTTTTTTAGGAAGGCTCTCAGACTGCCCACCTTTCTTTTGTCCCGAGCAGCTGGGTATGGATCCCTGCTTTCACAAGCAGCTGGAATCTTAGTCTCTCCAGGAATTCTGCCTGTCTTAGCTTTCCAACCCCCTAATTACAAGAGTATCATGCAAGCACCATGAAACGTAGGTTTGTGCTCCCAGAGCAGATCTCCAGAGTTAGGTATTCAGCAGTCCCACATCTCCACTCCCTCACTCCTCCGTTCTTGTTCTTCCTGGAGGTGAGCTGGGGTGGGGGAAGGGCTTGGATCCCGCAGGACCACAGCTTTAGTATCTTACCCTTTTCTGTGAGGGCTGCTCTTGTCTCCAGGTGTATGCAGTTTTTTGCCATCCTCTTTCCCGTTACTCTTTCAAGAGTAGTTGCAGTAGCTTTATTTTCATATTATATGAGGTTTTAGGAGGAAGCCTTGTCTCACCTCTCACTCTGCCATCTTTTTCAATAGTTTGGTATTTAAATAAAAACACACTCATAGACCAATGGAACAGAACTGAGCCCAGAAATAGACCCATGTATATATGGTCAACTAATATTTGAAAAAGGTGCCAAGAATGGGAGAAATAGTTTCCTCCAAGAATGGTGCTGGCAAGACTGGATATCCATATGCCCATAAGTGAGACTCTTATCTTACACCACTCATAGAAATTAACTCTTAAAGGCTTACATGTAATATCTCAAACCATACAACTCTTAAAAGTAAACAGGGAAAAAGCTCCTTTACATTGACTTTGGTAATAATTTTTGGATATGACAGCAAAGCCTGAACAACAAAAGCAAAAATAAACAAGGGCTCTATCAAACTAAAAACCTTCTGCACACTAAAGGAAGCAATCAAAATAAAAAGGCAACTTATAGAATTGGAGGAAATATTTTTAAACTGTATACCTGATAAGGGGTTAATGTTCATATATGAAGGAACTCATACAATTCAATAACCAAAAAAAATAATAATCTGATTAAAGTATAGACAAATGACTTGAATAGAAATTTTCCCAAAGATGACATAAAAATGGCCAATAGGTACATGTAAATGGTAATTGTGCTCAATATCCCTAATTATCAAGGAAATACAAACCAAAACCATTAGACCTCACACCTATCATAATGACTATCATCAAAAGGACAGGAGATAACAAGTGTTGGTAAAGATGTGGAAAGAAAAACCTATGAAAACCCTAAAGATTCCATTCCAAAACTACTAGAACTAATATCTGAATTCAGCAAAGTTGCAGGATACAAAATTAACACACAGAAATCTGTTGCTTTCCTATACACTAATGATCAACTAACAGAAAGAGAAATCAGAAAAACAATTCCATTCACAATTGCATCAAAAAGAATAAAATACCTAGGAATAAACCTAACGAAGGAAGTGAAAGACCTGTACTCTGAAAACTACAAGACACTCCTAAGAGAAATTAAAGAGGACACTAACAAATGGAAATGCATCCCATGCTCTTGGCTAGGAAGAATCAATATTGTCAATATGGCTATACTACCTAAAGCAATCTACAGATTCAATGCAATCCCTATCAAACTACCAACAGCTTTCTTCAATGAACTGGAACAAATAATTCTAAAATTCATATGGAACCACAAAAGACCCCGAATAGCCAAAGCAATCCTGAGAAGGAGGAATAAAACAGGGGAATTACACTCCCTGACTTCAAGCTCTACTACAAAGCCACAGTAATCAAGACAATTTGGTATTGGCACAAAAACAGACCCACAGACCAGTGGAACAGAATAGAAAATCAAACATTAACCCAAACATATACAGTCAATTAATATTTGATAAAAGTGCCTTGGATATACAATGGGGAGATGACAGCCTCTTCAGTAGCTGGTGTTGGAAAAACTGGACAGCTACATGTAAGAGAATGAAACTGGACTACTGTCTAGCCCCATACACAAAGGTAAACTCAAGGTGGATCAAAGACCTGAATGTAAGTCATGAAACCATAAAACTCTTAGAAAAAAACATAGGCAAAAATCTCTTGGACATAAACATGAGCAACTTCTTCATGAACATATCTCCCTGGGCAAGGGAAACAAAAGCAAAAATGAACAAGTGGGACTATATCAAGCTGAAAAGCTTCTGTACAGCAAAGGACACCATCAGTAGAACAAAAAGACATCCTACAGTGTGGGAGAATATATTCATAAAAAACGTATCTGATAAAGGGTTGACATCCAAAATATATAAAGAACTCATGCATCTTAACAAACAGAAAACAAATAATCCAATTAAGAAATGGGCAGAGGACATGAATAGACACTTCTCCAAAGAAGAAATTCAGATGGCCAACAGGCACATGAAAAGATGTTCCACATCGCTAATCATCAGAGAAATGCAGATTAAAACCACAATGAGATATCACCTCACACCAGTGAGGATGGCCAACATCCAAAACACAAACAACAACAAATGTTGGCGAGGATGTGGAGAAAAGGGAACCCTCCTACACTGCTGGTGGGACTGCAAATTAGTTCAACCATTGTGGAAAGCAGTATGGAGGTTCCTCAAAAAACTCAAAATAGAAATACCATTTGACCCAGGAATTCCACTCCTAGGAATTTACCCTAAGAATGCAGCAGCCCAATTTGAAAAGGACAGATGCACCCCTATGTTTATTGCAGCACTATTTACAATAGCCAAGAAATGGAAGCAACCTAAGTGTCCATCAGTAGATGAATGGATAAAGAAGATGTGGTACATATACACAATGGAATATTATTCAGCCATAAGAAGAAAACAAATCCTACCATTTGCAACAACTTGGATGGAGCTAGAGGGTATTATGCTCAGTGAAATAAGCCAAGCCGAAAAAGACAAGTATCAAATGATTTCACTCATATGTGGAGTATAAGAACAAAGAAAAAAACTGAAGGAACAAAACAGCAGCAGACTCACAGAACCCAAGAACGGACTAATAGTTACCAAAGGGAAAGGGACTGGGGAAAATGGGCGGGAAGGGAGGGATACAGAGGGAAAAAGGGGCATTACGATTAGCAGATGTAATGTTGGGGGGGCACGGGGAGGGCAGTACAACTCAGAGAATACAAGTAGTGATTCTATAGCATCTCACTACGCTGATGGACAGTGACTGTAATGGGGTTGGTGGGGGGGACCTGATGAAGGGGTAGTTTAATAATCGTAATATTGCACATGTAATTGTAAATTAATGATAATAAAATAAATTATATTAAGAAAAAGAAAAAGAAAAACCTATGCACTGTTGATAAGATTGCAAATTAGGACAACAATTATGGGAGAGGGTATACAGGTTCCTCAAAAATATTAAAAAACTAACTATCCCACTTCTCGGTATATATCAGAAGGAAATGAAACCCCAATTTTTGAAGGGATACCTGCATCCACTGGTCACTGCAGCATAATTCACAATAGCAAAGATGTGGGAACAACCTAACTGTCTGTTGACAGATGAAGGGATAAATGTGCTTATATATATATATATATACACACACACACACACACATTACACACACACACACACATATATGTATGTATAATAAATAATGCTACTCAGCCATAAGAAAGAATAAAATCCTGCCATTTGCAATATGGATGAATCTAAGGGCATTATACTAAGAGAAGTCATTAAGAGGAAGGCAAATACTGTATGATCTCACACATGGTATCAAAAAATATCAAACTCAGAAACAGTAGAATGGTGGTTGTCAGGGGTTGTGGGGTTTGGGGTAAAGTGGAAATGCTGCTCAAGTGTACATAGTTTCAGTTATAAGATGAATTGACTTCTGGAATCTAATGTATAACATGGTGATTATAATTAACAATACTGTATTGAAGACTTGAGATTTGCCAAGAGAGTTGATTTAAATGTTCTCACCACACACAGACACAAAAGGTAACTATGTGAGATGATGGATGCATTAATTAACTTTATTGTGGCAATCACTTCACAGTATATAAAATAATCACATTGTGTATCTTACATTTATACAACTGTATTTGTCAGTTATACCTTTGGAATTATAAAACTATAAAAAATATAAACCATTATTTCATCAGATATTTAAAAAGATTGAAATAAAACTTTTCATCAATACTTCATATTATAAAAAATAAAGAAATTACTCTGAAATATAGCCTAGAATATCACTGTAATACTAAATGAATAATTAGGAAACCATGAAAACTTTAATTATACCTTAACAAGGTATTCTCCATCACAAAACTCTACCTATCATTTGTTAGAAAAGAAACTTTTCTTTTATGACAGAGATGGTATTATAATGAGCTTCCAAAAGAGGCATTCCCTGTTCCTTCTTCTATACCTTTATAATCCAAAGAGAATTTTTGTAAATCTCAGGAGACAAGAGATAATTAAGATAGAGGACCTTTTACAAAGCATCCTCTGCAGAGGTTTATAGATGCCGAGGATTAACCCTGCCTAATGGAAGGATGAGCTGCTTTGTGACATCAAGGATGAAGGGATTTGAATTCCCCATTCCCCATCACCTGAGGCTATGGTTCTGAAAATTATATATTTGTGAAAGGGAACAATTCTTCTTAATAAGAAAATGTATTTGAAAAATAATGACAAGAATTTTTATAAGCTTTCTGGGAGTTTCAGCCTGATATGATGGCTGTTAATTCATATATATATGTAATTTGTAATTCACATTATACATAGTTTTTACATATACAATTTTTTAAATTATAAAATTATTATAATTTAGCAGACAAATTGATTTGCTGTTGTTAAAGGAATAGATTTAGGAGTATTCTCTTTCACTGGTGTGTTGACAACTGCAATGTAAATGAAGAGGTATCTCTAATTTAAAAATATAAAAGGAAAAACCCCTCTGAACATAGACTATTGAATAGGCATTGAAAACCAATTATGGAACACATGGAGGAACTGTATGGGTTTATTTGGGTCTAATTTTGTTCAGGATTATTTAAGGTGAAATTGGTAGCTGGTTTACAGGAGAAATTGTGAAAATTACAAACGCTGCCTGAAATCCTGTAATAACACTTTGTAAAGCATGAATCAAAGGCATGAAGCTGACCTTTAACATTGCAAGTTGACCATTCTATTCCCAATGACCTTGTGATTTCAAAGCTCTTCATTTTAAAGTCCAAGACATTGCTTTAATATAAAATGCTGTACTTTCAAATATCACTAGTACAAACACTATCTTACCTCAGGTATTCCTTTACTTTCCAGATATTTCTAGTTCATTAAAAATATTTCAATATTACTTGACTTTTCATATCTACAACATATATACAAACAATAGATGCAGAACAAATAAAAAGTTCTGACAAAAGCTTCTTCTATACCCAAAGGGCCAGGAAACGGACAGCCTAGCAAGATAGAAAACTTAGTCAATAATCTGTCTACTCTAGTCAGAACCATAAGAAACAAATAAATACTGTGGCACCCCTGACAACAAAGGCCAAGTGGGGAGACCACACGTCCACCCTTACCAGACAGTAATGACACAAATACCACCTCCTCCCATCCCTGCTGGGTGGTGTCAGAAAGGCCAACTAGAGAGCCAGGGCTCACCATAAGCAGAACAAGTCCCCATGGCCCATTCACTCTCTTACCCAAAGAGAATGTGCAGAGACTGTAGGGAGTCTAGACTTATATCCCCATCTAACAGTAATGAATCCCCATCCCTCCCCAAAGAGGCTGTACCAAAGAAGACTTAGGGAGAGTCAGGACTTACACCATTACCCAGTAATAAGATCACCCTTCAGGTGCCAAGAGAGCTGACTAAGGACCTTGGACATCTATTCCTACTGGGAGATAGCAAATGGGCTCCCCATTCTTTCTCTGACAGGATAGTGTCAAAGAAGATAACTAAAAGAGAAAGTTTAAATAAGATCCACAGTTTTACAATATTATTACCCCAAATTTCTGAGATTCAACAGAAAGTATGCATTTCACCAAGAAAAAAAAAGATGTTAAATTGAATGAAAAACAACCATGCTGACACTGAGATGACAGAGATGTAAGCATTATATGGCATATATTTTAAAGCAGCAATCACAAAAGAGCTAAAAGGGCATATATGAACATACTTGAAAGTTACCTTGGCAAGAGAAAATATTTTAGGCAATAACCCAGGAACATCAAGAAAGAAGAAAAATAACAAGCAAAAGCATAGGTAAATATATACAATAGACTTTCTCCTTTACAGGTTTCCAAATCATGTTTGATTCTTGAAGTAAAAATTATAATGCCATCTATCATGGTTTTAATATATAGAGAGGAAATATTTAAGGCAGTTACATTATAAATGGGGAAGCTAAAAGGAAGCAAAGAGAAGCAAAGTTTCTATATTTTACTCTAATTGGTAAAATGACAACACAAGTATACTGTAACACCTAAAGTCTATATAATGTATTACCAAGTAAAAGCACTACTAAAATGTGCTACTCAGTTATAGTCAGACATTACAGATAAATCAAAATGGAATTATAAAATATTCAAGTAGCTCACAAATACGTATGAAGAAGAAAATAGGGAAACAAAAAAAGAGAACAAAGAAATATTAAATACACAGATGTAAGCACTAACATGTTAATAATTACATTAAATATAAATTGGTTAAATATACCTATTAAAAGACATGAGATTACATGAATAGATTAAAAAACATTAGTCAATTGTATGCTGTCTACAAGAAAGTCACTGAAATTACAATATGGGCAGTTTGAAAAAAGGATGGAAAGACATATCATACAAACATTACTCAGGAGGAAGCAGGGATGGCTATATTCATAAGAGCTAAAGTAGACTTAAAAGAAAATTACCAGAGTTAAGGGGAAAACTACATAATGATAAATGGGTCAACACACCTAAAAGACCATGCAATCTGAAATGTGTATACAGGAAACAACAAAGATGCAAAATATATTAAAATAAAACTGGGAGCATTGAAAAGAGAAGTAGACAGACCCACAGTTAATCTTAGAGACTTAAATCTCTCTCTCTCAACAACTGATAGAATACACAGAAAATCAGTCAACATATAGAATTCAATAACACCACAAACCAAAGGGATCTATTTGACATTTACATGACACACCACCTCAAAACAACAAAATATATATTCTTTTCAAGTGCCCACAGACCTGATACACAACTTAAGTATATTCTGGATCATAACACAAACTTCATTAAATTTAAAGGGATTGTGCTCTTATAAATATTGTCTTCTAATACAGTCTGTGTTTTCTAATAATGGAATCTAATAGAAATCAATAGGTGAAAGATTACAGGAAAATTCTTAAATACTTGGAAGCAAAATAAACAATTTAAATAAACCATGGATCAAGGGGAATTCCCAAGGGAAATGTAAAAATGCTTTGAGCCTAATGAAAATGAAAATATATCAAAATCTGTGAAACACGGCTAAACCAGGGCTGAAAGTGAATTTTGTAACACTAAGTGCATCTATTAGGAAAGAGAAAAAATGTCAAAACAAAAGTTCCTAACTTAAGGACCTAGACAAAGAACAAAATAAATCTCATGAAACACAACAGAAATAATAAAGATGGAAGAAATGAAGTTGAAAGTAGAAAAACAAAGAAGAAATAAACTGAAAAAAATGTATTCTTTGAAAATATAGATAAAATTGATAACCTTCTAGAAAAACTGATAGAGAAATAGAAAAGAGAAGATGCAAATAACTAATGCCAAGAATGAGAGAACATGTTGCTACTGTCCTTACATACATCAAAAGGGTAAGAAGACACTACTATGAATAACTTAATCATATTATAATATGACATCGTATCACACATAATTATGAAAACTTAGTTAAAATGGACACCCACTGCATAGCTAACACGATGTGGATAATTTGAACCGTGTTATAGTTATTAAGGAAATTGAATTCATAATTTAAAAACTCTCAAAAAATATTTATGCCCTGTAGGTTCACTGGTAAATTATACTAAACATATAAAGAAGAATTAACATAAATTTTACATAATTTCTATCATAAAAGAGAAGAGCAAACACTTCCCCATTTATTTTATGACCTTATTTTTTTCTTTTGCACTGCGCTGAGATAGGCAGTATTTCAGTCAGCCTGAAGATTGGTATAAATTAAGAGCTCAGAAAAATTTATTGTAAAAACCAATACAAGTATGAAACATAATATTATTTTCCCAAAAGCATAAAGAGAACAATATTTTAAAATATAACAAGAGGATTAGAACAAATCAATCTTCATACATATAGCCCCAAGTGAAATATAGTTTTCTGTTAGTTTGAAAGCAGCTCATGTCCAAAAGATCAAACAATTTTCATGCAAAAACTTTAGATCTTTGAAAGCAATGGAATTAAAGATAAAAATAGGAAAAAAATGTATAATTCACTGAAGCAGTTTCCAAGAAATATTCCACATTTTTCAGGAAATATACACTTACAAAGAGTGAGCTCTCTTTAAGATATTAGACTATTACCTTAATCTTGCACAATAAGCGAAATACCATGAAAGTCCCCACATCGCAGCCAGCCTATAGAGCGAAAACTGAGGTGAAGACATTTAAATGACTTATTTTGGTTCAACATGTAACAGTTGAGGAAGCTTTCAGTCAAAAGCAAGGTTCCCTGTTAGTAAAATTGTTGGGCTTTGGTCATGCTTAAGATATAGTTATTTGGGATCCATAAAAGCAAAAGTACAAATCTTGAGTTGCTTTCATGTCTTCTAGGTAAAAATAGAATTTAATATTTTCAAGTATCTATTAAAATCCCATATACAGTAATTTGTTAAGATATAAAGTAAAATTTCACGAGAAAATAAGTCACTAACAATGAAATGGGATGATTTTTTCTAATTGCCACATGTAAAAGTAATCATTACAACTCTTAGGTTGTCCTTTTAAATGTCCCAGAACCTAAACACATTCATCCATTTATTTATTCATCATTTATTCACTCACATGACCCTCAATGAAAGATGAGTTACAACATGCAAAGGGACTCATTAAAGGACTATCATTGTACTGCGGCAACAAGAAAATAGTAGCTGGTAGTTACAAACTCCACCAGGTTTTATCTTAGTAATGTTTTGAAGCACATGTAATGAAAGAGTTTGCACTATTTCTTAATCACTGACAGCCAATTCTTTCGGAATCATCATTGACAAGGTCCATCATACAAAGTCATGTCAGGAAAGGTAATTAGCTTATGTAACACATACAGAAAATGCACTTGAATGGACTTGTAGCAGCATCTCAAGTTCCAAAACCTGTACATACTCATAGAGGTGCTCTTCTTGATGTTAGAATAGTTTCAAGTAGGGTGAAAAAAATGAAAAAGTAGGGGGAGCCTACAAATAACAATAATGCACATTCCAAATGAAAGTTAGAATCTCTGAGGAAACAGCAGCAGTTACAATGGGAGATCAGAGATGGAATACAGATGCTAAGAAGATGACAATGAGAACACGAGATTCTAGATGCTCTTGCTACTAAAAAGCAGATTTAAGGTTCACCATCTGTAGTACTCGGTTGTGAATTACATCTTGTACAATATGGCCAGTTCTACTGACTAAAATGGGAATCCATAGTAAGAAAGCATCACAAAGGACCACATGGCAGATGCTTTCACGAAAGTTAAACTCAAAATATTTGTAAAGTGCCGGTTTCCTTTGGAATAAAATTATTACACTGGACCTCATGCATCAGTTAGTGAATTCAAGTCACCTTTTAGTTACTGCATAATCCACCTTTAAAGACTGACCATGGAGACCTGGCTTTGCAGAACTGAGAGCAGAAACGTGATAAGCAGGATAGTAATATTACCTTTGTCCATGGGAATTATTGAGGCTAATAACAGAAAAGACAAAAAAAAAAAAAAAAAACATTTGGGGAAACCTAACTTTGATTATATCCAGGCACATAGCCTATTTCAATGAATGAAGCAGTAACACCTCAAACACTCTCAGCTCACAGAAGGTCTCAGAACTTCATCTTAGTGTCTTTCTGGGTTGGAGACAGGGTGTCACTAATGCCTCTAATCTTTCCTAGGATCTCTCTGCATTCTGCTTCACTCACTCACTCACTGCCAGCTCAGTCACTGCCACTGCCAAGTCACTGCTGGTCCACCAGCCTCAGCACTAGGCTGTTAAGAGTTTGGTCTCCCCAGTGTCACATGTGACTCCCTGATCCAGGATGATGGAGCAGCACACACCACAGTCTGCCTGACCCCACTTCTTCCCTGGGCTACTATGTAAGCAATTGATATCTAAATTGACAAAGCTGAGTGTCATCCTTACTAATAACAATATCTCGAAAAGATGGCGGTGTGAGAGGTGAAACAGAGGCTTCCTCCTAAAACCGCATATAATGTGAAAATATAACTAATACAACTACTCTTGAAAGAGCAACAGGAAAGAGGACTGCACCAAACTGCGTACACCTGGAGACAAGAGCAGACCTCACAGAAAAGGGTAATAATATGAAAATATAACTAATACAACTACTCTTGAAAGAGCAACAGGAAAGAGAACTGCACCAAACTGCATACACCTGGAGACAAGAGCAGACCTCACAGAAAAGGGTAATGTACTAAAGCTGTGGTACGGCGGGATCCAAGCCCTTCCCCCAAACCAGCTCACCAACAGGAGGAGGAGGAATGGAGCAGGGAGGGAGTGGAGATCTAGGACTGCTGAATGCCTAACTCCGGAGATCTGCTCTGGGAGCACAAACCTACATTTCATGGTGCTTGCATGATACTCTCATAATTAGGAGGTTGGAAAGCTAAGACAGGCAGAATTCCTGGAGAGACTAAGATTCCAGCTGTTTGTGGAAAGCAGGGATCCATATCCAGCTGCTCTGGGACAAAAGAAAGGTGGGCAGTCTGAGAGACTTCCTAACAAAGAAGCCCTTAGCAAGAGGGCTGCTAAAGGAGCAAGGATGGCACAGAGCTTACTGCTCAGGAGAAAGGACAGGTAGACAAAACTGTCCAGGTGCACTCTGCCCAGCAGATTGGGAGCTTTCACGATCTTCAGGTGCTCCAGCTCCCTGGCTGCCTACACAGCTACAAGAACCCCTTCTGTGACAGGCAGACAAGTGCACGTTTCCCCTGGCGAGCCCCACTGGGCTTGCAAACCGGGAAATGCTACCCTGGTGTTAAGCCAGCCAGAGGGAAGGTTTATCTATAGCCACTAAAAAGGAAAAGCACAGAGGCTTATACCTGTGTGCTCTGCCCACTGGTTCAGGCAGTGGAGACAGACATAGCAGCCAGGAAGCAGGAAACAGCTCTTTCCTTCCCCCAGGCACCAGTACCACTCCCCTGCAACCTGTGACATTGCTTCAGGGTCTGAGCAGCTCCACAGGGTAGAGCTTCTGGGTACTAGAGGGCACCATACACAAATATGAAACGCCAAAGGAAACTGGTCCAGAGTAAAATTATGAATACAACTCCTGAGAAAGATTTAAATGACATCGACCACATGACTCTCCCTGAAAGGGAGTTCAGAATAAAAATCATTAAGATGCTCATGGAGGTACGGAAGATATTTAAGAACTCAGGAATGAAATCCGGTCTGAGATCCAATCGTTGAAGAGCACAATGGGCGATACTAAAAGCTGATTGGATATGGTGGAGATGATAAATGAAACAGAAATTAGAGAAGAGGAATACAAAGAAGCTGAGGCACAGAGAGAAAAAAGATCTCTAAGAATTAAAGAATACTGAGAGAATTATGTTACCAATCCAAGCGGAACAATATTCGCATTATAGGGGTACCAGAAGAAGAAGAGAGAGAAAAAGGGATAGAAAGTATCTCTGAGGAGGTGATTGCTGAAAACTTCGCCAATCTGCGGAAGGAGATAGTCTCTCAGGCCATGGAGGTGCACAGATCTCCTAACATAAGGGACCCAAGGAAGACAACATCAAGACATATAGTAATTAAAATGGCAAAGACCAAGGAAAAGGACAGACTATTAAAAGCAGCCAGAGAGAGAATTAAGATCACATACAAAGGAAAGCCCATCAGGCTATCATCAGACCTCAGCAGAAACCTTACAGGCCAGAAGGGAGTGTCATGATGTATTAAATGCAATGAAACAGAAGGGCCCTGAACCAAGATTACTTTACCCGGCAAGATTATCATTTAAATTTGAAGGAGGGATTAAACAATTTCCAGATAAGCAAAAGCTGAGAGAATTTACCTCCCACAAACCATCTCTACACTGTATTTTGGAGGGACTGCGATAGATGGAAGTGTTCCTATGGTTTAATAGCTGTCACCAGAGGTAATAAAACCACAGTAAAGAAAATAGAACAGCTAATTACTAAGCAAATACAAAAATAAATTAACTATCCCCGAAGTCAATCAAGGGATAGACAAACAGTACAGAATATGATACCTAATATATAAAGAATGGAGGAGGAAAAAAAAGAAGGAGAAAAAAAAGAATATTTAGATTGTGTTTGAAATAGTATATTAAGTGAATTAAGTTACACTCTTAGATAGTAAGGAAGTTAACCTTGAACCTTTGGTAACCGCGAATTTGAAGGCTGCAATGCCAATAAGTATATACCTACCCATAATCACCTGAAAAGTAAATGGACTGAATGCACCAATCAAAAGACATAGAGTCACTAAATGGATAAAAAAACAAGACCCATCTATATGCTGCCTACAAGAGACTCACTTTAAACCCAAAGACATACACAGTCTAAATGTGAAGAGATGGAAAAAGACATTTCATGCAACTAATAGGGACAAAAAAGCAGGAGTTGCGGTACTTATATCAGACAAAACAGACTTCAAAACAAAGAAAATCACAAGAAACAAAGAAGGATATTACATAAGGATAAAATGGTCAATCCAACAAGAAGATATAACCATTATAAATATCTATGCACCCAACACAGGAGCTACTACATATGTGAAACAAATACTAACTCAAATAAAGGGGGAAATAGAATGCAATGCATTCATTCTAGGACACTTCAACACACCACTCACTCTGAAGGACAGATCAACCAGACAGAAAATAAGTAAGGAGACAGATGCACTGAACAACACATTAGAACAGATGGACCTAACAGATATCTACAGAACTCTACACCCAAAAGTAGCAGAATACACATTCTTCTCCAGTGCACATAGAATATTTTCAAAAATAGATCATATACTAGGCCAAATAAAGAGACTCAGTAAATTCAAAAAGACTGAAATTGTACCAACCAGCTTCTCAGACCACAAAGAATGAAACTAGAAATGAATTACACAAAGAAAATGAAAAATCCCACAAACACATGGAGGCTTAATAACATGTTCCTAAATAATCAATGGATCAGTGACCAAGTAAAAACAGAGATCAAGCAATATATGGAGACAAATGACAACAATAATTCAACACCACAAAATCTGTGGGATGCAGTGAAGGCCGTGCTAAGAGGAAAATACATTGCAATACAGGGCTACCTCTGGAAAGAAGAACATTCCCATTATGAGCAGTCTAATCGCACAATTACTGAAACTAGAAAAAAAAGAACAAATGAGACCCAAAGTCAGTAGAAGGAGGGACATAATAAAGATAAGAGCAGAAATAAATAAAATCAAGAAGAATAAAACAATAGAAAGGATCAACAAAAGCAAGAGCTGGTTCTTTGAGAAAATAAACAAAATAGATAAACCCTTAGCCAGACTTATCAAGAAAAAAAGAGAGTCTACTCACATAAAGAGATTCAGAAATGAGAAAGGAAAAATCATGATGGACAGCACAGAAATACAAAGAACTCTTAGAGAATACTATGAAAAATTATATACTAACAAACTGGATAACCGAGAAGAAATGGACAACTTTCTAGAAAAACACAGCCTTCCAAGGCTGACCCAGAAAGAAACAGAAAATCTCAACAGACCAATTACCAGCAACGAAATTGAACTGGAAATGAAAAACCTACCTAAGAAAAAAATGACTGGACCAGATGGCTTCAACACTGAATTTTATGAAACATTTAGTGAAGACCTAGTACCCATCCTCCTTAAAGTTTTCCAAGAAGTAGAAGAAGAGGGAATACTTCCAAAATCATTCTATGAGGCCAGCATCACTCTAATACCAAAACCGGGCAAAGACACCACAAAAAAAGAAAACTACAGACCAATATCCCTGAAGAACATAGATGCAAAAATACTTAACAAAATATTAGCATCCAAATTCAAAAATACATCAAAAGGATCATCCATCATGATCAACTAGGATTTATTCCAGGGATGCAAGGATGGTTCAACATTCGAAAATCCATCAACATCATCCACCACATCAACAAAAAGAAGGACAAAAACCACATAATCACCTCCATAGATGCTGAAAAGGCATTTGACAAAATTCAACATCCATTCAAGATAAAAACACTCAACGAAATGGGTATGGAGGGCAAGTACCTCAACATAATAAAGGCAATATATGACAAAACCACAGCCAACATTATATTTAACAGCGAGAAGCTGAAAGCTTTTCCTTTAATATTGGGAACAAGACAAGGATGCCCACTCTCCCCACTTCTATTCAGCATAGTTCTGGAGGTCCTAGCCATAGCAACCAGACAACACAAAGAAATAAAAGGCATACAGATTGGCAGCGAAGAAGTTAAACTGTCCCTGTTTGCAGATGACATGACATTGTACATAAAAAACCCTAAAGACTCTACTCCAAAACTACTAGATCTAATATCTGAATTCAGCAAAGTTGCGGTATACAAAATTAATATGCAGAAATCTGTGGCATTCCTATACACTAACAATGACCTAGCAGAGAGAGATTTCAGGAAATCAATTCCATTCAAAGTTGCATCAAAAAGAATAAAATACTTAGGAATAAACCTAACCAAGGAAGTGAAAGACCTATACTCTGACAACTACAAGACACTTATGAGAGAAATTAAAGAAGATACCAATAAATGGAAACACATCCTGTGCTCATGGATAGGAAGAATTAATATTGTCAAAATGGCCATCCTGCCTACAGCAGTCTACAGATTCAATGCAATTCCTATCAAAATACTAACAGCATTTTTCAATGAACTAGAGCAAAGAGTTCTAAAATTCAAATGGAACCACAAAAGACCCTGAATAGCCAAAGCAATCCTGAGAAGGAAGAATAAAGCTGGGGGGATTATGCTCCCCAACTTAAAGCTTTACTACAAAGCCACAGTACTCAAGACAATTTGGTACTGGCACAAGAACAGACCCATACACAAATGGAACAGACTTGAGAGCCCTGATATAAACCCAACCATTGTGGTCAATTAATATATGATTAAGGAGCCATGGACATACAATTGGGAAATGACAACCTCTTCAACAGCTGGTATTGGCAAAACTGGAACGTTAAATGCAAGAGAATGAAACTGGATTATTGTTTAATCCCATACACAAAAGTAAACTCGAAATGGATCAAGGACCTGAATGTAAGTCATGAAACCATAAAATTCTTAGAAAAAACATAGCAAAAATCTCCTGAATTTAAGCATGAGTGACTTCTTTCTGAACGCATCTCCTCGAGCAAGGGAAACAAAAGCAAAAATGTACTCATGGGACTACAACAAACTAAAAAGTTTGTGAACGGCAAAGGACACCATCAACAGAACACAAAGGCATCCTGCAGTATCGGAGAATATATTTGTAAATGACATATCTGACAAGGCATTAACATTCAAAATATATAAAGAACTTACATGCTTCTACACCCAAAAAGCAAATAACCCAATTAAAAAATGGGCAGAAATATGAAGAGACCATTCTCCAAAGAAGAAATTCAGATGGCCAACAGACACATGAAAAGATGCTCCATATCACTAATTATCAGGGAAATGCAAATTAAATCCACAATGAGATATCACCTCACACCAGTAAGGATGGCCACCATCCAAAACACAAACAACAACAAATGTTGGTGAGGATGTGGAGAAAAGGGAACCCTCCTACACTGCTGGTGGGAATATAAGCTAGTTCAACCATTGTGGAAAGCAATATGGAGGTTCCTCAAAAAGCTAAAAATACAAATACCATTTGACCTGAGAATACCACTCCTTGGACTTTACCCAAAGAATACAACTTCTCAGATTCTAAAAGACATATGCACCCCTATGTTTATCACAGCATTTTTTACAATCGCCAAGATATGGAAGCAACCTAAGTGTCCATCAGTAGAAGAATGGATAAAGAAGATGTGGTACATATACACAAGAGAATACTATTCAGCCATAAGAAGGAAACATTCCTGCCATTTGCAACAACATGGATGGAGCTGGAGGATATTATGTTCAGTGAAATAAGCCAGGTGGAGAAAGACAAGTGCCAAATGATTTTCCTCATTTGTGGAGTATAACAATGAAGCAAAACTGAAAGAACAAATAAGTAGCAGTCTCAGAGACTCCAAGAAGGAACTAGTGGTTACCAAAGGGGAGGGGTGTGGGAGGGTGGTTGGGGAGGGAGGGAGAAGGGGATTGAGGGGTATTATGTTTAGTACACATGGTGTCAGGGATCACGGGGAAAACAGTGTAGCACAGAGAAGGCAAACAGTGAATCTGTAGCATCTTACTACACTGATGGACAGTGACTGAATTGGGGTATGAGTGGGGACTTGATAATATGGGTAAAGGTAGTAACCACAATGTTTTTCATGTGAAACCTTCATAAGAGTGTATATCAATAATACCTTAATAAAAATAAATAAAAAAAGAATTATCTCCACCCCCTAAAACTCAGCCAGAACAAGAAGGTGAATCTGAATTCAATGATCATTTGGTTTTTATTTAAGGTTGATTTAATTTGCCTTGCAAGCAAACGCACATTGTATTCCAGGCTAACAGACGAGAGTGAGTGGACACATCTTCTGAAACCTCCTTAGTTCTTCACAGGATGCAAAAGAAGTCCCACCTACAGGTCTGTGCCATCCTAGCAGAGTCAGAGAGTGCGGGGAGGAAGAAGGCTGTGAAAGGATTTACTGCCTTTATCCCACCAAGCAGCACTCAAGGATCTGCTTTCCACGGTGTAAGCAAATTCCATTCTGGGTCATGGGAAGGAACTGTCTTGTTCTATTTCTAATCGAAATTTGAGGTTTAGATGCTACTGTACAAGGTTTCTCACTTCAGTCCTATTTACTTACCCAGTTTAGTCTCTGAGAGTACAATCTGAAAGGTGGTGTGCAACACCATGGTGGCCCTGCAACATCCCTTTTCTACATTCAGATGGCTTGTGTCCCAATGTTTTATAGATTTCTTATCTTTTAGTGAAACCATTCTTTTAATTCTTACTTTTACCCTTCACCCCTTCACCCCCACCCACTGGTGCACACTCAATGCCATATTTAAGTGTCCATCTTGTCCTCAGAATCACTATTCCAAGCTAAAGATAGAAGGCTTAGGGTCTAGGTCACCTCATTGTGTCTTTGTCTCTCCCTGTACTACCTTCACAGTAAATATCCTCCTCAGGGGGTTTGTCAGTAGCCCTACAAATAGACCGGGCTCAAGTTTCCACCCAGGAAGCTCTCTTCACTCATGAAAGTCAATTTATTCTATTTTGGTAGTTGACCAAGTGCTAACTGTGGACATAGTCTAGCTTAAACTGACATCATCTCTACACTTTTAGGTTTGGAAACCAGGTGCCACATGTTACGGTCTAACAAATGCAAAGGTAGGAAGAATTTAAGTTGCATTCTGGTTCTACCATTTGCTACATGTGTTACCTTTGACAAAATTTTTAGCATTTCTTGAGTCATATTTTCCAAATCTGTAAAATTGGAACCACAGCTATCTCATAGGTGGGTTTTGTTTGTTTTAAGATTTAATAGTACTGTAGATAAAATGCCCAGCACAACAGCTGGCCTCTACTACATGTTCAATAAATCTTACTTGCTGCCACATCACCTTCGCTGCTATTTTACAACTATTTCTACTTCTTATAATCTGATTAATGCTCTTCATGTATCACTACAGATAATATTATCATACTAGAAAGATTTTATCATTCCTTTGATGTCATTACTAGATGAGGATGAAATAACTTAGAGGTCCTTTTATCCAAACATCAGCTTCTAGAGGGACAAAGAGAAAAATCACTCTTATAATAGCTCATGGGGCTTATAAATTTAGGGTACATTTCATACTCAGATTATAAAACTTTTGATATGGGTTGAAATGTATCCTTCAAAAAACATGTTGAAGTCCTAACTCCCAGTAGCTCTAAATGTGACCTTATTTGGAAATGAGGTCTTTGGAAGATAATCAAGTCAAGATAAGGTCATTGTCTCAATCCAATATAAATGGAATCCTTATGAAAGGGGAAATTTGGAGACAGGGACAGATGTGTACAAAGAGAAGATGGTGTGAAGAAACAGAACCATACAAGGAACTCTAGAAGCTAGGAGAGAGGCATGGAGCAAGATTCACAGCCTTCAGAAGGAACCATTTCTGCTGACATATTGATTTCAGACTTACAGGGTCCAAAACCCTGAGACAATGTATTTCTCTTGTTTAAGCCATGTTGTATATGGTGCTTTGTTATAGCAACCTGGGTAAACTAATGTTCCCTATTTTTGCTACTCTCCTTCCTTCCCCAGGTATGCACAGATGAGAATTCTTCTCTGAAAGTATTTTTCTTAAGAAGTTTTTATAAAATACTTCTTTATTAAATTATTTTAAGGGAGTTTGCAATGTCAAAGCAGTCAACATATAAAATACAACCTAATTAGATTATCTGTCTTATTTTAGTGTTACAATGACAGAATGCTCTGGCATTTATGAAATCTGTGGAAAAGAAAATACTGCCACGTTTTCTCTAGTACTTTCCCCCAAGAATGGGGATTTCCTTCAAGATAATATTTCTGAAAATATTATTCATATAGATTCATTTCTAAAATGGACAAAAAACTGCTAAAGCCAACATTTAAGATTCCCTCTGCTGTATTTTAGAGCATCAATAGCCTTTTTGCAAGTTGATGTCTCATTGATGGGGGGAAAAAGATTCATAAAAATATCTTGTGTTATGTAGAAAAATGATTCCAGGAATAATATATTTTATCCCAGAAAGACTTAAATTTTAACTTAAAAACCAATGTAATTCTTAGTTTTTCAGACTCTTGAGCTGTGCTCAGACTCCAGGGCTCAGTTCCTCCTGCAGAGACTCAGACAGAAACTTCAGTGGGCATTTAACATTGAGGATTAGAGTCTGGACCTGGGATGGAATACCTCTGAATTCACCCTGTGGTCCTTTCCTCATTATAGTACATAAAGCAAAAGTTTACAATATTCTGTACAAAAGTGAACAGCATAATGTGAACAATGCAGCATAATATATTCTACAATAGTATATATAGATATAGCATAAATAACATAATAATAATATAATATAGTCTAAGACTCCTTAGAGCAAAAAGAAAAAAAATGAGAACATGCAAAATGAAACTACATGTTCAATGTGTGCAGCAATGAAGCAGAAAGGAAACAAGAATTGCCAGGCATTAAGGGCATAGGTGCCACTGTGAATGTGCAGTAAAACCATGGTTATGTGATGAAGCCAAAATACACAGAGCCTGGATCCCTAAGGATCTTTACTAACAACCTAATATGCTGTCAGTGAGAGCAGTTCACAAGTGCCATCTATGGAGGCACTCTCAAAGATTCCTTAGCATGCAAGTTATGTGGGCTATGCTTGTTTAATTTCAGTCTCCACAGGGGAATAAAAATAAGGAAATGTAGAAATAGGCTTGAGAGTCAGCATAACCTAACATAAAGGGTCAGAAGGGTAATGAGCAGTATTGAATTAACTTGAAAGCATAGGAGAAAATGTCTGTGTTGAAATGTAATCATCTGCCTTATCAAGAGTGTCCCAGTATCTTTGGTAGTAATCTGAAAGCTGCTGTAATTTTAGCTAAATGTACCATCAGGAAATTGCAACCTCCAGTGACCAACATACGTTAGAGAATCAGACCAGTTCTCATATGCGAGGAAGTGTGCCAGTAAGTAGAACCGTACCATGCTGACCACTTAGATTTTAATTTAACCTATTTTCAGATTCTCAAAAAGTTTAAACCTCTTATCTCTGTCAGTTCAATAGATTTCTGTGCCACTGCTACGGGGCAAAATCGTTTGGAGGAGAGCTCTGAAGTACACGCTAAGGACAGAATTACCTGGGCTCCAGCTCTCTTTTTTCCTGATGTGTGTATTCTTTTCAAGGATACTACAGAAGTGATATTTCAAATCCCTCCAGCAGCATCCACTGGAATCATCTTGGGGCAGGCAGAATACGGTAGCTTTATGAATATTCATAGCAGCACATGGCCCATTATGATTCAGTGTGCTGTGCAAAATACAGCTGCTTAGCTCCAAGCCCACTAGGAGAGCAGAGGGTACTTGTTTTAAGTGGTCCCCAAGGTCAAAAAGTAGTTAGCAATTTCGTAGTTAGAAAATTATCCATCTCGCTATAAATGGGTAAAAGCAGTCTCTTTTAAAGCATTCAGGGATCTACAAACTGGATTCTCTTTTTGCTACTAAAAGTGAATTATCTGAAGAATGATAAAAACAAAAATAGACTCTAGGAAATTTAGCTGCCTTCATATCTTCATTTTTTCTGTTCTATGATTATTTTAGATGAATATTTATATGATGACAGGTTCAGTGATTTTAGACTAGAAAAGATGCAATCTGTTAGGTATCTATTGTGAACAGTGAGATCCAATAATCTGTCAGTACACAATGTGACCTAGTGGAAACATCACTGAACTAAGAAACATGGTTTCCCTGAGACAGTTTATCTTTTTGCTTATATTTGAGAAAGTTACTCTTCACTTTTAATATGAGATGTAAAAATATTTACTCATAGCTAACTTTTAAAAAGAAACAGGATTAACAGAATGAGAAGATGAGCCATGGACTGGAAGAATATTTGGAAAAGACATTTGATAAAGGACTGCTATCCCAAATATACAAAGAAATCTGAATACTCAACAATAAGAAACCAATCTACTTTTACTAAGCATAAAAAGCCAATCTATAAAGACTACACACTGTGTGATTTCTACCACATGATATTCTGGAAAAGCCAAAACTGTTGACACAATAAAAAGTTCAGCGGTTACAAGGGTTGAGGGCGGGGGTGATGAACAGCTGGTGCACAGAGGATTTTTAGGGCAGTGGAACTATTCTATATGATGCTACAATGGCAGACATTTGCCAGTACACATTTATTCAAACTCACTGAATGTATGGCCCTAGGAGGGAACCCTATGTAAACTATGGGCTGTAGGTGATAATGAGTCAATGTAGGTTCATCCACGGTAACAAGAGTATAACAGTGGTGTGGGATGTCTGTAGTCAGGGAGGTTGTGCATGTGTGGGAACAGAAAGGAGATGCAAACTCTACTTTTTGCACAATTTTGCTGTGAACCTTAAACTGCTCTAAAGATATAAAGTGTATTAAAAAAGAAGAAATAGGAAGTATGAAACATCCTGTAAACCTGAATATTTATATATTTTTATAAGTAGTTTTCTCTTTAAAAGCATTTATAAAAGTGAAAGCAAATGAGTTTCATAGAAGAACAGATGAGTGAATTATTTGAGCTTGCTGTGGAAAATCTTCTCATGGACAATTCAAATACTGATGCAATCAAAGAAAAGATTGGTATATTTGACTGCACAATTTTTTATACATGTATGCCAAAAAAACCCCACAAGCAAAATCAAAATACAACTGAAAAACAGGGAAAATATTTGTAGCCTAAACCATGTTCAAGGAGCTAAAATGTCCATTATTTATGGAATTCCTAAAAAATAAAGAACAGTAATAAAACCCAGGTAGAAAAACAGAAAAAATAAATGAACAATTCATAAATAAATATTTTAAAGTGGTCCTCAAGCAAACATCATAATTAGAGAAATGTAGTTTAAAACAATAAGATACCATTTTTTATCTACAGACAGAAAAAAAATGCAAAGTGAGGTATTGGAGAATCTGAAGAAAAGTCTGTCTTATATATTGCGATAGAAAATCACCATCAGCCTGAAAGTTTTGGAGAGGAATTTGCAAATACCTATTGAAAAAAAAGTACACACACACACACACACACACACACACACACACACACACACACTTACTCTCTGACCAGGAATCCCACTTCCAGGAATTTACTCTGAAGGCACACCTCCAACAATATGAAAATTATACATATGGAAGATTACTTGTGTATTATTTGTAATTGCAAAATTCGGGAAACAACCTACATGCCCATACTTAGGAGAGCAACTGAATAAATTATGAAACATCCATACATTGGAGAGCTCAGCAGCTGTAAATCAAGAATGAGGACAAACTCAACAGGATATGCTAGGAAGTGAAAAAGCAAAGTGCATGGAAAGATTTATGGTTTGGCACCTTCCAGGTACGAGAGAAGAGGATCACATATGATATGATTGTGAAGTGTCCAAACCAGTTAATTATAGAAACAAAGAGTAGATTAGCAGTTGCCTACAGCTGGGGTGGAATGGATGAGGAGTGACTGCTAATGGGCACAAGGGGTCATTTGCAGGTGAGGAAAATGTTCTAGAGTTAGATCATGGTAATGATTGCACATCTTTGTAAATACTCCAAAATCTACTGCATTGTGCCCTTTGCGGACATAAGCTTCATGACATGTAAATTATGTACCAACAGAGCTATCAAATTTTGGAAAAGAAGGAAAAGTATCTAAGAAGTTGTATATCTGATTATCTACAGAAAAGAAACACAGGGAGGATAAGAGCTGTCTATGGGGGGATAGTTGCATAAGAAAAGTCTAGAAAGGTGGAATAGGAACGGCATAGTAGGAAAGAGAAGGAAGTCACACTTTTCTGAATGTATGTTTGTATAGTTTTGATTTTTTGAACTATAGTGATGGTATAGACTCAAAAAGTGAATGAATAATTAAAGTCAATCACAGTGAGTAGGCAACACAAAATTAAATATGAACAGTAATAAATTACTCAGTGTTACAAAGAAAAAACATAACCACACTGAAAAATTTGGAGGCAAAATGAACTTCAGAAAGCAATATTTTGACTGGCTACTGTAATGTTAAAGACAAAAAAGTTACTTTACATATATGTTTTACTCTATTGTTAATTTATACCTCATAGGGCTATGAATAGGCAATTCTGAAACTATTTGAATGTTATGATTAAACAAATACATAAATATGTTTTAGACAATAAGAACTAAGAAGCCGTAAATAAAGAGGGACACATAGAAGAACCCCAGCACTGGTGGGCTGGAATCAGAAGTATCAGAATGAATTCTTTGTTTTTAAATACACAGATATGTATATATATAGAGATAAAATTATAATTGAATAACTATGTGTATATTAGTATCTATACATACATTTCTTAGCTCTGCTTGCTGAGAGGGCCAAGGAGCAGTGCTTCCCCAGTAACAATGAGCACATATGACATACAGATCTTAGTTTCTAAATATCATTCTCTGATTAAAAAAATAAAAAGAAAGAACCAGGCTTCCAGGCTCCTTGGAGAAGTGGTTGATCTGGAGCTATGGCAGAGAAAATACAAGGTAAGTCTGGAACATCTTGTGCCAGAAATTAAGGAAATGCTCAGAAACAGGTGATGGAATGTCAAAAGGACACAAGGTCCAACCTGTCCCAAAGTGGAGAAGACAAGGAGATACAGCTAAGGGCTATATGGGTTGTTGATTAATATCCTCGAGCAGAAAAAGACCTTAGTGAAAAACATGGTAAAATTCAAATAATGGTATTGAGTAGGCTTAGTTAGTAGTATTATGCAAATATTAATTTCTTATATGGGTAAATACACCAAAGCTTATGTAAATTGTTAATATTAGGAGAAACAGAGCAAAGGGTATACATGGACTCTTTGCAACTTTTTTGTAAGTCTATAATTGTCTCAATATAATACATTAAAAATAATATGAAACACTTCTTTATCCACGTTTAAGATTTGGAAATTGAGCAAGGAAAGGTAAAACAAATTGCCTAACATCACATAGTCATGCAGGCACAATTCAAAAAACTAGAACCCTGAGTTGTAAAAGTATGTTCTAAAACATCCATGCAATATTTAGAATATTATAGACTGTCAAACAGTAGAAAGAATCATAAATTAAAGAAGCATAAACTACATAGACCTTTTGTATTAAAAAATTACAGAATGGTTTTCAGTGTGCATCAGGGAGCACTCAGAGGGTATGGAAATCTGGGAGGTGGCAGCATCTGTAGTTGCCCCCAGATTACTGACTGTCAGTGCAAGCAGGCCAGGCATGCTGACAGCCCTGCAGTTTGTATGATTCTGCACAGTCACAAGGGACGTTGGCTGTGGGATTCCCTGTCAGCTTCCATTCCCAGTAGTTCTCCAATTCTTTGTAGATGATTCTCTCAATGGTGGTGACTTGTCTCGGCAGCAGTACTCAACAGCTAGTCCCTTAGGAAGTATCTTCTCCAATCTGATGGCTTTGTCAGAGCAACTGTGAGTTTTAGCATTCTTTCCTTTCTAGAGGAATATAGTTTTCTTCAGCTATCACTCATGGCAGCATTTGTAATATCCCCAGTGACTCTCCCCAGCTTACATGTGTCTGGTTCCCTCGGAGCTAACTCTTCCTACTCACAGTGTAGGCTATAGAGCTTGTTAGAAATGCAGAATCTCAGGCCCCACCCAGACCTCCCGAATTAGAAGGTGCATTTTAACAAGATCCCCAGGTGATTCATTTAGCATTAAAGTTTAAAATGTACTGACCTGGATATGTCAATATGACAGTTTCAGTGCCATATTTAAAGGACAACTCACACCAGGGCCCCTGAAGAATTTTCCATGACAGCTTCCTCAAACTCTTCCACAAACTACATAAAGGCTTTACAGTTGCTAGATATTCGATGTAAAGTTCTAATAAGCAGAGCCTATCTATGTCTTTTTATAAATTGTTGAGGCTATTTTGAAAATATCTACGATTTTTTTCTCTTGAGAAAAATTTCTGAAAGATGCCCTAACGAAACATATCTTCTTTCACTAGATAATAAGTTCTTTCAGGGTCCATACATAGGAATTACTGAGATAGATGAGGGAGTGTATTCCTTTGTATTTTCAACAATATCCTTATATTTTGACACTGAAAGAGCATTTGAAAGATTTTTCTGTTTACTTCACCAAATTATCTATTATTTCACTTGTATAACACATTTATTTCAAGTTAGCCATAAGTTTATAAACTCTAAAAGATCTTTTGATTTTTCCAGAATAATTATCTCCCTTCTAAAGACATATTTTAAATATTTAACACTGTGACATTCATTTAAATCCTATTCAATTAGAGTAACACTTAGTGTTTGACCTCAAGGAATGTGCACATCTGTGAAGAAGAATTGAATAACTATACTAACTGGAGAAAAAAGAAGATACATATGTAATTAAGTAACCATGTTAACTGGAGAAAAAAAGAGGTGAGACCAAGACAATAGACAACAGTGCAGCTATAAAATACCCATGTGCTTTTTAATATGTAAACTCCTAGAGCAACTTACATGATAAAGTAAAAATATTTAAATAGAGTTTTGATAACAGTGACAACCCCTAAGTCAGATCCTATTGATGCCGTTATTCTCTGAGTGAAAACTGAGCACATACTGAAGAAATATAATTCCCTTTTCCTGGACAATGGGAAGCACATTTAAATATTAGGTCAAAAATAGTTTAATACTGGCTAATTGGGTCAAGTTAATTTAACAATGTTAAATTAAAACCTATGGCCAAAAAAACAAGCAGCTGTATTTATTTGTGTAGTACCTCACACAAAAGTTCTGGTTTCAGGCCGACCTGCATTATTATTGTGGTTTTGTCACTTTTGAGCCATGTTATATTTCATGCATTTAATATCTTTTTGCTTCAGTTCATCTGTATAATGAAGAAAGTACATTATACATCTTAGAAGATTATAAAAATTAAATGAAGTATTTTATGTAAAGTCCTTAGCCTAGTACTTGAGCATAGGAGACACTAAATAAATGGTATTAGAAGGTGCTCTGCAGCCCTTGTTGCTGGTGGTCCCCTATACTGGTTTATAGGCGGCAGTGGCAATCTGCATGATTCACCAAATCCTTCAAATACATTGAACAAAAACACACTAAACTCACCATCCTTGTGTTTAAATATAGCTTAGAGGAGCCAGAGGGATTATGCCCAGTGAAGTAAGCCAGGTGGAGAAAGACAAGTACCAAATGATTTCACTCATGTGTGGAGCATAAGAACAAAGCAAAAACTAAAGGAACAAAACAGCAGCAGACTCACAGAACCCAGGAATGGACTAACGGTTACCAAAGGGAAAGGGACTGGGCTGGGTGGGTGGGAAGGAAGGGATAGGGGGATTAAGGGGTATTATAATTAGCACACATAATATAGGGGGGCACAGGGAAGGCAGTTCAGCACAGAGAAGTCACGCAGTGACTCTATAGCATCTTACTATGCTGATGGACAGTGACTGTAATGGGGTGGGGGGGGACTTGATAATAGGAGGGAAGGTAGTAACCACAATGTTACATGTGAAACCTGAGCATAAGATTGTATATCAATGATACCTTAAAAAAAAGTTATAAAAAAGCATTAAGATGCAAAAAAGAAACCCATAAAGCTTAAAGAAGTCAACTTGCATGATTCATTTAATTATGGTTTATTTTATATCTTGCTCCAATAATAAGTAGATGTTCTCTTTCAGAATTTTTTTTTATTTAATGTAACTTTCTAAAATTGATTGTAATTATTTTCATACATGTCTGATCTCACTTTCAGGTTTATTATTCTTGTAAATAAAGGCAGTGTCTCATCTAACTGCAATCAGTGGTGAGTGTGAAACAAATATCTGATGCAATATCACTGAATTGAGCTAAATGAAAGTTTATTTATTTCACTTTTTTTAATGCCATGGATAAACAAATTCTAGGTTATTAGAACTTAAGTGATTTTTTCAAGTTCCTGCAGATCTTTAGAGAAAAATACAAAAATCAGGTCTTTCTAGATTTTCAATAACTTTAAAATCAGTCTGTGTTCAAAATAAATTATTGTATGAATCTATAATTACCTCAATAAAATCAAGGTTTCCATCATACAACAATGTATGAAGATGAAATAATAATTAATGTACTTAACACATGTTTAGACTATGTGTATGCACTAGCTTTATATGCAACCCACTGCCACCCTAACCAAGTCTACCATTATCCGGGGTTGACTCCATGGCAAAAACCCACTCATGGGATCCCTGCATGCCTACAGTCCACCTTCTCGCATTCAGTTATGCCTGGCACAACCAGAGATCACTTGAAAATGTTAACCTGATCAAGTCACCATCACTTTCCCTAACCCCTCCATCATTTTCTTAAAACCTGTCTGTCATTCCTAGGGAAAGATGCAGCTCATTGTGCCAGCTGACAAGGCCCATCGCCTTAGCGTACCTACAGCAGGTTTCCTACCCTCAGCACTACCCACACGCTGGACTGGATACCTCTTTCTTGTTGGAAGTTGTTGCGCTTGCAGGATATTTAGTGGCATCCTGGCACCTATCCAATAGAGGTCAGTAACACTCACGGAGCTGTGCCAGCTGAAAATGGCAGCCCACATCCCCACACACCCCATAGCAGGCATGACTGCCCCTGGCTGAGAGCCACTGGCCAAGGTGATTTTGTAGAAGGATTACATGTGAAGGTCTTGGAATTCAAATACTAAAATTCACATTTTCACTCCCTCCACCAACCACTGCTTTTTTTACTCTGCCATGTAATTCTTTCTTCTCCAACTGTCTGATGTATCCTGTCTTCCAGCATTTTCCTATTTACCTTTTACTTATTCTTCAGATCTGAGCTGAAGCACCAGTAACTCAGGAGTTCTAGTATTTGAACTTCTCTCCAGGGTCTCTCCTTTAGTCATGGAAAATAACAGGAATCTGTCCTTCACAGCATTTGTCACAATTGCAAGCCTACATTTGCCTATGTGTTTATTTGCTGAATTATTGCCTTCCTATAGTTTAGTTCATTCTTCGTTTTTTGTCCTTCATTCACTAATTTATAAACTCCAGTGTTCAGCAAAGTTGCTAGCACATAGTAGGTGCTCAGTTAATACATGTTGAGGGAATTAAGGGGTATAATTATTTTTTTCTGTGAGATAGATATTATTAATTATTTCATTTTAAAGATAAGGGAACAAAGTCTTATATAAGTTATGAAAACTTGTCAAAAGTCACATGTGAAAAGTGCCAGAGCAAAAATTAGACTCATGCAATTCCAGATCCAACACTATTAGCTCCTTTTTCTTAGAGAATCACTTGGATAAACACTTTTAGGGACCTACTTCTGAAACATTCGTTTTCTTTATTTTCTGTCTGAGTGTATTTCTAAGCACATAATGAAGAATAAGTATATGATGATTGGGGATAATCATTAATTAAACTGAGAACCATTCTGATACAGAAAAGAGATAAGCAAAAAAAGGTATGACTGAAAAGTGACGGAGAAAAATTATCCCCTTTGAAAGAGCTCAAAATAAAGCCATTTAGATCAGTGCCCTGAGAAGAGACTGGCTTTCTATCACACGCCACTGTTACCAGTCCTCCAGTGTATTTTGAGCATTGCATTAAAGAGTAGTAAGTGGTCTTCACAATTCCACTCATTTGCTGGATTTTTAATGATCTAGTTCCAGGGACAATGAAAACTGCCAGCAAGAGAAACAACCCCAGGTTTTCTGATGAAGTACCTTCAGAAAAGACCTCCTTTCATTTCTTCAAATCCTTTGTAAAAAAATATTCCCAGGCAGACACAAGCATATATTTTAATTATTTTGTTTTTCTCAACCGTCTTTAAACAAAACACATACATCTTATTTTAATGGAATACATACTACCTTTAAAAATTCTATAAGCCTTTCATAATGCGTTTTATTCAAAGATGTAGTAGGCTGAGGTATGACAGATTAATATTTCCCAAAAAGATTAAATGATTAAAAATATAGACTGTGACATGGAGAATGTCATACTCAACTCATTTAGTGTACTTAGTATCACAGAATAATGAATAATTTCCAGTGCTGATAAATACAGTAATTAGCATATGTTCATGAATGATACTTTTAGCAATGAGACTATATTATTAAAGATGCTAATCAAAACCCATAAGATGTATGCTATTGGCAGCAGCCACACATATCAGTCTGACCTACATTGAAATATTAAAAATAATCTTCAATTATTTTGATGGGATATACAAGAAGGAACTAATTCCTGGACCGAGTATCTCAACAGAGATAATATTTCCCATATAAATTCCACTGAAGAAAGATCTCTTTGCTAATAAATTATTCAACATATCCTATAATTAACAACTCACTCGAAAATTTACCATGTCACATCAGCTATATAAGTTTGAAAGTCAACTTAAAATTTACTAAAATATATGAATAAGCTATTAAGTGAATAAAAATAACCACCTTAGTGCCCATTTAACAGTGTCAAATTCAACACATTGCTCCACATATTAATTTAAGCATCAAATAAAGACCTGCCAATAACTGTTGTTATGAAAACTCCAAATAAGTGAACAATTTTACATCATAGGTAAATAAATTTGCAAAGGGCTCAAATGATTCATATTCATGTCAAAACTAATCATTCTTAATAAATACATCAGTATTTATTGATGTCCATAAGTTTTCCCACATATAAGCTAACTCTCCAGATGTGGTGATTATTTACCTATTTGTGCTGAAGTTAACTGAAATATACTGATATTCTTAATCACTCTAATGTATCAGGAATTCATTTGTATTAAGAATGGATAAAGCAGAGTAAGTAAAATGTGTATAGCCTTAGGAAGAATCTTATACTAAATTTGAATCATAGCCAGTTATCATAAATCACAGTAGTTACGTTTTCTATAAAGTCATTATGACATTGATTAAAGATGGCAGCATGAGAGGTGAGACAGAGGCTTCCTCAAAAAAACACATATAATATGAAAATATAATTAATACAACAACTCCTGAAAGAGCAACAGTAAAGAGGACAGTGCCAGACTGCATACACCTGGAGAAAAGAGCAGACATCATGGAACAGGGTAACATATCAAAGCTGTGCCCCACCCCAGCTAACTGGTGGGAGGAAGAGAAATGGAGTGGGGAGGGAGTGGAAGCCTGGGACTGATGAGTACCTAACTCCAGGGATCTGCTCTGGGAGCACAAACCTACATTTCATGGTGCTTGCATGGTACTCTCGAGAGTAGGAAGTTGGAAAGCTAAGGCAGACAGAATTCCTGGAGAGACTGAGATTCCAGCTGCTTGTGGAAAGCAGGGATCCATATCTGACTGCTATGGGACAAAATAAAGTTGGGCAGTCTGAGAGACTTTTTAACAAGGAAGCCCTTAGGAAGACAGCTCCTAAAGGGGCAATGATTGCACAGAGCTTACTGCTCAGGAGAAAGGACAGGTAGATAAAATTGTCAGGGTGCACTCTGCCCAGGAAGTTGGGAGCTTTCACGATCTTCAGGTGCTCCAGCTCCCTGGCTGCCTACACAGCTTCAAAGACCCACTCCATAATACGCAGCATACTGCGCCTTTCTCCCGGACCTGGCTCACAAACCTGCAAACCCTACCCTGGCGTGAGCCAAGCCAGAGGGAAGATCTGTCCACAGCAACTACAAACGCAAAGCATAGAGGCTTATACCTGTGTGCTCAGCCCACTGGTTCAGGCAGCGGACACAGGCATAGCAACCAGGAACCAGGAAATAGCTCTTTCCTCCCCCCAGACACCAATATCACTCCCCTGCAACCCACGACATTGCTTCCCAGACTTTGCAGCTCCAGAGAGTAGAGCTTCTGGGCACTAGAGGGCGCCATATACAAATATGAAATGCCAAAGGAATCTGTTTCAAAATAAAATTATTAATACAACTCCTGAGAAAGATTTAAATGACATCGACTTCATGAAACTTCCTGAAAGGGAGTTCAAAATAAAAATCATCAGCATGCTCATGGAAGTATGGAAAGATATTCAAGAACTAAGGAATGAATTCTGGTCGGAGATCCAATTATTGAAGAGCACAATGGAGGGTATTAAAAGGAGATAAGATATGGTGGAGGAGATGATAAATGAAATAGAAACTAGAGAAGAGGAATACAAAGAACCTGAGGCACAGAGAGAAAAAAGGATCTCTAAAAATGAAAGAATATTGAGAGAAATGTGAGACCAGTTCAAGCGGAACAATATTCGCATTATAGGGGTACCAGAAGAAGTAGAGAGAGAAAAGGGATAGGAAGTGTCTTTGTGGAGGCAATTGCTGAAAACTTCCCCAGGCTGGAGAAGGAGATAGTCTCTCAGGCCATGGAGATGCACAGATCTTCCAACACAAGAGACCCAAGGAAGACAACACAAAGACATATAGTAATTAAAATGGCAAAGATCAAGGATAAGGACAGACTATTAAAAGCAGCCAGAGATAGAGTAAGATCACATACAAAGGAAAGCCCATCAGGCTATCATCAGACTTCGCAGCAGAAACCTTACAGGCCAGAAGGGAGTGGCATGAAGTATTTAATGCAATGAAGAAGAAGGGCCTCGAACCAAGAATACTTTATCTGGAAGATTATCATTTAAATTTGAAGGAGGGATTAAACAATTTCCAGATAAGCAAAACCTGAGAGAATTTACCTCCCACAAACCATCTCTACAGTGTATTTTGGAGGGACTGCTCTAGATGGAAGTGTTCCTACGGATTAATAGCTGTCACCAGAGGTAATAAAACCACAGTAAAGAAAGCAGAACAGTTAATAACCAAGCAAATGTGAAACTAAATCAAATATCTGAAAAGTCAAACAAGGGATAGACAAAGAGTACAGAATATGATACCTAATATATAAAGAATGGAGGAAGAAGAAAAGGAGGAGAAAAAAAGAACCTTTAGACTGTGTTTGTAATAGCATATTAAGTGAGTTAAGTTAAGACTCTTAGATCGTAAGGAAGTTAACCTTGAATCTTTGGTAACCACAAATCTACAGCCTGCAAAGGCAATAAGTACATACCTATCGATAATCACCCTAAATGTAAATGGACTGAATGCACCAATCAAAAGACATAAAGTCACTGAATGGATAAAAAAACAAGACCCATCTATACGCTGCCTACAGGAGACTCACTTTAAACCCAAATATATACACAGACTAAAAGTGAAGGGATGGAAAAAGATACTTCATGCAACTAATAGGGAGAAAAGAGCAGGAGTTGTAGTACTTATATCAGACAAAATAGCCTTCAAAACAAAGAAAGTCACAAAACAAAGAAGGACATTACATATGGATAAAAGGGTCAGTCCAACAAGAAGATATAACCATTATAAATATCTATGTGCTAACCACAGGAGCACCAAAAATGTGAAACAAATACTAACAGAATTAAAGGGGGAAATAGAATGCAATGCATTCATTCAAAGAGACTTCAACACTCCACTCAATCTGAAGGACAGATCAACCAGACAGAAAATAAGTAAGGGGACAGAGGCACTGAACAACACATTAGAACAGATGGACCTAACAGACATCTACAGAACTCTACACCCAAAAGCAGCGGAATACACATTCTTCTCAAGTGCACATGGAACATTTTCAAGAATAGATCATATACTAGGCCACAAAAAGAGCCTCAGTAAATTCAAAAAGTTTGAAATTGTACCAGCCAGTTTCTCAGACCACAAAGGTATGAAACTAGAAATAATTTATGCAAAGAAAATGAAAAACCTCACAAACATATGGAGGCTTCACAACATGCTCCTAAATAACCAATGGATCAATGACCAAATAAAAACAGAGATCAAGCAATATATGGAGACAAATGACAACAATAATTCAACAGGCAAAGTCTGTGGGAAGCAGAGAATGCCATGCTAAGAGGAAAGTATATTGCAATACAGATCTACCTCAGGAAAGAAGAACAATCCCATATAAGCAGTCAAACTCATAATTAACTAAACTAGAAAAAGAAGAACAAATAAGGCCCAAAGTCAGTAGAAGGAGAGACATAATAAAGATTAGAGAAGAAATTAATAAAATCGAGAAGAAAAAGCAATAGAAAGAATCAATGAAAGGAAGAGCTGGATCTCTGAGAAAATAAACAAAATAGATAAACCCTTGCCATACATATCAAGAAAAAGAGAGAGTCTACTCACATAAATAGAATCAGAAATGAGAAAGGAAAAATCAGTATGGACACCACAGAAATACAAAGAATTATAAGAGAATAGTGTGAAAAATTATATGCTAACAAACTGGATAACCTACAAGAAATGGAAAACTTTCTAGGACAATACAACCTTCCAAGGCTGACACAGAAAGAAACAGAAAATCTGAACAGACCAATTACCAGCACGAAACTGAACTGGTAATCAAAAACCTACCTAGGAGCAAAAACATGGTTGGACCAGTTGGCTTCACCACTGATTTTTATCAAACATTTAATCAGACCTAATACCCATTCGCCTTAAAGTTTTCCAAAGACTAGAAGAAGAGGGAATACTTCCAAACTCATTCTATGAGGCCAGCATCACTCTAATACCAAAACAGGCAAAGACAATACAAAAAAAGAAAATTACAGACCAATATCCATGATGAACAAAGATGCAAAGATACTCAACAAAATATTAGCAAACAGAATTCAAAAATACATCAAAAGATCATCCATCATGATCATGTAGGATTTATTCCAGGGATGCAAGGATGGTACATTTGAAAATCCAGCCACATAATCCGCCACATTTACAAAAAGAAGGACAAAAACCACATGATCATCTGCATAGATGCTGAAAAAGCATTCAACAAAATTCAACATCCATTCAAGATAAAAACTCTCAAGAAAATGCGTATAGAGGGCAAGTACCTCAACATAATAAAGGCCATATATGACAAACCCACAACTAACATTATACTTAACAGCGAGAAGCTGAAAGCTTTTCCTTTAAGATCGGGAACAAGAAAAGGATGCCCGCTCTCCCCACTTCTCTTCAACATAGCACTGGAGGTCCTAGCCATGGCAATCAGACAACCCAAAGAAATAAAAGGCATCCAAACTGTCCCTGTTTGCAGATGCCATATTGTACATAACAAACCCTGAAGAATCCACTCCAAATCTACTAGATCTAATATCTGAATTCAGCAAAGTTGCGGCATACAAAATTAATACACAGAAATCTGTTGCAATCTTATACACTAACAATGAACTAGCAGGAAGAGAAATCAAGAAAACTATTCCATTGACAGTTGCATCAAAAACAGTAAAATACCTAGAATAAACCTAACGAAGGAAGTGAAAGACCTAAACTCTGAAAACTACAAGACACTCATGAGAGAAATTAAAGAAGATACCAATAAATGGAAACACATCCCGTGCTCATGGATAGGAAGAATTAATATTGTCAAAATGGCCATCCTATCTAAAGCAATCTACAGATTCAATGCAATTCCTATCAAAATACCATAGCATTCTTCAATGAACTAGAGAAAATAGTTCTAAAATTCATATGGAACCACAAAAGACCCTGAATAGCCAAAGCAATCTTGAGAAGGAAGAGTAAAGCTGGGGGGATTATGCTCCCTAACTTCAAGTTCTACTACAAGGCCACAGTAATCAAGACAATTTGGTACTGGCACAAGAACAGACCCATAGACCAATGGAACAGACTAGAGAGCCCAGATATAAACCCAACCATATGTGGTCAAATAGTAAATGATAAAGGAGCCAGGGACATACAATGGGGAAATGACAGTCTCTTCAACAACTGGTGTTGGCAAAACTGGACTGCTCCGTGCAAGAGAATGAAACTGGATTATTGTTTAACCCAATACACAAAAGTAAACTCGAAATGGATCAAAGACCTGAACGTAAGTCATGAAACCATAAAACTCTTAGAAGATGACATAGGCAAAAATCTCCTGAATATAAGCATGAGCGACTTCTTCCTGAACGCATCTCCTGAAAAAAGGGAAACAAAAGCAAAAATGAACTCATGGGACTACATCAAACTAAAAAGTTTGTGAACGGCAAAGGACACCATCAACAGAACACAAAGGCATCCTACAGTATGGGAGAATATATTTGTAAATGACATATCCAACAAGGGGTTAACATCCAAAATATATAAAGAACTTACATGCCTCAACACCCAAAAAGCAAATAACCCAATTAAAAAATGGGCAGAAGATAATAAGAGACAGTTCTCCAAAAAAGAAATTCAGATGGCTAACAAACACATGAAAAGATGCTCCACATCACTAATCATTAGGGAAACGCAAATGTATATTAAAACCACAATGAGATACCACCTCACACCAGTAAGGATGGCCACCATCCAGAAGACTAAGAACAACAAATGCTGGCGAGGATGCGGAGAAAGGAGAATCCTCCTACACTGCTGGTGGGAATGTAAGCTAGTTAAACCATTCTGGAAAGCAATATGGACATTCCTCAAAAAACTAAAAATAGAAATATCATTTGACCTGGGAATACCACTCCTTGGAATTTACCCAAAGAATATAGCTTCTCATATTCAAAAAGACATGTGCACCCCTACATTTATTGTAGCACTTTTTACAATAACCAAGATATGGAAGCAACCTAAGTGTCCATCAGTAGATGAATGGAGAAAGAAGAGGTGGTACATATTACACAATGGAATACTATTCAGCCATAAGAAAGAAACAAATCCTACCATTTGCAACAACATGGATGGAGCTGGATGACTTTATCCTCAGTGAAATAAGCCAGGTGGAGAAAGACAAGTGCCAAATGATTTCCCTCATTTGTGGAGTATAACAATGAAGCAAAACTGAAGGAACAAAATAGCAGCAGACTCACAGACTCCAAGAAGCAACTAGTGGTTACCAAAGGGAAGGAGTGTGGGAGGGCAGGTGGGGAGGGAGGGAGAAGGTGATTGAGGGATATTATGTTTAGTACACATGGTGTGGAGGATCACGGGGAAACAGTGTAGCATAGAGAAGGTAAATAGTCAATCTGTGGCATCTTATTACACTGAAGGAGAGTGACTGCATTGGGGTACGGGTGGGGACTTGATAATATGGGTAAATGTAGTAACCACATTGTTTTTTCATGTGAAACCTTCATAAGAGTGTATATCAATAATACCTTAATAAAAAAAAGTCACACTATGACACTGTATTTGCGAACACAGAAGCATAGTTCGTACAGGAAACTCAGTTAAATTCCTGAAAGCTTCTCGTCACATTTTCATTCATCTGACCACATAACCTTATTTGATGCGTTTTTCTTTTTAACACACTGCATCTAACATGTATTTTAAATTCACTGACATTGAACTCATGACCAGCAGTACTATAATTCTTTCCTGACCCAAGCTCATCTAACACACACCTACTGAATCCATAAGGCACATTAACTGTCCACTGTCCTTAGGAACACTGGGCAGCATCTTAGCACTAGGCCATTTAAACAGCTTCATCACCAACAAAAAGCACAGAAATACAAGAACTCTGACACTACAGAGATCATGAAAGGGATGTTTATTTGCAGTATGTGCATTGCAACACCAAGGCAGAGAGTCCCCTTGTTTGATCCCATCTAGGAGCATAACCATGAGGAACTTAATCTTCACCACTTTGCACATGTCTACAAATGACTGCCAAGCATTGAGAATATTGATTTGGGGGTTATAAATGATTTTGGCAAATACACAAATTCACAGATATGGAATCTAAACAACAATGTCGATCACCTATTCATTATTTGAGATTTGCAAAAATTGTCTATCTTTCCTTTTAATGACCCTATGCTTTCTTGTAGGGCCTATGATGATTCAGAGTGAACTGAGAAAAGTGATCTTTTGCAATCCATTAAAGCAGAATGGAATCAATATGGAAGGAAGATCATCTGGATAGTAGATTAACCTTGAATTCAGGTATTTCAAATAATTTTTACCAAACTAATGATTTTAAATTAAAATAACTGTAGATCATTCTATAATGTAATGTATACTCTTTGAGTAGAGAAATTACCACATCTTTTACTTTTAATAAACCTAATTAATAACTTCTTTGGAAGTGCTCTCAATCATATGTCATAATAAAAAAACAGTATAAACATTTATATTTGGTTTTAAATGTGTTACAGTTTATATTTAATTATATTAATCACTTACTTTATAAATCTAAGCATCTGCCACTTTCCTGCATACGTTTGGTCTTATTGTTTAGGAGTATTCACAGTAGTGTTCCTTTAACTCCAAATACTTAAAAATATCTATATAATTTATTCTTATATAGTTATAAAAAATTATTGACAAGCTCCGGGGTAAATAAATATGCATTAAAACTGTTTAGCCCCAAACCAAAAAAATAAACCTTATGCATGCAAATGAATTTATCATGAAATTTTCAAGTAAAATTATAAGACCATCTATTAAGTACTTAATAAACATTTGCATTAAAAAAGAATAATAAGGATATGTTGAGCATATTCCATTTGAGATTCAAAACTATAGGATCAACAACTATACTGATAAAGAGAAATATTCATAATTTTCTCATGTATTAGCATGTAGATACACATAAACTTCACATTTTTAATCATAAAGACTGATGGATATCATCAACAATATAAAATAGATGAGAGTAAAAACTACATAAGATTTCCTGTTACCTAAAAACTATAACACTAATAGACTTGATAAACTATAAATGTACAATACTAACATTAAAAAATTGATTTATATAATGACTATGGCAGAAAAAGAAGTAATAATTCATAATGGTGAAATAGTAATAAGAACAAAAATTCACATGAAAAAAGTGATTAGATTTGGTAAGAATTTTGATAAGAAGAAAACAGTCTTAAGAATTTTGATACAAAAAAATTCTGAATATGAATATTTTGCAGAATGATTAATACACAAGAATTAACCATGATTCTTAAAAATGCCAGTAAAAAACATGTTAATTGACTGGACATTATGAAAAATAATCAAGAAATCATAATATCTTAGTGGAATTTGGAATTTACTCTGAATAACATTTCCTGGATGAGCAGGTATTGGTGTTAATACGATGCCAATGGAAAACTTTTTGGTTTCATGAACACAAATCAAAATATACTGAAGAAGACCATAGTCAAACTATCTATTAGATCAAAGCATCACTGCTAAAATATTCCTATAATTTCTACCTATTTTTTAAAAATTGCACTCTAAGTCAGGAAACATCAGTGTTTATTTCCCAAACTGATGTCATTTTTGTAATTTCCTGACTGACTGGATCATATAAAGGCTACTATTTTTCACTCTATCTAACAATAAACTAATATGTTAAATTTTACTAGACAGGGATCATGAACCCTCCCAAAAGGTGCCTTGTTTTCTCCAAAGATAACATAATAGTAGAGTTGAAAAATAAAATAAAATCACCTTGATTAAAAATCACTTGTCTTTTGGCTTCAAAGGACTTTTTTCCAAGATCATATCATCAAACTCAAAACTAATTATAACCTAAAGCATGGTAAACAGTGTCAGTAATTCTGATATAAACAACAAGAAATTATAGAATTAAGTAGGTTTGTAAAAACTCTTGATGTCATGCATCTTTTTCTGGAACCCTATCATAATTTTGCCCTTTCTGTAATTAAAGTATTTCCCTTCATTTTTATCCATCTATCCCAGTTTTGACCATATTTCTAATGTAAAAAGTACATCAAGTTTAGGTATCATTCACTGTAAATTTTAATTTTTAAGCATTTTCCCCTTGTTCCCTTCTATTGATTGGCAAGGCTTTTATACCAAACTGCATTTCTTGAATAATGAGAAAGTTTTCTTCCCAGTTTTTAAAAAAAGCAACGTTTTCATTATGTGATCACAAGTATTAGAGAATTCTAGGGGTCCCAAAGACAAGCAAACATCCTGACCTTAATTGGTTTACGGAGCTTCACTGTAGGTACAATTTACGGTAGACTTTTTGAAATACTAGAAAAAAACTATGAATCTCCACTAATACCTTAATCCAGTAAAGCTGCTTATGATTTTAATTGGATTAAAAGCCAAATAGATGTGCCCAATCACCACTCCTCTCAGAGCCCTACAGCATCACTGTCTCAGAGCTGTAGATATTTTATAGAATTCATATAATTGATGAGTTGAACTCAAGACCCCACAATCACATATTCCCTTTGAATTAGTCTGCCAAATCTAGACTACATGTAGAATAACCCAAACTTGTTTCATCATAATTGTTCCATCTATACACTAGGCTGTCATTTAATGATAAGAAAACTCAATAACAATGTATCAGAATTTGGCAATACATATTTCTCCATATTAAAAGGATTCTCTTCCCTTATACTAATCTCATGATATAATTCCTATTGAACTAGGAGAAAGAATATGTCAATTTGTAGATACTGTTCCTATACAAATTAAAATATTCTTCCTTTACAAATATATCTTTGTGTGTTAAAATTTAAACACTACCACTGTTTCTGTAAATAAATTTATAATAAAAACTTACATTTTTCATTTAAAATACAAAACAAAAGGTGATAACATCAATGCTAAATAATAACCCCTAAGGAAAATTTAGCAAATGGCTCACTCTAAACCACAAAAGTGCCCCATATTCCTATAGATTTTCAAGAACTGCAAGCCCCAGATTTGTTAACTGATGATGAAGTAGTAATCAATGAGTCTTTATAAAAAATAAACAGTTTTTATATTTCATGAATTGTACTAATTCTGATGATAATCTAAGAGAACTGCTCAGTTAAAATAAATGACTAGTCACTGAACATTAAGGAGGTAATCTAGAATGAACTGAAATCTATAATAAAATTCACACCTGCTTCCATACATATTAAAATATACATTACAATGTTTTATGAAGTACTCCCATTATGTCTTATTACAGAAATGAAGTTCTATTTCAGTAAGATAACAGCTTAAAATTATAACTGTTTTCAAATTACATATTTATGTACAAGATAATTAAGAATGAAAAATCTTTCTCCTAATCTGCTATTGCTCTAATGTTAAACCACAGTTCTTTAATTGTATTATCACATTATACATATGAGATAACATCATTAAACACAACACTAATTTCCTACTGCCAAACCTGGAATAAAGATTAGGAAAGGAATTATATATAACTTAAAAATAATGAATTCATTATGTTAACAAATGTTTTTACAAAAAAATATTAATTTTCCACCAGTATTTCTAACTTCGTGTTAGTGAAAACACTTTAAGAAATTCATAAGTGAATAGAATACACTATTCTCACTATATTCCTACAGAGATAAAAATAGCTTCTATGAAAAATAGTATCTTTAAGTTATTTCCCCATCTGTAGTAGTATTCATTGCCAAATTATGAGTAAGTTACTGTGTGGGGTAAAAATTATAGATGAAATAAAAAATCCTTACAAAAATGGTGGAGGGCATCCACTGCTGGGCAGAGTGACTTGCAACAGTGTAAGTTAACACAGCATAAATAAACCTCTGCACTCAGAGTATTAAAAAAGATACTTTGTAAAATGCATGAGTTAGATACTCAAATTCTTTTCATTTTGGATCATTATAATCCTTCATCTACCTTCTGTACATGTGCATATCCAAACTTCTGAATCGTATGTTAAGTCTTACAAATTTAGTATAAACGATTAAGATGTTTTTTTCCTGTGTGATACTAAATCTATAGGTGCACACATACACATGAATACACATATAAACTCATTTGTTCACATGAAAAGAGATGCTAGAAATTAGTTTTTAAACCAATTTGACTTCTATTGGATATACACCTTGGGGTAATAGTCATCATAAACCCTTTCCAATGTTTAGGCATATGTTTACAGAGGCCTCTGTGAATTAATTTCAAAAATGGAAAAGATAAATCATATTAGGTAGCCCTTCCTGTAAAATTAAAATATATCTGTCCTTTAGAAAGAAAAAAATACTTTTCTAAATTATGTATTGCAGACACTCTCCTCCAAAGAACTTTGAAACTATATACAGAGGATAAAATAGTTAAATTTACTGTTAGATTTTGATTCACACTGAAAAATCAATTACTTGCCCTTGACAAAACCTTTTATTATATCCAAATGATTTAGCCACCAAAGAGATATTGAATTTTTTTTTATGTCACAGACAGCTTTAATCTTGCAAGTGCATCATTCCAAAATATGTGAGATAATTTTGAAAAGGCCAAATCTGCTATAATGAAAGTCTTTCTTTGGACCTCTTTACAGTTGAAGCTGCCAAACATCTATGCTGAATGCCAGAAGAGTTAAATATTCAGATATATGTTCTTTCCTCACCAATCTGACATCATAATGTGGACTTTCTCAATGAGTTATCATGTTGTTTTAGAAAATGGAATATGAAATATTTCAAATCATCCAAGAACACTGTGGTATAACTCTGTATTTTATATTACAAACTGCATAGATTTAAACTTAATTTTGTGGTATTAATGAACAAAGGAATAATATTTTACTGTGATGCTAATGAAAATACATAGTATTACCTTCTTCTAAATTCCATGTACATATCAACGTCTAAGCATTATTCTCTATATTAATGGTATATTTTCTGATTCATAGTAAAATAATTGTTGGATTAGTTCCAGAGTATAATTAAAGCAACGGATAGTAATTGCAAAAATAATAAAACTAAAATATAAGGTTAAAATAGTAGATGGAGTTCCTAAATTAAAATTTTAAAAATAGAAATCCCATTCTGTTGTCACTTGAACAGCAGCTGACATTTCCATCAATCATTTCACATTAGTAACAAAGATTGTTATTAAAATAGAAGAGAGTACATCTGTTTGAAAATGTATTAAGATTAAAGTTTCATTGTTGGCTCACAATTAAGCTGATTTTTTAACTTATTTCACATCCTCATTGGTGGTTTCTATTTACAAGAAAACTTCCTGCTAGAAATTGTTGGAACTACAATAAAACTGAAATCTCTATCCCAACCTTCAAGAATCTTACAGCCTCGAAATCAAGGTCTTACAGGCAGAGGATAAAGTAATCAGAAATAATTCCAACTTGACGCATTAAATGAAAAATTCCATATGGGTGATATATACACAATAAATATATAAGCTTAAATGGTAAAATATTGGATATATATCTATATGTATGTGTGTGTCATAATTTATTGAAATAAAAAATAACTTACTCTCTTAAATGAATGATTAAGAAAAAAAAGCCCACATGATACCAAATCTCTCTAGTTTTTAAAGAATTTCCATTTATCTATGGTCAATGGTCAATCAGAGTTTTTAATAACTTTTTAAGATTTTTTATCCTTCCATTTATTATTTTCTGAATTCCAAGCCTTGCACAAGTTCCATTACAAGAGTCTTACAGCTTGGTGAAGTAGATATTACTATCCCCACTTTCAGATGATATGATGGAGTTGGAACATACTAAGTTACTTGCCAGAGTCTTGTACAGTTAAATGGCCAAGCCAGAATTAAAATCTAGTCCTGTTTGACTCCTAAATTCATGCCCTCTGCTTTGCGCCTCAATGTCTTGGAGACTCAGTCTCTAATCTCCGTTATGAACTTCCAGAAAGAGGCAGAAGACTCATGTATTCGTTAACAAATTATTATATCCCCCTAATTGTGCTTTACAAAATTTATACACACAGACTGTGACCCTACTTGAGAAGACACCCATTTGGTTCCCTTTGGGAAATCCCTAGAATTGCTACTGGTGTGGCAAATGCTCTTCCTCTAGTTAATGATTTGGCTATATTCACTTTACTCTACTTCATATAACTTCTCCTTCCTTTCAAGCTTACCCTTTCTTTCTTTTCATATCTGTAAATAATTTACAGTAATACATTATAAACTTATTACTACGATTTAATGTCATAAAATGTCTCTCCATAAAATTGCTTGTATTACTATCTATGGGTGTAGTGTACTACTTCTGCATTTCCTGAATAAGAAAAGCCTAAACCTGCTGGCAAAAAACCTTTAAAACAAACTGAAATATTGAAGTACTTTGGTTTTAAGCATTTGATTTTATGAGCTCATTAATGAATGTTTATATTCTTCATTGAAATTTACTACCTATATTTTTGTGCTTCTTTAGCTCCATGAGTTGTTTTACATACTGGTGATTTTTATTACCCTATTAGTATTCTAAATTGAGTTTGGGTAGTAGAAATGACACAATTATCTTATTTTTATTAGATACCTCCTTATAGTAGTTTTACACTATTTTATTCTTCTTTGGTAGTTTATCATCTACTAAACATGTCTAAAACAATATGTACAACAAATAAATGGTTCTGTTTTGTTAAATCTACTGTGGCTTAATAACCATGAAGATGTTAGGTCTATATTTCCTAAATTTTTAAACATCATCAGCCATTTCTGAAGTGCTCTGACTTTCATTACAACACATAATGTTCCAGACTATCTTAAGTTTAAAAATGTAAAAGAGAAGAAAATGTAGTATAATAAAATAAGATTTTTTCAGTTCTTGGAACATGCCAATGAGGTGCGATATCATCACAGATTTAGTGCCATTCCTTTACTCTGCAACCCTTAGCTTAACACAGGGTTAACACTTTGTTCCTTTTTTTTTTTTCCTGGAGTATCTCCTTGGATTTCAAGAAACTCACTCGAGGTTGTTCATGAAAGAAGGTGAGGGGATGGGTTTTAAGAATATGTGTATAGATACATATTGATGAAAATAAAAGGTAGGAAATATCAAATGCTGACCAGGATGTGGAACAACAGAAATGATTGTCCATCGCTGGTGGGAATGCAAAATGGTATAGCCGCATTGGGAGACAGCCTGGCAGTTTCTTACAAAACTAAACTAAACAATGTACTAGTCATTCTTGGGTATTTACGCAAAGGAGTTGAAAACTTATGTCCACACAAAAACCTGCACACATGTTTGCAGCAACCTTATTCATAATTGCCAAAAATTAGAAGCAACTGAGATGTCCTTCAGTGGAGAATGAATACATAAACTGTAGTACATTCAGATGGTGGAATATTATTTAGTGCTAAAAAGAAATGAGCATCAAGCCATGAAAAGATACAGAGGAACCTTAAATCATATTACTAAGGGAAAGAAGTCAATCTGAACAAGCTACAATTCTACCTATATGACCTCTAGTAAAGGAAAACTATGGAGAAAATGAAAAGATTAATGCTTGCCAGAAGTTATGGAAGAAGAAAGGATGAACAGGCATTGCACAAAGCATTTTTAGGTCAGTGAAACCGTTTTGTATGATAATAGCAGGTACATGTCATTATACATTTATCTGAACTAATAGACTCTATAACACCAAGAGTGAAGCCCATTGTAATCTATGGACTTAGAATGATAATGATGAGTCAATGTAGGTTCGCTGATTGTTAACAAATGTGGGACAGCTGGGCATGTGTGGGGGTTGAGGATACAGGCATGCCAGAGATATTGTGGGTTTGGTGCTGGACCACAGTGACAAGAACAGCACAAGAAAGCAAGTCAAATGAAAATTCTGATTTCCCAGTGTCAATAAACATTATAGTCAATAGTGTACAATAGCATTATGTCTAAAAGAACAATGTACATACCATACTTTATTTTAAAAACACTTTGTTGCTAAAAAATGCTACCCATCATCGGAGTTGTCAGACATCGTTACCTTCTTTCTGGTGGAGTCCTGCCTTGAAGTTGACAGCTGCTACCGATCAGGATGGTGGATAGGGTGGCTGTGGCGACTTCTTAGATACAGCAACAATAAAGTTTGCTGCATTGATTGAGTCCCCCTTGCATGAATTATTTCTCTGCAGCATGCAATGCTGTTTGATAGCATTTAACCCACAGAACTTGTTTCAAAACTGGAGTCAATCCTCTCAAAACCTGCCTCTTTAGCTATGAAAGTCCCAGGTAGCATCTTTTTCCAATATAAGGCTGTTTCATCTACATCGAAAATCTGCTATTTACTGGAGCCATCTTCATTAGTTCTCTTAGCTAGATCTTCCAGACTAACTTGCTACGGCTTCTACATCAGTGTTCGCTGCTTCACCTTGCACTTCTGTATTATGGAGATGGTTTCTTTCCGTAAGAGTCATGAGCCAACCCTTGCTAGCTTCACACTCCTCTTCAGCAGCTTCCTCACCTCTCTCAGCCTTCACAGAACGGAGAGTTAGCGGCTTGCTCTGGATAAGGCTTTGGCTGGTTTGATCCTCTAACCAGGTCATTGTATCTTTCCCCATATGATCAGCAATAAGGCTGTTTCACTTTCATTAACAGTCATGTATTCTCTAGAGCAGCACTTTTAATTTCCTTCAAGAACTTTTCCTTTGCGTTCACAACTTGGCTACCTGTGTGGTTCCAGTGGCCCAGCTTTTGGCCTGTCTTGGCTTTCGACATGCCTTCCTTACTCAGCTTAATCATTTCTAGTTTTTAATATAAAGTGAGAGACATGAACTCTTCCTTTCACTTGAACACTAGAGACCACTGTAGGGTTATTATTTGGCCTAATTTCAATATTATTGTGTTTCAGGGTATAGGAAGGCCCAAGGAGAGACACAGAGATGGGTAACAGCCGGTTAGTGGAACAGTCAGAACACAAACGACATTTATCTTTAAGTTCACTGTCTTATATGGGTGCAGTCTGTGGGGCTCTAAAATAATTACAATAGTAACACCAAAGACGACTGATCACAGGTCACGATAACAAATGTAATAATAATGAAAAAGTTAAAATATTTCGAGAATTACCAAGATGTGACACAATGACACGATGTGAGCAAATGTGTAGGAAAAATGGCACCAATAGACTTGCTTGATGCAGGGTTGCAGAAACGTTCAATTTACAAAATATAATTATTTTTCACAATATCTGTGAAGCACAATAAAACGAGGTTGGCCTGCATCCAGAATTATTTACTTGAAATGTAAAAGCAACTCTGTTTTTGCAGCACAGTTGCAGAGAATTGAATCAATCATACTCTTTGGTTCAGGAGACATTATCATCATCGCTTCCTGCAACTCGCATTCTGGTTTTATTTATTTATTTCTGTTCATGCTCTATCTCCTTCTGTACGCAGGTGCCCTAACACTATTTGTATCTTTCCTTGAATGTATAAGAATTTTACAAAATATGAAAAGTTGTTTTCTGAGCTAATATGTACATAAGCATGAGTATATGCATTTTTTCATAAACATTGTAAAAAGAAACTTAATCTGATTTAATTTTTTTTACCCACACAGCATAGTGTTCTTAATATATTACCACATCACTGTACATTATTTTAGGTTTATTTTTCCTCTCTTTAACTGCTGCATAGTTTAAAATAGAATAAATCCACATTTTCCTTATCCAATCCCATAATATAATTGACACCAATACCCTTCTACCAAAAGATCCAATTACATAAAAAGCATCCTTGTAAGTATATCTTTTTGATCAAGTGTCAGAATTGGGGATATAAATTATATACATACTAGTATATAGTGAAATAGCTAGATTGTAGTGTGTATATATAACTTATTTTTAAATAAGTCCTATTAGATTATTCTCCACAATGTCTATAACCATTTAATTTTCCATCCACTCCATAAGTACTGGTTTTCTTTTTATTTTTTCATTAAGAATTATTTTTAGTTCATATTACCCCAGCAATATTTGTGAATGACCAACCAATGCTAGAAAATAATGTATATTCTCTATAAATTTGGTGGTTATTTTCCATAATACAATGCCAATTATTTTAAGCTTAATTATTGTGATCTTCTGTCAAATGATTTGAATTAATATGCATATCTTCTGCTATTTGCTTATATTGCTTGCTCTATCAGTGCCTAAAATATGTCAAAATCTAATTTTAGTTGGTTGTCCTACTTGTGCTGAGAACTCCTTTAAATTTTACTTTGTAAATGTGATTTTTAATTGTGAGTTAGGTACATTTCTATTCAAAATGATTGTATATTCTTCAAATATTGATCCTTTTATGTATATTAATTTACATATCTTCAGTTCTATTTTAACTGCCACAAAAGTTTCTTTTGCATCTTATGTGCCCATATTATTTTTTCTCATCTTTTAGTTTTTCAATTCTCATCCTTTTATTGCTTATATGCAACATACTGCTGAATCTTACTGGTTGCTATAAAATATGATCATCTCTGCTTGGCATTGATTAGTTTACTTATTTGTATTTATTGTGATTAATATTACTGCAAGCTTAATTTGCTGTATTCATAGGTTATGATGCTCTTCTCCTTTCACTGCCTTCATTTAATAGGATGGAGCTTCTTCTGTTAGTTAATTTCATACATATCTTTCTAGAGACTGTCTTCAATTTTTTTAATTCTGTATTTACTTTTTACTAAAATTTTCAATGCCTGTATCTCCTCATCAGCTTTATATTAATAGATGAAAACTATCTTTCTTTGTCATCGCTTATCTATTTGTCTCCAAATTACTTTATATCACCAAACACATATATTCAAGAACAGGTCTCTTTAAAGAGGAGTATGCATACCTTTGGGAGATACATAAATATTTATCAAGGGGAATTTGGACGTCTGTTTCTAAATCCTCAAATTTTATTTGTATTCCTTCCTCATACTCTTTGGCAACTACTGTTTTACAAAAGTCCTTTTAAAACAAAGACACTTCTGTCTCTCCTTAACCTTCCTATTGCCTCTATTTTAAAACCCTCAAAAGCACCCAATAAAGGGACATGAATACAATTCTGTGGGGACACATCCTTTAAGGTTCATCAACATGCATTAAACATGGGAGGGTAAGACTGCTTGAGTTTAACTGTTTTATATATTATAAAATATAAGTATAAAGAATCACTTTAGATGTGATATATCTTGACCTTTGCTGGGACGTTCTGAAATCAGAAATAATGCAGAGTTTGGACATTTAGAGTATCTCAGTTTTCTCCTATAATCTCAGTTATAAGAGATTCATCAATGACCATTGTTAGAATGCACTTGAGAAAGCATCTGAGAGTTTGATGAGAGCAAAGCAAATAAGAGAGCTTAAAAAGACTTTTTCTCAAATCTAAAAGTGCTTCTCTCCAGCTATTTTTCACTATTCATTCTAGGATGTCTCATTAGCAGGGAAAAAAATATTTTCAATAGCCAGTGGTATTCTGGAAATATCAAATATTTCAAAATATTCTGGATAAAAGGAATACAGAACCTTTGTGATTTTTTGGATTAGATTTGGTTGTCTTATTTAATAGGGTAAATGAAATTTGTTTTTCAAAAAATATAAAATATGGATCCTATTATTGTCAACTCTTATTTTATTTGGTATTATTAAATATACGTACTTATTTTCCCATGTGAAACATTTACTATTAGCTACTCAGAATTGAATTTTACTAGTACATGCCTTTTTTACATTAAGTATATAGGAATTTTCATAACTAAATCCAACAAATTAGTGGAGTTTTCCTGATTTTTTTAAATATAATTTATTTTATTATCATTAATCTACAATTACATGTGCAATATTGTGGTTACTGAACTACCCCTTCAACAGGTCCCCCCCACCAAACCCATTACAGTCACTGTCCATCAGCGTAGTGAGATGCTATAGAATCACTACTTGTCCTCTCTGAGTTGTACAGCCCTCCCCGTGCCCCCCCAACATTACATCTGCTAATCGTAATGCCCCATTTTCCCTCTTATCCCTCCCTTCCCACCCACTTTCCCCAGTCCCTTTCCCTTTGGTAACTATTAGTCCGTTCTTGGGTTCTGTGAGTCTGCTGCTGTTTTGTTCCTTCAGTATTTTTTCTTTGTTCTTATACTCCACATATGAGTGAAATCATTTGATACTTGTCTTGTTCGGCTTGGCTTATTTCACTGAGCATATTACCCTCTAGCTCCATCCATGTTGCAAATGCTAGGATTTGTTTTCTTCTTATGGCTGAATAATATTCCATTGTGTATATGTACCACTTCTTCTTTATCCATTCATCTACTGATGCACACTTAGGTTGTTTCCATTTCTTGGCTATTGTAAATAGTGCTGCAATAAACATAGGGGTGCATCTGTCTTTTTCAAATTGGGCTGCTGCATTCTAAGGGTAAATTCTTAGGAGTGGAATTCCTGGGTCAAATGGTATTTCTATTTTGAGTTTTTTGAGGAACCTCCATACTGCTTTCCACAATGGTTGAACTAATTTGCAGTCCCACCAGCAGTGTAGGAGGGTTCCTTTTCTCCACATCCTCGCCAACATTTGTTGTTGTTTGTGTTTTGGATGTTGGCCATCCTCACTGGTGTGAGGTGATATCTCATTGTGGTTTTAATCTGCATTTCTCTGATGATTAGTGATGTGGAGCATCTTTTCATGTGCCTGTTGGTCAACTGAATTTCTTCTTTAGCGAAGTGTCTATACATGTCCTCTGCCCATTTCTTAATTGGATTATTTGCTTTCTGTTTGTTAAGGTGCATGAATTCTTTATATATTTTGGATGTCAACCGTTTATGAGATATGTTTTTTATGAATATATTCTCCCATACTGTAGGATGTCTTTTTGTTCTACTGATGGTGTCCTTTGCTGTACAGAAGCGTTGCAGCTTGATATAGTCCCACTTGTTCATTTTTGCTTTTGTTTCCCTTGCCCGGGGAGATATGTTCATGAAGAAGTTGCTCATGTTTATGTCCAAGAGGTTTTTGCCTATGTTTTTTTCTAAGAGTTTTATGGTTTCATGACTTACATTCAGGTCTTTGATCCACCTTGAGTTTACCTTTGTGTATGGAGTTAGACAGTAGTCCAGTTTCATTCTCTGACATGTAGCTGTCCAGTTTTTCCAACACCAGCTGCTGAAGAGGCTGTCATCTCCCCATTGTATATCCAAGGCTCCTTTATCACATATTAATTGACTGTATATGTTTGGGTTAATGTTTGGATTTTCTATTCTGTTCCACTGGTCTATGGGTCTGTTTTTGTGCCAATACCAAATTGTCTTGATTACTGTGGTTTTGTAGTAGAGCTTGAAGTTACGGAGCATAATTCCCCCTGTTTTATTCCTCCTTCTCAGGATTGCTTTGGCTCTTTGGGGTCTTTTGTTGTTCCATATGAATTTTTGAATTATTTGGTCCAGTTCATTGAAGAAAGTACTTTGATAGGGATTGTGTTGAATCTGTAGATTGCTTTAGGTAGTATAGCGATTTTGACAATATTTATTCTTCTTAGCCAAGAGCATGGGATGCATTTCCATTTGTTAGTGTCCAATTTAATTTCTCTTAGGAGTGTCTTGTAGTTTTCAGAGTACAGGTCTTTCACTTCCTTCATTAGGTTTATTCCTAGGTGTTTTATTCTTCTTGATGCAATTGTGAATGGAATTGTTTTTCTGATTTCTCTTTCTGTTAGTTCATCATTAGTGTATAGGAAAGCAACAGATTTCTGTGTGTTAATTTTGTATCCTGCAACTTTGCTGAATTCAGATATTAGTTGTAGTCATTTTGGAACGGAGACTTTAAGGTTTTTTATGTACAGTATCATGTTATCTGCAATTACTGACAATTTGACTTCTTCTTTACCAATCTGGGTGCCTTGTATGTCTTTGTTTTCTCTGATTGCTGTGGCTAGGACCTCCTGTAATATGTTGAATAACAGTGGAGAGAGTGGGCATCCCTGTCTTGTTCCCGATCATAGATGAAAAGCTTTCAGCGTCTCGCCGTTAAGTATGATGTTAGCTGTGGGTTTGTCATATATAGCCTTTATGATGTTGAGGTACTTGCTGTCTATACCCATTTTGTTGAGAGTTTTAATCAGGAATGGATGCTGAATTTTGTCAAATCCTTTTTCAGCATCAATGGAGATGATCATGTGGTTTTTGTTCTTCTTTTTGTTGATGTGGTGGACGATGTTGATGGATTTTCGAATGTTGTACCATCCTTGCGTCACTGGTATGAATCCCACTTGATCATGGTGTATGATCCTCTTGATGTATTTTTGAATTCGGTTTGCTAATATTTTGTTGAGTATTTTTGCATCTATGTTCATCAGGGATATTGGTCTGTAATTTCCTTTTTTGGTGAGGTCTTTGCCCGGTTTTGGTATTAGAGTGATGCTGGCTTCATAGAATGAGTTTGGAAGGACTCCCTCCTCTTCTATTGTTTGGAAAACTTTAAGGAGAATGGGTGTTATTTCTTCTCTATATGTCTGGTAGAATTCAGAGGTGAATCCATCAGGCCTGGGGGTTTTGTTCTTGGGTAGTTTTTTGATTACCAATTCAATTTCATTGCTGGTGAGTGGTCTGTTTAGTTTTTCTGTTTCTTGCTTGGTCAGTCTTGGAAGGTTGTATTTTTCTAGGAAGTTGTCCATTTCTTCTATGTTTTCCAGCTTGTTAGCATATAGATTCTCATAATATTCTCTTATAATTCTTTGTATATCTGTGGGGTCCATTGTGATTTTTCCTTTCTCATTTCTGATTGTGTTTATGTGTGTAGATTCTCTTTTTCTTTTAGTGAGTCTGGCTAGGGGTTTATCTATTTTGTTTATTTTTTCAAAGAACCAGCTCTTGGTTTTATTGATTTTTTCTATTGTTTTATTCTTCTCAATTTTATTTATTTCTTCTCTAATCTTTATTATGTCCCTCCTTCTGGTGACTTTGGGCCTCATTTGTTCTTCTTTTTCCAATTTCAGGAATTGTGTTTTTAGACTATTCATTTGGGAATGTTCTTCCTTCTTTAAATAAGCCTGGATTGCAATATACTTTCCTCTTAGAACTGCCTTTGCTGCGTCCCACAGAAGTTGTGGCTTTGTGTTGTTGTTGTTGTCGTTAGTCTCCATATAGTCTTTGATTTCTGTTTTGATTTGGTCGTTAACCCATTGATTAATTAGGAGACTGTTGTTAAGTCTCCATGTATTTGTGAGCCTTTTTGATTTCTTTCTGAAATTTATTTCTAGTTTTATACCTTGGTGATCTGAGAAGTTGGTTGGTAGGATTTCATTATTTTTGAAATTTCTGAGGTTCTTTTTGTGGCCTAGTATGTGGTCTATTCTGGAAAATGTTCCATGTGCACTTGAGAAGAATGTGTATCCTGTTGCTTTTGGGTGTAGAGTTCTGTAGATGTCTGTTAGGTCCATCTGTTCTAGTGTGTTGTTCTGTGCCTTTGTGTCTTTACTTATTTTCTGTCTGGTTGATCTGTCCTCTGGAGTGAGTGGTTTGTTGAAGTTTCCTAAAATGAATGCATTGCTGTCTATTTCCTCCTTTAATTCGGTTAGTATTTGTCGCCCATATGCTGGCGCTCCTGTGTTGGGTGCATATATATTTATAATGGTTATATCTTCTTGTTGGACTGACCCCTTTATCATTATGTAATGTCCTTCTTTATCTTTTGCTACTTTCTTCGTTCTGAAGTCTATTATGTCTGATACAAGTACTGCAACAGCTGCTTTTTTCTCTTTGTTGTTTGCATGAAATATCTTTTTCCATCCCTTCACTTTTAGTCTGTGTATATCATTGGATTTGAGGTGAGTTTCTTGTAGGCAGCATATAGATGGGTCTTGCTTTTTTATCCATTCTGTTACTCTGTGTCTTTTGATTGGTGCATTTAGTCCATTTACATTTAGGGTGATTATTGATAGATATGTACTTATTGCCATTGCTGGCTTTAGATTCGTGGTTACCAAGGGTTCAAGGGTTGATTCTTTACTATCTAACAATCTAACTTAACTTTCTTGTTAAGTTATTGTAAACACTGTCTGATGTTTCTTCGTTTCTCTCCCTTCTTATTCCTCCTCCTCCATTCTTTCTTTACTAGGTGTTTTATTCTTTGCCTTTAGTTAATATTTGGATGGTCTGCTTTCTTTGCTATGATTTTATTTTCTCTGGTGACATCTTTTTAGCCTTAGGTGTGCTTCCATCTAGAGCAGTCCATTTAAGATATCCTGTAGTGGTGGTTTATGAGAGGCAAACTCTCAACTTTCGTTTGTCTGGAAATTGTTTAATCCCTCCATCATATTTAAATGATAATCATGCTGGATACAATATTCTTGGTTCGAGGCCCTTCTGTTTCATAACGTTAAATATATCATGCCATTCTCTTCTGGCGTGTAAGGTTTCTGTTGAGAAGTCTGATGATAGTCTGATGGGTTTTCCTTTGTAGGTGATCTTTTTCTCTCTCTAGCTGCCTTTAATACCCTGTCTTTATCTTTGATCTTTGCCATCTTAATTATTATGTGTCTTGGTGTTGTCTTCCTTGGGTCCCTTGTGTTGGGAGATCTGTGGGCTTCGGTGGACTGAGAGACTATTTCCTTCCCCAGCGAGGGAACGTTTTCAGCAATTATTTCTTCAAAGACACTTTCTATCCCTTTTTCTCTCTCTTCTTCTTTTTCTGGTACTCCTATAATGCGAATATTGTTCCGTTTGGATTGGTCACACAGTTCTCTTAATATTCTTTCATTCCTAGAAATCCTTTTCTCTCTCTCTGCCTCAGCTGCTCTGTATTCCTGTTCTCTGATTTCTATTCCATCAACAGTCTCTTGCATCTCATCCATTCTGCTGTTAAGCCCGTAGATCGCTTGTCTTATTTCTGCATTGTCTTTCCTCACTTCCCTCACTTCCTCCCTCAGCTCTTGCACATTTCTCTGTAGGTCCATCAGCATGGTTATGACTTTTATTCTGAATTCTTTTTCAGGAAGACTGTGCATTTCCATCCCTTCAGACTCCCTCTCTGCGGTTGTCTGGTTGATTTTGGTCTGAACCATATTCCTCTGTCTTTTCATGGCTATAGAATTGGTCACTGGTAGTTGCCACGTATGTCAGCTGGGCTCTTTAAGACCTTAAAAAGAGAAAAAAAGAAAGAGAAAAAAAAGAAAAAAAAAAGAAAGCAAGAAAGAAAGAAAAAAAGAAAAAAAGAAAGAAAAGGAAAAACAAAAAACAATACAAAACAAAACAAAAATTGCCCACCGGGAGTAGATTCTGTGGGAATGCTGTAGGTGGTGCTATTGTCCTACTATTCCGCAGCCATGGCTGTACTGCTCTGCAGGGCACTTTATCGCTCTGGCAGGGGTGGGAATGAATAGGAGGCTGTTGATCTCAGTGAGAAGTGTAAGTATGGCTACGCTTCCCCAGTCGCCAGCTAAGGTGTCTGAAACTCCCCAGGACTCCCAGCCTGCTGGGCTGAGTGTGCTGGGGCGATCCGGCTCCTCTGCTGGGCTCCTGTCTCTTTAAGACCGCTGAAGAAAGCGCGCGCTTTTTTTTTTCCTTCCCGGGAGCCGGCTGCAAGCCCCCTGGCGCGTTCCCCGCTCAGATCCTGCCCCTCTGTCTCTCCAATCTCCGCTGCACTGCGCATGTGGGTCAGCACTCCCTGCGCATATCACCGGGGCTGGCTACTTCGCGGGGTGTACTTCCACTCTGTCCGGGCTCTGAATCTTCTCCTCCCGCCGGTGCGCTGGGGTGGGGGAGGGCTCGGGTCCCGCCGGTCGCGGCGCCGTATCTTACCCACCTCTTGGCGTGGCGAGTCCTCTTGGGTGTAGTTGAATGCTGTGCGCTTTCCTGAGTATTCTTGTCTCTCTTTTAAGAATAGATGTATTTGCTGTGTTTTCGTAGATAAATATAGTGTTGGTAGGAGATTTCTGCCACCCTTTTCACACCGCCATCTGCCCGGAAGTCAGTTTTCCTGATTTTTATACATGGTTATTTTATCTTCTCAGAGACAAACACAATAGTTCAAGAAAAAAGTACACATATTTAACAAAAAGAAAACCATAGGTATGACTGTTCACTTGTAATAGTTCACTATTGCAGCTGTTAACAAATTATAACAAACTTAATTGGTTAAAACAATGCAAATTTATGTCGTTTTTGAGGTGAGAAGTCCAAAGTGGGTTTCTTTGGCCTAAATTCAAGGTGTTGGCAAGGCTTCATTCCTTCAGAGGGCTCTAAAGGAGAGTTTGTTTCTTTGCCTTTTCCAGCTTCCAGAGGCTGCCTACATCCATTGGCTCATGACCCTTTCCTCTGACTTCAAAGCCAGAAGTCTAGCATTTTGAATCCATCTTAACTCCAACTCTTTCACCTTTTTCTCCTACTTAAGGGATCCATGTAATTATATCAGACCTTTCTGGATAATCTAGGAAAATCTCATCTTAAAACCAGTTGATTAGCAGCATTCATTCCATGGTAACTTTATCCTTTGTCATATATTCTGACATATTCATAGCTTCAGGGGACAGAGATTATGATTCTGCCTACAATACCACATCTTGATCAATAACAAATTTTTAATACCCATTAAATTTCCATAAATTAAAATTAAATTAAATTTCCATAATTACAAATATTGAAGTATGCCATATGAATCTATTTTATATTTTATAATTTACAAAAAAGGTGAATTAATCATATGAGATCTATATCATTTTCAACTTGATTGCTTTTAATTTTATAATCTGTATTTTATAATCTATATTATAAGGGTCATGGGGCTTTTTCACAATAGCTTTTTTATGTTGCTCAAAACAAATAATGGCATGTATCAGACACTTAGAAGAAAGAAGATCTCTGTTGGATGTCAGTAATGTCTGGTTTTGCTATTTTGGTTATACAGCAGAGATTTTTTTTTGAACAAATGAATGCTCTAAATTCAACTCCAAAATTTTGACCAAAATATATTTAAAATATGTAACGGTAATATATTTTAATCAAAAGATATTTTATTGGCACATGCACATTGAAATAAGATACCATGTTGAGTTTTGGATAAAAAATAATGTGCTGGTAGGTGAAAGATAACAGTATAATCAATAATATTTGATTTGATTAGTTTGCAACAGTTTTGTTAATAGTATCTAGAAACTGAGAAAGTGAATTAACTACTCTAATAAAGGGGTAATAAATTCTTTAGCTGGCCAGAGGGTTTACAACTCTTTGCTTTCTACAGAATTGACAGAGCGAATGTATTAGAACTGTTAGCAAGTAAATCATTAATGATTATTGTTCATGATGGTGTCTTGTAATTCTTGTGATGTATTTCAGAAGATATTAAAATAACTCAGGGACATTGCTATAAAAAAGGCTTTCATTTCATTTCACTTATTCTTGAGACTAAGGTTTCCTGAGCTTATATACATAAAAATGAAAAATAGGAATAGAATTGTTGCTGTACCCTGTCACACTCAACAGTAAGGAATATTTATTCATGTGCACTTGAATTAGGATTATTTCCTTATCAAAAAGGAAAAACTCCATCATCCCATTTGGGGTTGTATCTACAATACATTTTTACTTTTGTTACTAATTATTTTTCAGAGTTTGGAATACAAGCAATATGTTTATGTTTTTATGAACAATAACAATTTTAAAGTGTACCACCAGTAACGGTAATAATTCAGAATGATTTTGTAAGACTTGTTATTACTGGCAATTTTAAAATACAGTTATTTCATTTGCATATGTGTTTGAAGAGATTTATAACTCTTGACAATTCCATCAAATGAGCACCTCAGAGTGAACACACCAACAACGAAACTTCCCTACCCCAAACTGTCTTTCCAATTGCTCAAGACCAAAACTGTATTCATCCTCGACTCCTCTCTTTCACCACATCTCACTAGCAAATCAAATCAGCTCTGAATCCACAGTATGTCTAGTACGTGGTCTCTTTTCACCATTTCCATTGTGGCCAACCTGATGAAAGCTGCTATCTCTTTTATGTCACTTTAGCTTTTTCCATGCACAGCATTCTGTCAAATATCTATTTAGGGAGTACAGTATTAAGGAAACTACCTTTACAGTTATGTCCTACTCATTTGTCTCTTTATTTTCTCGTTTGTCCATTAGAGTCCATTTGGGATAAAATAGTCACACTGATTCCATGAAAATGTTACCCATCCTCAAAAAATTCTCCAATGTCATCCTTACTCAGTCAAAATAAAAGTGAAGATCCTTACAAAGGCTAAATGTGATCTGGCCCCTTTTGGTTCACTGAGCCAGTACCTTAACCTTTACCATTCTTTCACTGTTTCAGCAGTGCTTGCATCCTTGTCCCTATAACTTAGGTCCTTGCTGGTGCTCCTCCTTCAGGGAATGGAACTCCCCATGCTTTCCCTAAGGCTCGGCCTTCAGCTCTGTTAGTTGTTAATTCATATGTCACTTTCTAGGGATAATTGTTCTTCAAACTGCAACCCATTCTCATCTTCATTTCCCTAAGAACTTATCAATACCTAGCATAGTACATAACATATTTCTCTTTTTATCTCTCTCCACCACTGAGTTTCTGAAGACCAAGGATATTTGATTCTTTTGCTTACTGCTTTGTCTCCAGCATGTAGAACAGTGTCTGGCACATATTAGGGCCCACAAAGTATTTGTTGAATGAGTGGATGAATGAAAAAGAAAGCTTTTAATAAGAACTTTTAAAAAATGATGAGTGATTAAAGCCAGGTGAAACTGTCTTTTTAACAGAAATAATTTTAAAGCCCAAGAAGGAACATCCACCCACTATAACTAAGGTCCCAAAGATAGAACACAGGGAATCTTCAGCATGCTAATCTTGTTTTACATTCTACCTCTTGAAGTATGCATACTGATTTTTATAAGAGCTATGAATTAATTCTTCTACATCTTTGAGAAAAATTAATATTCCAGGGATATGCCGTAGTGGGCCTACAGCCTTTCCCCTGAGTGATATTCTATCGGATATCTGTTTGAGAAGAATGTCACTCAGCAAAGTATCTTTCTAGTTAAAACAAGTTATACTGAATGCCAGCCAAGTTGATTGTCAAGTGTTATATTAAGTTAGTTTTAATAGTTTCACTCTATCACAAATAGCTATTTGAAGAATATTTCTTTAATTACTCTGATTTAAGAATACAATGAAAATGGGCTCATGTATTCTTTGAATAAATACATTTTGCATGTTTAAAAGAATTAGGATTAACAAAATTAATATAAAATTATTGGGTGTTTTAATTTGTCTCACTGAAATAAAATGTATAACATTTATTAAGAAAGCCACATTTAAATCCACATCTGAAGTATTTTACATGTGTTAATATATAGGTGTTAATATAGCACATTCAAAATCTTGTGCATTATCACTAGGTTCTGAGATTAACATCATTGACAAAGAAGACATATGGATTAATGTATAGTAAACAAAAACTAAACAGTAAATATGAATAGTTAACTGTTTCTTTTATACTTTTTCTGAGTTTTCTTAAAGCTTTGAAATTAATACAATGATATGGAATTTATTATTTCCAATGATTAGTTTCAACACAATGTGAAACATACAAGCAGATGAAATTGCTTGAGAGAATAAACATTAAATTCAGAACATAAGGTATTTTAGATATACATATTAATAAATTTAAAATATCAATATGTAAAATAAAACAAACACAAATCACTTTCCTTTCTGTTAATAATCAAAATTAAATTCAGAGAAAGATAAGCCCTAAAGTGATAGCCATTTGGTTTCTAGGTTTTATTATCAATAGTGTTTATATGCTCTGATAGGCACTTTAATGAATTATTTTTAAAGTAAATGAAATTCTGCTGCATTCAGATGTGAATGGGGAAATTTTAATCCAGTGAAGAGATGTTATAGCAATTGAGTAATACAGGATATGAATTTTATATATTTTATGTCATAGATATAAACTGTAACAAGAGTAGAGAGTTTAAAGTAATGGCTGTGCCAACTATGTCACAACTATTCAAAGGAGATATGTCAATATTATCCCAAATTGGATGCTTTTCATTTAATCAAAATTTAGGCAATGCAAAAGAAACTAAATGAACAACTACAGAAAGAAAGCTATTTTATAAGTATGTCTAAAAACTTCACATTTAAAACTTGGTATTAACTTGTATAGAAGATGAGAAATGCATTTTATTAGGAGCAATGTGTACTCATACTCTATGACTGCAATGTTACAAATGTTCCTAAATAATTAGATAAACATTGTAACTTTCCAAGATACCAGATGGCATTTTAACAGTTGTGACTAAATTATTTATTTCCACTTTGACATATTTATCAAATAAAATAATTGCCAGTGCAGTTAAGAATATAGGCCAAACACTTTCAGACAGAGAAATTCCATCTGGATCACTTAAAAATATTATTTATATTTACAAAAGCCTGTTAAGTTTTGAGATAACCATCATAAATATCTTCCTTTATATAAAACTATACTTTTATAATAGTAAAATAAGAGGCAGAAAGGTATAGTGACAAGTGAACTGATAATTAAAAGACAAATCCTCAAAAAAATAAGAATTGCAAATACGCTAATCTACAAGGAAAGCCAACAATTTTAATATTTACATGTTACTTTTTGTATGTGTGTATATAGAGGCACAACTTACAGAATGCACTTATTACACATGGAATGAAGACTGGTCTGTAGATGAAAATGCTTATTAACTAACATTTTGTTTTAACACAGCAAATACTAAAGCATGATACGGTAGCAGATTACAGAATTTGGAAATTTCAATTAATACCTTGTTACTTATTGTGGAATAAAACACAATTATTTCTAAAATTTCTCATTGTGTTCAAACTGAAACACCACCTCACCCAGAAATTGACAAAGCATTTATTTTTTAACATTGGCTTACCTTTGGACTCTCAGTCATGTGGCACATGTAACAAAGTAGAATTGTGGGATTAGGTACAATTTATTTGCAGTGAAGCAAAAGAAATGCTGACTCACTCAGAATTACATAGTAATATGTTAGTTTTTTTCCTCATTATTTTAGTTCTTATAATTAATTAGATCAATTAAGCCCCAAAGTGAAAATATTTTTTTAATTACTGTAAGTATTCATAGAATGCTTTTTGATTCTTGTTCAGGAAGTTTTTCTTTATTCTTAAACTTGGTAAACATTGCCTACTAGTTGCCAGAGTTATGCTGCAGTAACAAAATGGATCTTTCCTAGATCTATTTTCAGCATAGCAGAAGGTACAAAACAGATGGCATAGCAGAAACCAAAATAAAATTTCACGATAAAAAAACATGGAAAGGTTTTCTTAGTGTGAATAAAATCAAATAATAAATTGAGTTGTTAATATATTTCTAATTAGTCTTATAATAAGGTAAACTATCATCCAATGTATATTATGAAAATCAAGAGAATATATATATATATATACATACATATATATATATATATATATTGTAATTCTCATGTTAGGAACTATTTTATGTTATATTTTAAAACACATAACTTATCTATGGTATTAGAGAATATTGGTGACTACTATGCTAAGAATCAGTGAAGAACCAAAGAACACCTATGCATTTCCTTCATGCATTTTCGTATATTGAAATTTCAGGTTTTGCCGTTCCTACTTCTGCAATAATCTCTGGCACACCTCTACTCATTTTTCAAGACTTGCCTTATAATATATTGGCTTTATTTTTGATTACCATTAGCACAGTCACATTTCATCAACTATGTTTAAAATGTTTTAAAATAAAGTATGCCATACTGTTGATGTTTTTTGCTTACATACAATATATAAGCATATATATAGTTATTGTACTTACTTATAATATATAAGTACTGTGTGTATATATACTATATAAATTACATATTACTATAATGTATAAGCACTACAGATATATATTACATAGGTACTTGTATACTTATAGTATATAAAATATAACTAAATAATTTTTACACTTGTAGATTATATATTTTTATAATATATTTAATTTTGTAATAAATACTACATAATAAAATAATATATATAATATATTTAAACTGTATTCAAAATATTATATTTTAAATATATATATTTTATGTCTTGCACCCCTAATCGTTAGCTTCTTGTACAGTAAATATATAGATATGTACATTACATATATAGTATATATACACTTGTTATATATTTTTTGATAAATACACACACACACACACACACACACACACACATATATATATATATATATACACACACATACTTATTTTATGTTTCTTGAACCCTTAAACATTAGCTTCCTGTGTTTCTTGTGTAGTGGTTACATCTTACCTAGTATAATCAATGTGTTTAAAGTAATGCATTCAGTCAAGAAGTGCTGATTGTGACAATGCTGAATTTGTCTTTTAAGAAACTGTAAAACAAAGGATTGATGATAAACTTATCATGAGGAAGAATATGTCATAACAAATATTTAAATGACAATAATTTCACAATGACAAGTTACACCCAAGGAGGTGTATAGTACAACATGCAAAATTCTTTAAGGGATATTAGCAGGCATAACTTGGTTCACATTATTTAGGAATGCATTGGAACTACAAAAATAAAGTATGATTTCATCTCAGTTGACTACACAACATTGGGAAACTGACATACTGAAGCGCTCCCTAGCAATCATATGGTTTCTAGGGACAGTCTCCCTACAGGGATCTTCTGCTCATGAAAGTAGGTATTGCTGTTTACAGTTGTTGTAGCTCATGCCTGCACAATGAAACTTGAAAATGTTGTGATCAATGGCATTTGAAACTGATAATAAGATTAAAATTTAATTTGGACCAAGGTGTCAGACACCATGGCTTTAGATATATTTCTTAGCACATTGCTGGCCCATACTAAACACCCAAGTATGCTAATAAGTGAATGCTTAATCATGTAAATAACAACTCAGCAGGAAACTAGTGTGAAACACATCAATTTCCTCCCTAGATGCAATAGTACTGAAACAAAACTTGTCATGTAACAGTCACGTAAGAGAAAGAATCAATCAGGGATGAGGACATAATACACATCTATGTGAAAATGAAATAGAGTAGACAAGTGATTAAAAAGATTTGGGATCATGCAAAATATATATTAAAATGAATTCTTTTCAGTCTGGCATTCAAAAGGAATCTTATGCTAATTTTAACCTTCTTTGGACCTTATCATTTACTGTATTCGAAAATATTATAAATTCTCCTTCTCTTGCTCTCATTCTCCCTGTCTCTGTCTCCGTTTTTCTCTCCTTATAATAACAGCATACATTTTCAGGTTTTACTTTTCTAAAATCTGTATTATGCAATAAGCATGTCTGCATTTGTTATAAACATAATAACTTAGTGACAGTAAAACATGAAATCAAGAATATATTTCCACTAGCACATAACTGATTTGCTTAAAATTTTGAGATAATTGTAGATTCACATGCAGTTTATACAAAACAATACAGAGAGTTGCTGTGTACACTATACTCAGCTTTCCCCAATGATAACATCATATAGAGCCATAATAAAATAATCCCAACCAGGATGAATAGTAAATATGCAAAATACTTCCATCATATTTATACTGTGTATGTTTACCTACTGAACTCCATCTGCTCCATCATCCTTAGTAAGCATATTTTTTTCCCATTTCTATAATTTGTCAATTCAGGAATGTTATATAACCAGAATCATAAAGAATTTAAATTTGCGGAGTTGTCTTTATTTCACTCAGCATAATTTTCTGGAAATTTATCCAGGTTTTTGTGTGTGTTAGTAATTTATTCCTTTATATTATTGAGTTTTATTTCACAGTATGTTTCTCTAAACATTGAAAGATATTTGGGCTGCTTCCAAAATTTGGCCATTATAAATAAAACTACTTAAACATTTATGTAAAGGTTTTCTGTAAGCATATGTCTTCATTTCTTTAGGATACATGCCCAGGAGTGCAACTACTGAGCTTTTAGGTAATTAGATGCTTAGTTTTATTCAAAAAATTATTAGATTAATGTCCAGAATAACTACACCATTTTACATTCAAAGCAACAATGTATGAGTGGTCCACCTTCACTCCATCTTGCAATATTTGGTAGTGACTATTTTTTTATATTAGCCATTCTGATAGGTATGTAGTGATACCTAATTGTGGATTTACCTTACATTTCTCCTTGATAGCTAATAATATTGAACATCCTTTTCTGTTTGTGCTTATTTTACCACCATATCATTTCTTCAGTGAGAGGTTTTATCATGTGTTTGTCCTTTTTCTAATTTGAATGCATGCTTGTATGTATTTACTGGTGAGTTTTGATAATCCTGTATATATTTTGGATACTACTACTCCTTTGTTATAGTACATACTATGAAAAAAATCTTCATCCAGTCAGTAGATTCTCTTTTGATTCACTTAACGGAGGCTTGCAGAGCAAACATTTTTAATTTTGATGAAGTTCAGCTAATGAAGATCATGCTTTGATACATCAAAAGGATCATCCATCATGACCAAATAGGATTTATTCCAGGGATGCAAGAATGGTACAATTGTAAACCAATCAATATCATACACCAAAAAGAAGGATCATTAACAAAAAAGATAAAAACCATATGATCATTTCAATAGATGCTGAAAAAGCATTTGACAAAATTCAACATCCATTCATGATAAAAACTCTTAACAAAATGGGCATAGAGGGTATGTACCTCAATGTAATAAAGGCCATATGTGACAAGCCCACAACTAACATCATACTTAATGGTGAAACGCTGAAAGTTTTTCATCTAAGATCAGGAACAAGACAAGAATGCCCACTATTACCACTTTTATTCAACATAGTACAGGAGGTCTTAGTCACAGCAGACAACACAAAGAGAAAGAAGGCATCCAAATTAGTAAGGAAGAAGTTAAATTGTCACTATTTGCAGACGACATTATATTATACATAGAAAACCCGAGAGAATCCACAAAAAAACTACTAGAGCTGATAACTGAATTCAGCAAAGTTGAAGGAAACAAAATTAATACACAAAAATCTGTTGCATTCCTATATACTAACAATGAACTAGCAGAAAGAGAAATCAGGAAAACAATTCCATTTACAATTGCATCAAAAAGAATAAAATACCTTGGAATAAACTTAACCAAGGAAGTGAAAACCCTATATTATGAAAACTATAATGCATTCATAAAAGAAACTACAGAAGACACAAATAAATGGAAATCTATCCCGTGTTCATAGATAGGAATAGTTAATATTGTCAAAATGAGCATCCTGCCCACAGCAATTTATAGATTCAATGCAATCCCTATCAAAATTCCAACAGCATTTTTCAATGAACTATAAAAAATAGTTCTAAAATTCATTTGGAACCACAAAATATCCTGAATAGACAAACCAATCCTGAGAAAGAAGAACAAAGCTGGGGGATTACACTCCTTGACTTCAAGCTCTACTACAAAGCTACAGTAATTAAAACAATATGGTACTGGCACAAGAACAGACTCACAGACCAATGGAACAGAACAGAGAGCCCAGATAGAAATCCACACATATATGGTCAATTAATAGATGATAAAGGAGCTATGAATATGCAGTGGGGAGAAGACAGCCTCTTCAATAACTGGTTTTGTGAAAACTGGACAGCTACATGCAAGTGAATGAAACTGGATTATTGCCTAACTCCATGCACAAAAGTAAATTTCAAATGGATCAAAGACCTGAATGTAAGATATGAAACCATAAAACTCTTAAAAGAAAACATAGGCAAAAATCTCTTGAACATAAGCATGAGCAATATTTTCCTGAACACATCTCTTCAAGCAAGGGAAACAAAATAAAAAATGAACAAATGGGATTACATCAAACTAAAAAGTGTCTGTACAGCAAAGGACACCATCAACAGAAAAAAAAAGGCAGCCTACAGTATGGGAGAATATATTTGTAAATGATTTATCTGGTAAGGGGTTAACATCCAAAATACATAAAGAGCTCATATGCCTCAACACCCAAAAATAAAATAACCCGTTTAAAAAATGGGTAGAGGTCCTGAGCAGATATTTCTCCAAAGAAGAAATACAGATGGCTAACAGGCACATGAAAAGATGCTCCACATTGTTAATCACCTCACACAAGTCAGAACGGCCACTATCCAAAAGACAAGAAATATCAAGTATTGGTGAGGATATGGAGAAAGGGAACCCTTCTACACTGTTGGTGGGAATGTCAATTGGTGCAGTCACTGTGGAAAACAGTATAGAGGACCCTCAAAAAACTAAAAACAGAAATACCATTAGACCAAGCAATTCCACTTCTAGAAATTTACCTGAAAAAAAAAATCCCTGATTCGAAAAGAAATATGTATCTCTTTGTTTATCACCACATTATTTACAACAGCCAAGATACTGAAGCAATCTTAGTGTCCATCAATAGATGAATGGATAAAGAAGAGGTGGTACATATACACAATGGAATATTATTCAGCCATAAAAAGAAAAGAAATATTGCCATTGCAAAAACTTGGGTGGATCTAGAGGGGTACTATGCTGAGTGAAAAAAGTCAGGCAGAGAAAAATAAATACCATATGATTTCACTTATATATGGAATATAAAAAAAAGCAAAACAGGTGTAACAATACAGCAGTAGATTCATAGACACTGAGAAGGAACTGATGGGTACCATGGGGGAGGAGTTGGGGTAGGTGGGCGAGGAGAGTGAGGGGGATAAAGGGGCACAAAAATTCTCAGTCATAATGTAGATTGGGTATAGGGATAGTAGGACAGCATGGAGAATACAGTCAATTATTCTGGAACATCTTTCTATGTTGGCAGAGGGTGGCTGTACTAGTGGGGTGAAGATTTGGTAATATGGGTGGCTGTTGAACCACTGTGTTGTATACTTGAAACTAAAATAAGACTGTATTTCAATTTAAAGAAACTAAGAGAAAAAAGAATCCTACAGAAACAAAAACTCTATCAGAGGGAAACAATTTAGGGGACCACTCCAAAATGTGACAGTCAATAAACGAAAGCATCTATTATTGAAAAGAGTGTAAAAAAAATCTGCAAATTCCTGATGGTTTACACGTCATAGTATTTTCTGAGTACCTGCTTCACTAAACTTTTGACTTAATAAACAAAGAAATAAAATAAAATAAAAGATCATGCTATTAGTGGCAAGTCTAAAAACTGCCCTTGAATCCTCAATATTCTCTCCTTCTTCTTTTTTTTAAAGTTGTATAGTTTTACATCCTATATTCAAGACTGTGGTATGTTTGAGTTCATTTTTATAAGGTTTAAGTCAAGATTCTTTCTTTTTTTTGTCTATGAATGTCCAATTACAAAGTTATTGGCTGAAAAGGATATCTATTGTATATTGACTTGCTTTTTACATTCTTGTCAAAATCATTTGGATGTGTTTGTGTGGGTCTATTTATGGGTTCTTTTTATCATTCTGTTGATCTATGTATCTGTCTCTATGCAAAAACCACCCAGACCTGATTATTGTAGCTACATAAGTCTTGAAATTTGGTAGACTAAGTCCTCTCACTTTTCTTTCTTTGAAAAAATTGTATCTATTATAGATCCTTTGTTTCCTATATAAAATTAAGAAGAATATTAACTATATCTTCAAAAATCTTTGCAATCTTGACAGCAATTTTGTTAAAATATATATTAATTTGTGGAGAATTGACATATTAATATGTTGAATATTCCAGTCCATGCACAAAGCACATCTCTTTATTTAGGTATCTTTAATTTCTTTCATTATCACCGTATTTGTGGAATATAAAAATAAAACAGATTGAACAAAGCAGTAGTAGACTCATAGACACTGAAAAGTGACTTGTGGTTACCATGGGGGAGGGGTTGGGGTGGGTGGATGGGGAAAGTGAGAGGGATAAAGGGGCATAAAAATTCTCAATCATAATATAAGTTGGTTGCAGGATTGGTAGCACAGCATGGAGAATATAGCCAATGATTCTGTAATGTCTTCCTATGCTGACAGATAGTAACCTGCACTAGTGAGGATGAGGATTTAATAATATGGGTAACTGTTGAGCCACTCTGTTGCTTTGAAAGCAATGTAAGATTGTATATCAACAATACTTCACTAAAAAATGAGTATTAAAAAAATGCTGTACAAAAACATTTACACCTAGTTATTTCATTTTTGAACCATTATAACTGATGCTATACCTTAAGTTTTGGTGTAAATATGCCCATTGCTAGCTTACAAAAACTACCGATTTATAATGTTTATCAAAAATGGGGTAGTTTTATGTCTTCTTTTGCAATCTGTATCTTTTATTTTTTTTCTTGCCTTATTGTACCAGCTAAAACTTTCTACACTGTGTTAGATCAGACTGGTAAGAGAGAAATTATTTCCACATTCCTGACTTTAGGGAGAAAGCATTAAGTTGTAGCATGAAGTACAACATTAGCTATGCTTTGTTACAGATGTTCTATCAGGTGGAGGAAGTTCCTCACTACTACTCTCTTTCTGAGAGGTTTAATCACGCAAATGTGTTGAATTTTTCTCAAATGTTTTTATCAAGCTTTCTCCTCAGATAGTTTAAGAAACCAATTATTACTGTGAGTTTATGTTTTATACATCATCATTCAGCCTGGAGTTTTTAATCCTTTTTTTTCTCTCTCTCTTAACAGATGGAAGGATAGATTGATCTAACTTCCCATTTCCTGTCTCTGTTTCCTGATTCTTGAGGTAGTTGTTCCTGTCATTTTGCATCCCTGAATTACATGGACTAAAATTAATGTCTTCTTCTGGAAAAGACAGTAGTCTTCCTGTCTCATTAGAAACTGAGTCCAACATTTCTGAAGTTTGACTAGGAACAGTTTCTATTAAAAAGGTATCCCTATTTTGTACTTTGCTTTCATATTTCTAGCTCACTCATACTATATAACTATTTACTGAGCAGAATAAAAGTAATTCTGCTAACATGTAATTACCATGTCTTATGAAAAAGACTATATATTTCTTTAAATTGTTTTAGGTTCATTCTCTATAATTTCATTTGCACATAACTCCATTCATATATGTTTATTTATATGCTTACCTGGTTACAACACAAGGAAAAAACATTCACAAATACATTAAAAAAATAAATTTAACCCAAGTTAATGGACCTTAGCAAGGAAAAAAATAGTGTTCCCTAACTAATTACAAATCCTAAATTGTTCAATCACTGGTGATTAACAATCAACTTTAAGAGAGGTAGCAAGTTTACCCACAAGCAGACAGGCACTAAGTGTAAAACAGTATGAGGTACCCCAGAAATCCTGGACATCTAGGTCTGAGACATTATTTTACATAGAAGGAAAACAGGATGCAGAGTATTTCACTAGTCTCTAACTATTAATATATTAAATAGAAATGTGCCAAATTTAGAGGAAGCCAGCTAAAGTCTAAGGAGGCCAACCCACAAAACATTATTATTAGAGTTTTGTTATATTTAATTAAAAATTTTTTGTGGGATATTTTTCCTGAACATATTAAGAAACAGATACATGACAGAGAAACTTTGATGAGAGTGTACAATGAAATAATACTTCTTATGCTATAAAACTTAAATATGCAATAGTTGTTTTTGATGCCTGTAAAATCGACTATTCTGATTTCTCAGGCCTAGAACCAATATCACACAAGTATGTTAATATTTAGTAATAATTTTATCAGAAATCTTAAAGTTCTCACATAATCTTGAGATGTTTTGTCTCTTTATTTGTAGATCTCTTAGTATACGGTAAAATTTTAGTAGTACAGGTAACAATAGTTGAAATTGTTTTCTCTTTGTGAAAAAGTGTCACAAAATTCAGAACTGTAGAATAAAGAAACTAATAAACCTACTGTTGCAAAGAGCTCAGGTACATGAAAAAAATGTAAATCTTAATTTGAAAATATCATTTATACCAATGATACTTTTGAATTATAGAATTTGCAGACTTCAAACACACATTGCCTCTTCTTTATCAGATTATATTTATTTCCACACAATTGATAAATTATTTTCTTTTGAGCAAAAGATGCATATCTATTTTTTAAAGCTAGTTAATGTAATGCATGGCTTGATGTCTTACATCTTTCTGTTACCCAGGGAATGCTTTAGTAAAGCTATTGACTGTTCCTGGTAGTTTTGTTGTTCTGATCTTGTGAAATGCATATCACACCAATTCCTAGCGTATGAACTCTTTCTTCTCAATGGATTTATATCCTCTCTCCTAAGAGAAAACTTCTCTCTCACAGATTCACACCACATACATAAAACTGAACTTCTAGCAACTTCGATTATGTGTGATCATCTTTAACTTGAAAGATGTTTTGGGGCCACAGGAACTTTTGTGAAGATTGTTAACCAAATATTGTTAAAAACAGCCAACTGCCCACTTGCACCCATGAATATCTTTTAACTTTGTTACTTTTTCTGATGCATTTCATCATTGCCTTCTTAATATGAAATGGTTATTGTACTCACTATTGTGTGTATAAATTTCACATGAAACAAGAAGTTATTAAAATTGTTGGTATATTCTTTCTAGGTAGTTCGCCCTTCTTTTCACAGAATATGAAACTTTGGATTAGAAAAGAAAGTAAATTAGTATGAAGTAGGGTTTGGTAAATACAGAATTGTTAATAGATCTTTTGGACGTATATTTTCCATGATGCATATTCTGTTATAAGCATTTAAATTACCCACCTGCTTTAATATCAACAGGCCTTAATAATGATATATCATTATAATGATGCTGTTGGACATAGTAGCCACAGTCACACATGGTTATTTAAGCTTAAAGTTTCATGAAATAAAATTAAATAAGAATCAAAAATTTCAGTTACTCCATACTCCAACTGTTCAAGAGACAGAGCGCTAGTGAGCACTGCAATTCATGGCAAAAAAATGGAGCATGTCCATCATTTCAGGAAGTCTTATTGTGTAGCCCATATCTATACCAGTTTTAGGCTATTAAAATACATTTATTTTGCCAAAGTGATCCTTGTTGAGATTCTTATAATAAAAACTCTATAAATTGGTAAATTGTAAAAAAGAAAAAAAAGGGAGATACCACTCAAAGAATATACTATGAGCATCAACACTCACAAGGCTACTCGTCACATTTGTGAACTTACATATTTCAAAAATAACAAAATATAGATGAGAGGGGACTCCTCACTCATCTCATAAATTTATCTAATTTCTTAGTCTCACAAAATAGATTCAAATCTAGACATACCAAAATACTGAATATATACCAAAGAAGTCACTGCAAAACCAGAATCTTCTCAAGTTTGGGAAAGCAGGTGGTATTCATTTTTGACAATGAATTTGTAAAAGCATTATGCCGTCTCCATTTCTTGCCTTTATATTCTCACAGGTTGCTCTCTTAGGGTAAGAGAAAGCAGAGTGGATGAAAAGACAAGAAAGGCCTTCAGTAACAATGTTCTGCTAAGTTAGTGTGTGTGTATGTGTGTGTGTGTGTGTGGGTGTGGGTGTGTGTTAACTCCACTCCAAGCCCTGCTTTCTCTTAAGTCAGGATCTCAAGATAAGAGGCAATGTAGTATAGAGCAACATATACCAAATTAATACAAACTCTCAATTTGTTATCATCTAGGTTTGTGGCAGTCATTCTGGCCCTTAATTTCCTCTTATTTAAAATAAACTCTCAGTGGTTTTCAGTTTTATTTTCCCAACCCCTTGCTCTAACACAACCAAACTACATAATAGACTTCCATTAGGAACTATATGAGAAAACTGGCATTTGTAGTGAAAAGAAGCTGAGGAGACCTTCCTTCTCTGGCTCACATTCTCTTTTGGTGCTGCCTCCTTCCTACATGTTCATAACCACTAGGTTAATTGTACCCCATCATCTGTAACAAAACAGCAACCACCAAACAAAGAAACAAACACAAATAATAAAAAAAGAAAAACTAATAAACTACAATGTTGAGACCTATAATACAGGCATGGTTTTTCATATATGGGAAGGATCTTAGATATCATCCAGCCTAACCTAAGTATATAGATGAATAAATTGAAAACAAAAAAACCACAACCATCTGAACCCAAGATGGCTCATAAACACAATTAAATTATTTGCCCTCAACATGTTTTCCTGTTTTATATTGATGTATCTTTATGAATGATCATCAATTAGATTTTTAAAGAAACATTAAAATAAAGTTCATCATATGTTTAGTCTAACATGCATGTATATTTCATATTCAACATGTACAAAGTCCTAACTGGTTACATTATTTGGACTGAATTATTTGAGCATTAGCTTTTCCCTGATGATCTTACAGCCACATGATGAAGGACAAGTCAGACCCACCTGGTGAAAGCCCACATCTAACTCATTCAGCATACCTGCTTGGCTCCTTCTACTTATACACCCTGTATTCCTGCTGACTGCAATTTTCCTAATCCTCTGACCTCATAAAGACTGCCAGGGGCTGGCATGCGTGAGCAGCATGAAATCAAATGTGCCATATTGTTTAGCATCTGTTCCTAACTCCCCATGAAGGTTTCTTTGCAAACAGCACAGGGCTGTCAGCTTCAATCAGCTTGGTAGAGAACTCCACTAAGATGCATTAGCCTTCATATCGAACTGCTCTTTGTGTGATTAGACCTACACATGAGGCACTTAGGTGCACAATGGAGAGGTTTAATGTTAATATACCCATCTCATCAAAAGAGAAATTTCCTAGCTTTTCCCCTAACATTTCTGTGTTTCATGAGATCTGAATGTTAAGTATATCTCCTGGGACAAATAGCACAATTCTAGCAAATATTGTATGTCTCCCTTTCTTCTTGAGATGCTTTGCTGGACACTTTGATAAATTCTTTTGACTAACTCCTCAAGCATTCCCTTAATCTCATCTTCATTGCAGACAGCAATAAAATTTAAATATATTTTGCCTCTTTGTAGAAACATATTTCTAGAATTTGTAATGCACTTTGAAATTGGACCTATTTGGGTGTCCTATTAGGAATGGTAATTAAAGAAAAATTATTTTATAAATTAGGAATGCACAAGTAAGGCATGATAAGCAATGCCTGATTTCAGGCTTTCTATGCATAAACACATTTAAATATTTAAACACCCTTAATCTGCCAAAAGATTAACCTGAAAGAAAGTAAATAAATATATGCACATTTCCCAGTATACAAAAACATTCATTTGTATATTATGCTATTATAGATAATCATCTGAATTCTATAAAAATTGCATGGCTGTTCTTACAATATCTAATGAAAAAATAATTGTGAAGATAAAATGTTTTAGTAACTTAAAACACAGTGATACCTTTTCTTCTTCTAATCAGTCCCAACATATCAATAGTCTAATATGTACTATTTATTTATAACTATGACTTATTCACAAACATTCAACAAATTAGTTGTAACAATATTATTTCTGATTAAAAGTTTCATCTATTCTCATTTTTTTTAAGAAGAATCATTTCTTTGGGCCATGTTTTTATTAATAGTTTAAGTAGAAGTGATCAAATATTTCCTGAGCATTTCAGCCTTCACAATAACATTTCAAAGCATTCTTGCATGTCTGGCATTTAGTAGTAATTTAAGCATATCAAATGCTGCAGTGCTCTTCTGACTTCTTTGAAGGGACGATGAGTTTGACATACAACTCCAATACTGTATGGTTCAGACTGAATATTTAATAATGAAAATGTATCATCAAAAAGTAACTAAACTACTTGGAAACTCCGTAAATAAAAAATATTTTTACCAAAAATGATTTTTAATAGTACTTGAGTGGTAACAACATTATTAAGAAAATTCATTTATGTTGGAAAATCAGTTGTTTGACCTTAAAGGGTAAGTTCTACTACAAGTGTATAGCTGAGACCTGAAATTCCACAATAGCTGGCAGTCTAGAGGCATGTGAGAATACAAGAGCCCTGAAATAATCCTAATAGTTATGAAGGGGATGCCAGTGGGCACAAAGATAATGAGAAGAAATCTAATGGACATCAATTAAGAGATTCTCCTCATTTTGTTCTACTTCCCAATCCCAAATATTGTCCTCCTTTCCTGCTACTTTATTTTCTCTCCTACTTAACTCTAGTCAGACCAAAAATTTCTAAAAACCATAACTTATAGCTACTAGATTATAATTTCATTAATGCAATTAACATTATTGTATGTGAAGAAGCTAATGTAAAATAATTTTAGAAGATACCTGGATCCTTATGGAAGAACTTACTAGGCCTTATGAAACCAGTCTTAAGTGAGTAAATATCACAATTAAAATCCCAGATATAAAACAGATAGAATTTTATTACATAAACAAATACAGAAGCAATTACTTTAAGGATTTCAACAGAGAAACTTTTTCCTCTAGCAAACAGTATATGTTACAAATCTTGCTAGGTAATTGTTTTAGTCAAAATTTAAATAATACATTGAAAATATTGTGGAAATATCTGAATGGCATAGTGCTGATTCACTAGCAATAATTTGAACAATACAAATCTCTCCTTCTTTAGCCTTAGCTTACCTGAAATATCAGATCATATCATTTCATAAATAGCCTAATTTACAACTTTCAAGGTTTGCTGTTCCCAGAGAAAGTAGCCCAAATAAATTTTTCTTCATATGATAAAGCTGAAAAATAGTATTTGTGTATGTCCAATACACTCTTGTAAAATTTAATATCTAAATGATAAGACAACATTTTTGTTATTAACCACACTCAAAAGTGAGTTATACTTATTCTGGATTAACTGAAATATGTAGAGGCCCAGTGAGGATTCTTTTTGAAAGAGTTTATTAAATTATACAGAAGCTTGCTATTTATTATTGATTCAGGTTGATCAATGTTTTTTTTAAATTTCTGTGCTACTAGTTAATGGGGAGGAGAAATAAACACTTGAAAAATCCTCAGATAACAAGTAGTTTATTTAGAAATATGGAATAAGTTTAGTTACTTCTTCAGAGAAACTCATGATGAAATATTTGTATCACTAATTGCAAAAATTAAAGGACTATGTGTAGAGAGGATTCCAGTGTAGGGGTCAATCAGACTCATTTCAGGTATCTAAGTGTACTGTGTACTGTTGTTTTACTGATCAACACGTTTCTCACTTTGCATTATAATTTTTATATTTCATAGCAGATAGTTTTTGCACATAAATCAAAACCAGCTATATCTCCTCTATGGATAATTATTGAATTAATTTGAATAGGCCTCAGAAAATTTCCAGAAGAATTCCTGTATAAGATATGGCTACATTTCCCTTGATTTTCATGTTCTCATGGTGACTGAATGCCATCAAAAGGGTAGCATGTTAGCAAAGTTCATGAAAACAAAAATAATAGCAAGTGCAAAGGAGAAAATGCAGCTGAGAAGAGGACTCTAATGGGGTAAAGAAGGCTGGTGAGATGGAGTTCACTCCATCAGGGGTAGGTGTTCAACAAGGACAGGCAACCTGTGAACACTGCAGTAGCAAACTGAGTTAACACAGAAAAACAAATGTGAGGAGCTACACAGCCCCAAACGTATGCTGTAGGAATCAATTCCCTTAGTGTTGGGAACTGCACCTGAGATGCTGAGACCAGAGAAATCTTGGTGTGCCAGGTGAAAGCTAAAGTTATGAGGTGGCAGATACTATGAAAAAGCAGAGAAAGTCTGTTGTAGGGAGAGGAAGGGGAACCAGATGCATAGATGAGAAGCAGGGCTATTCGAAACCCATGAAAAAGATGGGATAAGCTATTTTCTAGAGCTGTTTCATTCCTGACAGCCTGAGCGAGTACTCTTGAATTTTTAATACTTGAGATGACTGACTTTTTTCCTTTTATTTAAAATTTCTAAGTAGAGCAACCATGCATTCAGTTGTCATCTTGCATTATTTATCTTCCATCCTTCTTTCATCCAATCAGTAACTAAATACGTACTGATTGTCTCATATATGAAGGCCACTTTGCAGTAATGGAGAAATAAGAAGTTTGATTTCTGAGGTGCTCATTCTTGTAGTACAGGAGACTGGTAAGCAAAGAGCTTATAACCTCACATACGAGGTTAGAAATCTTAATCTAAAACCGACCACCTGCCTAAGTGGGAGGGGAGAGGGCATAAGGGTCAGTGTATGCAATTCTGGTGTTTTCAAACTTGAGTATAAGCTCACTGAAAGAAAGTACAACGTTGATGTCTTTTCCAGTATCTGGTACATATCTCAGAACATTGAATATATTAGGCTGATATTACGGACAGTCACTGTAACTTTGAAATGTTTTTCTCAGCCTCTCTACTACTGTACTCTCTTATACACAGGGAACAAACATAGGGAAGGAATTTAACTTCTAAGATCAAAATAACTATTTTGTTATTTTCCATTTAAAGGTAAATCAATAAAGTGAGAACAGCATATTTCTTCATTAAAGTCTCTGTAACCAACCAGATTAGCTCAGCAATAATTTGTGATTTCTGTTAGTATTCAGAATCTAAGCTTCATTTAATAATTTTAACTGACCTTAGTTAGTCATCTCTAAGTACTAACTGTGATGTTGGTGACTATAAACTGAACACCCAAAACACTATAAAACAGCCTGTTTAAGGTTCAAGTGATACCATTAAAATAATAAATTATTAAACTGGTTACATAAGTTTTGTTATGATATACTAAGATACATTTCAAACAAAGAGGAAACTAATGTATTTAAATTTTCAATTTTAATCAATCTATGTGGGTTGAAAGAAAGTTTATTTCAGTGAGTAAAAAAACATTATGTTCTTTCTCCTAAAAAATACCATGTAATTACATTAGCATACATTTAATAATAATTTTAGTGAAGTTAATACAGTAGGTCATAATAGAAAAAAGTAATAGATCTGGAAGAAAAACAGATTATGCTCATCAGTTGATTGGCAATGGCACTGTCTACTATAGTCCCTCTCCATAAGAGCTATAAATAACTGTCTACCAAAAAATAGTACTTAAGCATGAGGGAATGATATCCTGCCATAACTAAGTTTTTTTGGCAGTTTTAAGTAATAATCATTTTTTTCTGAATAGGGAAATATAATCTACTAGAATTATATAACTATTTTTTCATTTATAACTATCACTGGACCATTCAATACTTTCAGATTGTTCTATATTCTTTAAGATGAGTCTACAGTGACAATGAAATTTCAAGATATTCTGGGGACATTTTAGGGAGTGGTCTAGGGATATAAGAAACTTAATGTAATGGATTAGATAACATTGTAATAATCTGGGGGCGAGAAAAATTAATGAACTAAGATTAGATGTAAGGTGGTTATGAAATATTATCTTTGGGGGAAGGTGTATGAACAGCATAAGGGGATTCTGTATATTATTTTTTACATATTTTTGTGAGTCATACTATTTCAACATAAAAAGTTATAAGATTTGAACTGATGATTTTTTTCTTTGGGTAAAATATTACTATGGGAAATAGAAGCATTTAAACATTATTGTTTTGACCCTAGTATACACTCAAAGCATTGTGTTTGTGTGTGTGTGTGTGTGCGTGTGTGTGTGTGTGTGTAGAAGACCATAATGACCATTTTAACAAATCAAGGACTTTTAATACCTTCTCTATCTTAACTTCATTGTGGGTTTATATAAGGATACAAATGACACAAGAAAATAGGAGAAACCTTTTTCCTGCTCCTCAGTCATCACCACTGAGCAGAGTAGTAACTCTTAAAAAGCATTTCAGTTATTGGGAAGCTATAAAAAAATTATGTAGGTCATAAGCCAAAATCGTATAAAAGGAGTTTCAAAATATCCCTTTACAACTGTGAAGGTAGGCAATGACCTGCCTAAAACAGCAGAAGCATTAATTGGGCAATGGTTGAAAATTTCAATATGTGTCTATTCACTAGGCATCCATAACTACAGCTTAGTGGGTATCTGCTATTTGCTAAGCACTGAGATAAACTCTTTCAAGCAATATTTCATTTAGTATCCACTTCATATCCACAATTATATTAGGTGGTTATTATTGCTTGCATTTAACAAAAGAGGTAACTGGCACTCATGAAGGCTAACCAGCCTAGAGTTACATTTAAAATATGCTATCAAAACAAAATTTGAAATCAGATCTCTTTCTTATAGGCACAAACTCTAAAGCAGCTACAACGTAAAACATCTGGAAGTAGAGGATGCCTTAAAGAAGATATCCTGGCCAAACTATTATATCTGAAAACCAAAAGTGCTCATATTCACCATCTAAACATCATGAGAATTTATATGGTGAATAATGTGGACAATTTCAGCTCTCGGGTTGTAGGTAAAACTCTCTGTCATTACTCTAAGACTCTTCCTTCTTTGGTATTTGGTTACTGGCTTTCTTTTTCAATCTGCCATTTTGCTACAAAACGCTGCACCCTGACACTTCACCTATTGCTTATCTGCTCACTGAAAATGGAAAAAAATATACACATTTAAAGAAAGGGAAGAAGTGAATGAAGAAGTTACAAAAGAGCAGGAGACCATTCATTCAGCACACAAATATAAATACAAAACTTTAGTAATTTGCTACTTACTGTGGTTTATTAAGAGTAACATTCTGTATCTTTTGGCCAACTGTTTTAATTGACTTATAAGTTGATCTTTATCACAGTAATGTTGATAATTCATTTGTCATCAAAATTTGCTACCCCTGGGCTGCCCTTTGGATTGTCCAATCTACTAATAAATTAAGGAGTATAAAACCAATTGGAAACACAGGGATATAAACTACGTTAATGTTACTGATTAGAGAAACACCAAATATAATTAAAGCACGATACTTTAAAACCTGTCATAATACAGTTATTTTATTCGTGAGTTATTAAGCACTCACAAGTTATTAGATTTAATCACTAGAAATTCTAAAACCACAATGCACTGATATGGATAAAACATAAAAGAGAACTGTAAATTGAGGAAAGATTTCAAGATGGCAGCATGAGAGGCGAGACAGAACGCCTCCCAAAACCACATATATTACAAAAATATACTTAATACATCTAATCCTAAAAGAGCAACAGGAAAGAAGGCTGCATCAGACTGCATACACCTGGAGAACAGCGCAGACCTCACAAAACAGGGTAATGTACCAAACCCTTGATACGGCAGGACCCAAGCCCTTCCGCTACCCCAGCTCACTGGTAAAAGGAAGAAAAATGGTGTGGGGAGGGGGTGAAAGCCTAGGGCTGCTGAACACCCAGCCCTGCAGATCTGCTTTGGGAGCACAAACCTACATTGAATGGTGCTCTGGAGATTAGTGGGGTTGGAAAGCTAAGACAGATGGAAAACTTGGAGAGACTGAGATTTCAGCCCTTTGTGGAGAACAGGGATCCACATCTGGCTGCTCTGGGAACAAGGAAAGGTGGGCAGTCTGAGAGGCTTCCTAGCAGCCAGAGGGTTGCTGAGGGGGGAGGGTTTGCATGGAGCTTGCTGCCCGGTAGAAGGGATAGGTGGACAAGGTCATCTGAGTGTGCTCTGCCCAGCAGGTTAGGAACTTTCAGGAGCTTCAGGAGCTCCATCCCCCTGGCTGGCTACTCAGCTCCAAGGCCCCACACTGTGATACACCCTGCTGTGCCTTCCTCATGGCCTGCCAGCACCAGCTCACAAAGCAGCATTCCTTGCCATGGCATCAGGGCAGCCTGAGGGAGGCCAAACCTATGGTAGCTACAGATGCAAAGAACTGAGGCTTACACATGTGCATTGGCCCACTGGTTCTGAGAGTGGAGACAGGCACTGCAGCCAGGAAGCAGGAAATAGCTCATTCCTCCCCCCAGGGACAAGCGCCGCTCCCCTGCAACCACCGACATTACTCCAGGGGCCGAGCAGTTCCAGAGACTAGAGCTTCGCGGCAAGAGAGGGTGCCACATACAAACATGAAACGTCAAAGAAACATGGTCCAAACAAAACTCTCAAAACACCCGAAAAAGGACCAAATGAAACTGAACTCACCAATCTTCCTGAGAGTTCAAAATAAAAATCATAAACATGCTTATGGAGGTAGAGAAAACTATTCAAGAACTCAGGGACAAATTTAGGAAAGAGATTCAATCATTAAGAAATTCCATATATGAAATAAAACATATAATGGAGGAATTTTAAAATCAGACAAGATGTAGTAGAAGAGACGGTAAATGGAATAGAAATTAGAGAAGGGGAATACAAAGAAGCTGAGGCACAGAGAGAGAAAAGGACCTCTAAGAATGAAAGAATATTGAGAGAACTGTGTGACCAATCCAAATGGAATAATATTCGCATTATAGGAGTACTAGAAGAAGAGAGAGGAAAAGGGATAGAAAGTGTCTTTGAGTAAGTAGATGATGAAAATTTCCACAGTCTGGGGAAGGAGATAGTCTCTCAGGCCATGGAGGTGCACAGATCTCCCAACACAAGGGACCCAAGGAAGACAACACCAAGATATATAATAATTAAACTGGCAAAGATCAAGAATAGGGACAGACTTCTAAAAGCAGCTAGAAAAAGAAAAAAGACCACATACAAAGGAAAACCCATCAGGGTTCTCAACAGAAACCTTAAAGGCCAGAAGGGAGTGGCATAATATATTTAATGCAATGAAGCAAAAGGGCCTCAAACCAAGAATACTCCACCTGGTAAGATTATCATTTAAATTTGAAGGAGGGATTAAACAATTTTCAGATAAGTAGAAGCTGAGATAATTTACCTCCCACAAAAAACCTCTACAGTGTAATTTGGAGGGACTGCTATAGATGGAAGTATTCTTAATGCTAAATAGCTGTCACCAGGGTAAACAAAACCACAGCAAAGAAAGTAGAACAATTAATTACTAATCAGATGCAAGATCAAATCAACTACACCAAAAATCAATCTAGGGATAGACAAAGAGTACAGAATATGATACCTAATATATAAAGAAATGGAGGAGGAAGAAAAATGAGGAAAACAAACAAAAAAAGAACCTTTACGTGGTGTTTGTAATAGCATACTAGGTGAGTTAAATTAGACTGTAAGATAATAAGGGAATTACCCTTGAACCTTTGGTAACCACAAATCTAAAGCCTGCAATAGCAAAAAGTATATACCTATCGATAATCACCCTAAATGTAAATGGTCTAAATGCACCAATCAAAAGACATAGAGTCAATGAATGGATAAAAAACAAGACCAATCTATATGCTGCCTACAAGAGACTCACTTCAAACCCAAAGACATACACAGACTGAAAGTAAAGGGATGGAAAAAAAAGATATTTCATGCAACTAATAGTGAGAAAAAGCAGGAGTTGCAGTACTTTTATCAGACAAAATAGACTTCAAAACAAAGAAAGTAACAAGAGACAAAGAAGGACGTTACATAATGAAAAAGGGTCAGTCCAACAGGAGGATATAACTATGATAAATATCTATGCACTCAACACAGGATAACCTTCATATGTGAAACAAATACTAACAGAATAAAAGGGGAAAGGAGAAGGCAATGCATTCATTCTAGATTTCAACACACCACTCAATCCAAAGGACAGATCAACCAGACAGAAAATAAGTAAGGAGACAGAGCCACTGAACAACGTATTAGAACACATGGACCTAACAGACATTAACAGAACACTCCATCCAAAGCAACAGGATACACATTCTTCTCAAGGGCACATGGAACATTTTCAAGAATAGTTCATATACTAGGCCACAAAAATAGCCTCAGTAAATTCAAGAAGACTGAAATTGTACCAACCATCTTCACAGAACACAAGGCATGAAACTAGAAATAAATTACACACAAAAAAGAAAAATCCCACAAACACATGGAGGCTTAATAACATGCTCCTAAATAATCAATGGATCAATGAGCAAATGAAAACAGAGATCAAGCAATATTTGGAGACAAATAACAATGATTCAACACTGCAAAAACTGTGGGACGCAGTGGAGGCCATGCTAAGAAGGAAGTATATTGCAATACAGGCTTACCTCAGAAAGAAGAACAATCCCATATGAACAGTCTAAACTCACAATTAACAAAATTTGAAAAAGAAGAACAAATGAGCCCCAAAGTCAGTAGATGGAGGGTCATAATAAAGATTACTGCAGAAATAAATAAAACTGAGAATAATAAAACAATAGGAAGAATCAATGAGAGCAGGAGCTGGTTCTTTGAGAAAATAAACAAAATAGATAAACCCCTAGCCAAACTTATCAAGAAAAAAAGAGAGTATCACACATAAACAGAATCAGAAACGAGAAAGGAAAAATCACTATGGACACTACAGAAATACCAAGAATTATGAGAGAATACTATGAAAATTATATGGTAAGAAACTGGATAACCTAGAAGAAATGGAAAACTTTCTAGAAAAATACAACCTTCCAAGGCTGACCCAGGAAGAAACAGAAAATCTGAATAGACCAATTACCAGCAAGGTAATTGAATTGGAAATCAAAAAACTACCAAAGAATAAAAACCCTGGACCAGATGGTTTCACTCCTGAATTTTGTCAAACATTTAGTGAAGGCCAAATACCCATCCTCCTTAAAATTTTCCAAAATGGTAGAAGAGGAAAGAATACTCCCAAACTCATTCTATGAGGCCAGCATCACCCTAATACAAAAACCAGGCAAAGACACCACAAAAAAATAAAATTACAGACCAGCATCCCTGATGAACATAGATGCAAAAATACTCAAAAAAATATTAAGCAAACTGAATTCAAAAGTACATCAAAGAGATCATACATCATGATCAAGTAGGATTTATTCCAGGGATGCAAGGATGCTACAACACTCAAACGTCCATTAACATCATCCACCACATCAACAAAAAGAAGGACAAAAACCACATGATCATCTCCATAGATGCTGAAAAAGCATTTGACAAAATTCAACATCCATTCATGATAAAAACTCTAAACAAAATGTGTATAGAGGGCAATACCTCAACATAATAAAGGTCATATATGACAAACTCATGGCCAACATTATACTTAACAGTGAGAAGCTGAAAGCTTTTCTTTTAAGATCAGGAACAAGACAAGGATGCCCACTCTCCCCACTTTTATTCAACATAGTTCTTGAGGTCCTAGCCATGGTGATCAGACAACACAAGGAAATAAAAGGCATCCAGATGGCAAGGAAGAAGTTAAACTGTCCCTGTTTGCAGAGGACATGATGTTGTACATAAAAAACCCTAAAGAATCCACTCCAAACTACTAGATCTAATATCTGAATTCAGCAAAGTTGCAGGATACAAAATTAATACACAGGAATCTGTTGCATTCCTATACCCTAATGATGAACTAGGAGAAAGAGAAATCAAGAAAACAATTCCATTCACACTAGCATCAAAAAGAATAAAATACATAGGAATAAACCTAACCAAGGAAGTGAAACACCTATACTCTGAAAACTACAAGACCCTCATGAGAGAAATTAAAGAAGATACCAGTAAATGGAAATACATGCCGGGCTCATGGATAGGAAGAATTAATGTTGTCAAAATGGCCATCCTGCCTAAAGCAATCTACAGATTCAATGCAATCCCTATCAAAATACCAATAGCATTTTTCAATGAATTAGAGCAAACCATTCTTAAATTCATATGGAACCACCAAAGACCGCAAATAGCTAAAGCAATCCTGAGAAGGAAAAATAAAGCCAGGCAGATTATGCTTTCCAACTTCAAACTCTACTACAAAGCCGCAGTAGTCAAGACAATTTGATAGTGGCACAAGAAAAGACCCATAGACCAATGGAACAGAATAGAGAGCCCAGACATAAA
>JAVSCE010001789.1:0-32817 GCA_032199065.1 Smutsia gigantea | reverse complement strand
TTAGTTTCCAAAAGCCGCAAGTGCCAGCCCTTGTCCTAGCATTTGCATTAGCTAAGAATACAGTTTAACAGAGGACTTTTATACCCTTCTCTATGAAGCAGGAAACGCACTGAGATGCCACAGTTGTTCTTCGTTTACCCTCAATGCCTAGCTCTGCCTGGCACATAGTAGGCTCTAAATAAATAGTTACATAATCCTTGGGCTGTCAGATTTTTGAATGAATGAATAGCAGTTTGAATTGGGAAATGTCTTAGTCAGCTTGAGCTGCTATAACAAGATACCATGGATGAAGTGGCTTAAACAACAAACCTTTATTTCTCAAGGTTCTGAAAGCTGGGAGATCCAAGATCAGGGCGCTGGCCGATTCTGTGTCTGGGGAGGACCCTCTTCCCGGTTTGCAGACAGCTGCCTTCTTGCCATATCCTCTCGTGGCTTATTGTCTCATCTTATTGGCTGGAAAGTTATGAGCCCAACCTTGACCGCTGTTAAGCTGTTCAGAGCCACTGCTGTTGAGTGTATGTTACCACAGAGGTTAAGAGATGGGGCCTCAGACTCAGACACACCTGAATCTCGTGTCTGCCACTTGTTAATCATGTGGCCTCGAGCAAGCCAGTCACGCTCTCTCAGCTTCTCATTTGTACATTTGCAAAAAATCATAATACCTGTCTCTTGTGTCACTGTGAGAAGATAAACTATATAAAGTGTCTAGCTTGGTGCCTGGCACACAATGAGCGATCAGTACTCCGAAGCAATTATAGTAGTTCATTCAAAGATAGCTTTATGCTCGTATTTTTGCCAACACTTGGGTAGCGTCCATATAGAAGATGAGATGCCTTTTTGCGTCAGAAGCAGCCTCGTGAAGTGGTTTGGCATGTACACTGCGGAGCCAAGTGCCAGCATGAATCCGACGTGAGTCACTCACTAGTTCTGTGACCTTGGGTAAATTTCTTTACCTCTCTGTGCCTCATTTTCTTTACCTGTAAAATGGGGGTAATAATAAGACCAGTTGTCCTGAGAATAAAATGAAGGGATACATGTGAAGTGCTCAAAACTGTGTTTATTATAAGGAAATTAGAGTTGCATACTATTTGAAATTTGAGGTGGAGAATGAGGGCGTATCATAGGCCACACACACCTCTCATTCAGATGTTAATTATTCAGGGACAAGATTTTTGTCTTGCTGTGAAGGATTACTGATTTAAAACAAAATACCCGCCATGGTATATATAAAACGCCTTTGACCTTGCTATAGAACATGAAAATAATGATGATCCAAAGAAAGCATATGTTCAAATATTGCCCAGCTATCTTGGGCAGCTTTATAAGGAACATGGTTTTCATTAATTCTCGAAGTTACCTAAATCAAAACATTTCATTCTTTGTAGATGTATATGAGTCCATAGTGTCTGAATTAAATTACACTTGTTTTATAACATAGTGTTCTGATGTGTAACAGATTATCAAAGGAACTATCTTTACAAGGAAAACTTTAGAATATGGTTAAGTTACTCACTGCATGACCTATTTAAACACTCAGATTCTTCTTGTTGTAGACTGCATAATTAAATTTTAAATGGAACATGATAAAGAAATTATACTGGTGATCTCCAGAGATGTTGATCCCCTATTTGGCTCTTTATAAGAGCATAGCAAAGGCATACTTTAAAATTTAATAAAGGCCTGCCCTAATTTTTTTCCTTTTAGATTTTTTTTATCTGCACTGTAATTCAAAGTTATGTTATGTTATCCACAAGGGTTACGTGAACTAAGCGATCAAAATAAAAATCCTTGAAATAAGCGATCAAAATAAAAATCCTTAAAAGCACATTTATCCTAATTTGAGAATTCCATTATGTGTGCATGAGAGCTTTTGTGCGGCGGTTGAACTCCTTTAAGATAAAAACCTGTCATTTCTTGAATTTGTCACCGTAGAGAATCGGAGCTTTATTCATTCCATTTGTGGAAGTATTTGTATCTTCACAGCTTCTACAGAAAAGGGGTAGGAAATGGTTTCCGTGGAGGATGTGGTTTTGCAATTAGAATTCCTTTTTTGCTATGTAAAAGTTGTACTTATTGAGAGGATTGAAGGGAAAACACCCTGCACACACACACACACACACACACACACATGCACACAGCCAATGCAGAATAAAGGAGAATTCCTGGACTGAGCATCCTAAAAGCCATTGTAGCCTCTTGGGTAAATAATTTTGTTTCATGACCTTCCACAGTTCATTTTCTTTTGTATTTAAAGGGACACCGCCAAGATAAAATTACATGTTCAATGTCATTTTCTCATATTTACTTAATACTGTTTTGTTATCTCAAGCATATGTATGTTAGGAGAAAAGCTTCTCTGGCTTCCCTGAAGGGCTTTGGATTCTGCTTGTCCACTGAGCTTTGACAAAACACCAGGCGGGAGAGCTTCTCTCATGCTCAGGGCTGGTTTGGTTTTTATACCTTCTTAAGCATTGCCTCCATTCATGTTTGGAATTTTCTAGCTACCAAGGTCATATAAATTAATGAAATTCATTCTCATTTATACATATGTATGCTTAAACCTTGTAAACAAACCTTTCTTTTCAGATTAGGTTTTGTGAATGTTTCTATTATGTATTTCCCTTTGCCTTCTTTCTGGCAAATATACAGATTTCCTTTTGGACCCAAACCACTCAAGCATCCCACATTGTTCTCATTTTTCAGATAAGCAACCTTAAACTCATATAACACTATATAAAACCAAACTGAGGCAGTGACACATGCCGACAGAGAAAATAAATCCACAATTTAGCCTAACTAAGTGTATCCTTAACCATCTACTTGTCGCACTTTTGGGGGTGGGGGTTGTAACTTTAAGGAGTACTGCTGAGCTTCATAAAGGGGTCTAAACGGAAATCCATTTGGGGAGCATGATTATCTACTGAATAAGTGCAAGTTCTGCTTTACCACCACAGTGCAGCATTTGAGACCCTTCCTCACCCAGATCCAGGCCTGGGGAACTCAGGCTGGCATCTACAAGAGTGACACCTGGTGGCTCATAATTCATTATAGTGCACCAGGTTCCTCTTCCCAAGTAAAAGGAAATCGTTCCCAAATTAAACTTTTAATAAAAGTGCCTTCCTTTGGATAGTTCAGAATTTTTTTTTAATTTCATAAATAATGAAGATGCTTATGAGCATAATAATAAATAAAATGAATCTGTGGATATTAGCAATATCTTTCTTAGTTGCATCATCGAGCATCCATAAGGAAAAGAAAATATACGAGGTCCTACAGAGGATGCAAGGTACGATGATCCTGTTCTTTATGAACCAAAGGATTCTAAAAGTAGAAATCTGAATTATAGTAGGAGAAATATGTTCTTCCTTAGATCCCAGTACCTAGTCCAAAGTTTGTCCCATTGAGTGACAAAAGTCAGAAACATTTTTACTGAGTACATTAAGTATCATATTAAGTGACCAAATATTTAAGTTTAGAGGAGAGAATATTTTGTGTATGGCAGTTAGAAAAATACCACAATGCAGAAGGCAGATCTTCTGGGTAAAGAAACAGCAGTAACCAAGAAAAGAGCAGGAACTAGAGAGTGTCCTGAAATGCAGATTCAGCCAGCTGGTTTCACCCAGATGGTTTGTTGAGAGAATAATGAAATATGTCATCGAAGAAGTAGGTGGAAGCCAGCTCACATGCTTTCAAGTGATGGAAGTTTTCCTTTGGTTTACTTTGTTTGTTTTCAGCAGGCCATTGGAGGTATTTGAGCAAAGAATTCCAAGAGCATGTTAGCAAGATTAATCTGATGGTGTCCTGCAAAATAGGTTACCATGGGAAGAGCTCCCCCAGCCCACAAAGTCCCTGAGGGCTAGAACCAAATCCAGTGTGCTCACATTTTAACCCTCAGCACCTAGAACAGTGCCTACAGTTCAAAGAAGGTGCTCAAATATGCACCAAAGGATTAATGCCTAAATGGGAGAGAAGGATTTTTCTAAATAGATCAAATGAGGATAATAAACACATGAGCTAGACTGATTTTGTAAAAAAAAAAGCAAAGGGCAAAGGTTGGTTACAGAAAATATTGGGAAAAAGAAATCAATATTGCTTGCTTAAATTCACGTGAGGAAGGAGAACAACCCAGATGACTGCCAGGTTTCCAGGTTGGAGGCATCATAGAATCACAAACCCCAGGGAGGGCTGGTGGAAGAGCTTGCTGGGAAATGTGGGGCTAGAAAAAGGGATTTTTGTATTGAGCTGGAGGTCCTTTTTGCAAGGATATCTACATGAACACTCCCTGTGGGAGTGAAGAACACTTTAGGATGTGGAACTGGAGTTTTGAGCATTTAGTAATAAAGTATCTTGAGCTGTTTGAGCGGAAGTTTAACTGAAGTCACTCGGCACACACACACGTGTTTGCAGTTGTCTTTCATAGTGGCATCCCTCGCCAAATTAGGCAAGATGCGCGTTCGAAAGGGAGTCCTTGAGGAAAAATAATGTTGAAGAAGAGATAAAGTAATACTCAAATGGTTTCTAATTCATTCTGGCAATTTCTCAGGAGAATAAAAAGAGAGTTCTCTGGGGTGACTTACAGAATGACTACACTTCCCTTTTAAATGCCCTTCTCAGTTGCCATCTTGTTCCTGACATTCATTCTGAAAATTTGGCACATGGCACTGTTAGAGGGGCTCTGTCAGCAACAGAATCGTGTATGCCGCCTGCTCTCACTTGGCCTTTCTCATCTTGGCCTCAGACTTCTTGGCTAATTCCATCATGTCTGGAGTTTCATGTTTTCTGGTTTCTTGCCTGAAGCTCTGGCACTTGACAGTGTTCCGTTGAGAAAGTCCTATCCAAGTTCAACTCCCATGATGCAAGAGTTTCTCCTAATGCCAGGGTGAAGTGAAACCCAAGTTTAATGTGACATTTTGGCTGTTCATTTTATAACCTAAAAGCAGTATTGCCTAAATGTTATAAATTAAAATTTCCAAGAAAAGAGCAGAGATTTTACAATAGCCAAGATATGGAAGCAACCTAAGTGTCCAGCAGTAGATGAATGGATAATGAAGATGTGGATATACACAATGCAGTATTATCCAGCCATAAGAAAAAAAAGAAATCCTGCCATTTATAACAACATACATGTATCTAGAGGGTATTATGCTCAGTGAAACAAGCCAGGTGGAGAAAGATAAATACCATATGATTTTACTTATTTGTGGAATATAAAAACAAAGCAAATCAGAATGAACAAAACAACAGTAGACTCCTAGACACTGAGAAGGGACCAGTGGTTACAATGGGGGAGAAGTTGGGGTTGGGGGGGATAAAAGGACACAAAAATCTCAATAATAATATAAGTTGGTCGCAGGGATGGTAGTACAGCATGGAGAATATAGCCAATGATTCTGTAATATCTTCCTATGTTGACAGATAATAACCACACTAGAGCGGGTGAGGATTTAATAACATGGATAACCGTTTTACCACTATGTTGTATATTTGGAGCCAATATAAGATTGTGTATCAATAATACTTCAATTAAAAAAAAGGAATTAGTTTGGGGATGCTTTGGGACAGCCTTCCATGTAACAGTGAAGGGAAAATAGATCATAAAGTGGCTACCTGGTAGCTTACACAGCATATCAGCCCAGGGGTTGTTGAACCATGTTGGTTTAAAATTTTGCTTGCTAATGGGTGTGGCCATTCAGACATTGAAGAGGGATGTTTGTGAGGCTGAAAACGTCATGCTTCTGTTTCTAGCTACAGTAAAGGACAATAAAGTGTTCCCCCTATATCTGCAGTTTCAGTTACCCTTGATCATCTGTGGTCCATTAGTAGATGATCTGCCTTCTTAGGTATCAGCAGAGGGTCAGTAGCAGCCTAATACTGCATCACAATGCCTGCAACATTTACCTTACTTGATCTCATCATACAGGCATTCATCATCTCACATTATCACAGGAAGAAGAAGGGTGAGGGCAGTACAATAAGATATTTTGAGAGAGAGAGCACATTCAGATCGCTTTTATCACAGCATATTGTGGCAGTTGCTTTATCTTATTAACTGTTGTTAATCTCTTACTGTGCCTGATTTATAAAGTAAACTTTATCAAAGGTATGGGTGTATAGGAAAATATATGGGTTTTCGTACCATCTGCTGTTTCAGGCATCCACTGAGGTTCTTGAATGCATCCCCTGCAGATAAGGGAGGGACTCTAATATTTTACAATTAGAAAATGAGAACCTTTGAAAAGAACCAATGACTGGAGAGCAACATGAAGTCAGAGTGGTTGTCGTGAATTCTCTACCCAGTAACCACAAGTTCTTAAACATGTCACATTTCTCTGTTTTTCCTCCACACCCACTGGATTCCCTTCCTTCTCTGATGTATGTGTGCATTGTAGCTGACTTTGTATAAGGTTGAGAGAAGCAATGAGACCTTTAGAAGGAACAAAGGCAAAGAAAAGGTTACTCTCACTTAATAAAAATATATCTAAAAAAAACATTTTTGACATAAATATTTTGCCTAAAAGAATTGTTACTCTCAGTGGAGAAATAATCACATTCAACATAAATATTGTCCAAGGTTACAAAGTAATCTGTGTAATAATTATGTAAATATTCTTCTGTTATGTGCATGTTCTCCCCACTTTACACTTGGCCTGCTGTTTTTTGTATGTCAAATGGTAGGATGTTCAAGCTTGCCAACTGATTATGTGTCATCTCCTTGTTTTATTGATGAATAGATAAGCATCAGAGGGTTGAAAACAAATCTTCATGGCCACACAAGTTGGACTTGCTGGGCAAACCAATATTTGCTTGGTGGATGGAGTCCAACCATCATTTTAGGGGCCTGTTCTTGGGGCCACAGACTTAGGAACACCTTTAACTACTTTCTAGTTGTCTATGCTTTTCCCCCCACTTCTTTGGTAGCATCTATTCCCCCCCCATCCCCCACCTGCCCCTGGGGACAAAAATCTTCACTTCCAGCATTTCCGTTTTATCATGTCATATCTCGTTGTACAACAGTGTTTCTCAAACTTTAGTGTGCATGTAAATAGCCAGAGGATTTTATTGAACTGCGCGTTCTGATTCAGTTGGTTGGCATGAGACCTGAAAGTCGGCATTTCTAACAAGCTCCCATAGGAGCCCTGAGGACTCTGGTCCTTGGACCACCCTCTGAGCACCAAGGGGCTGGAGAACCACCAGCCGCATCTTGTTTGAAAGAAGTTAACCATCACTTTCCAAGTTCTGCATCCTTATCTTCAGGAAGATAATGCTTTTATTTATATTACTCTACCTTATCTCTGGTTGGCTTGTTACTGTTTACATTTTGAGAAAATGCTACAAAGCATTTTGGAAACTGCCAGTGCAAGAGTAATTTTTTTCAAATTCCGAGTTACTGTGAGAGCCTGGGAGACACCTGTGGATCGAAAAGAACTCTGTAAAGGCAATGTTGCATTGTCAAGCCTGTATGAATTTAGGATACAATATCAATCAAGATGTGACTTTCAATCCTTAGTATGTGACGTGTAGCTGTCGTTGAAAGAGAGACCAGAAGTTTGGCTATTAGAAAGTTTTTTATTGCATAAATATGAAGTTTTATTTGTGGCAAGTAATCAAGTTCCTAGATATGCTCATTCTGTATCAGTGATTGTAGACAGTGTAAGTCCAGGTGGTATGGTGCTATGAATATATATATTTATATATATCCATATTCAGGAATTAGCTTCAAAACCATAGTCAATTCATAGCCTATATAGCTGATTACTGGAAACTGACATTTATGGACTGTGCTGTTAAAATTGTCTTTGTTTTATTCATTCCATATGAAACTGAAAAGAATTGTAGAAACAATATTACTTCTCTCCTTGTACCTCTATTCCCAGGCATCCTCTCCCCTTTACTAAAGTAAACTGAGGTGTCTTGGATATTGCACTCTAATTTGGAATGACTCAAGAGAGATAGGGGGAGAGAGAGAGGTAACACTGAATATTCAGAATTCAATAATGAAAAATAATCACTTTAGTGAAAAGCCAGCTGTTCTTTGTTTTCTAATAGGCATGTGATGTTGATGAAAAATAGCATACAAGTAAAGTTTACCAAGTAGAATTGGGTTGATTCAAGGTATTATACTATTTTGCAGAATAGGAAATGTTATTTAGATTTAACAAAAAGCTGAACAATACAGCTGGTCCAAAGACCCAAATATCAAAGGATTATCTTTGAATTTAGAGAATGAAAAATGCTAGTGCATTATATTTAAGGCATCACATGATAATTCTTTCAGAAGATATGCCTGTGTTTCCATGCCCTTCAACTGTCATTTGAATGAATGCTTTATGGATTTGCATGATGCTTCGGTATATGCTAAAATACCACTGCAAGCATACCAGGCAACTTAGGTTTAGATGATTCTTGATTTGAATTATTATAGCGTTCTGTTTTCCTAAAAAGAGTTTTGTAACAATTTGGAGTTATTTTTCTGTGTCTCCCCAGTGAGTTTGTAAGTTCAATGAGTTTTCCCCAACACAGACCCTAAGACAAGGATTGGAGTCCAAGGACATGAGGGAGAGGGAAACTGAGGCAGGAAGGCAAGGCTGCGAGGAAACGTGTTCATGAGTGCCTCGCTGCCTGGGCACCATGCACTCAAGACCCCTGGGATCCCGGGGACACTGTCCCACTGTGAGGCGAGCAAGCTTACCTGCAATAGCTCACTTCACTCCAGAGGCCTTTGTTCCTGGCACTCCTGTCTTCCCCATGCTCAGGGCAAACACCCTGAAGTCCAGAGAAAGTGCTCTCTGCAAGGCAGAAAGAGGCAGGAATCCATAGGCTTCCAGGCATGAACCTGCAAGTGACCCGTGGGCAGACTAAGGCCATAAATCAGGGCATTGATAGGATCTGTGGGTCACTGTTGTATTTGCAGTACCTTGTAGCACCTGGTACCTGGCAGATGCTTAATACAGATTTATTCAATGAATAAAAGAGGGAAGTGAAGGAGAGGGGAGGGAGAAAAAAAATGCATGACTCAATAGGATTGGAAAAGCCAGCTTTGGCTATGCGTCAGCCAACGGCACAGATAGATCAAAGATGAGAGTTTTTAAAAATGGCATTTCACTTCTGACTTAGATATAGTCCCCAAGCTAATATCTAAATTTTATGCTTGCCAGATGTATTATGCATGAGGAGATGGGAAAAGAAAGGGTACACATGACAAAGCAAATAGCTCTGTGTATCAACTCCCTTAACTCAAGGCGGGCAGCAGGGAACTCTGACTTTTGAGATCAATAGTTATTATATCCACTTACTCTTTGAAAAGATTAACTGTATGTTATCTGTGATTATTTAGAATATGTGAGTTCCCAACTTGCCAAACAGATTAGTGAATCATTGAAGAGCTGTGCAGATTATCCACTCCGAGTCCTAGACAAGAGAACAGAGGAAATGACTTGCTTCTTGGTGGTGGGGAAAGGCGGGCTGGCCTGAGGTGTACAGGTTTGAAGAAAGGACAGCAAATATCCAGCATCCAGACGAAAGTGGAAAAATTTCACTGGGTATCTGGATTTTGCAGACAGCAAGGTGTTTAGCACAACACGAGTGCCTTTGTTTACATTCTACTAACATATTTAAATGAAGAGTACAACATCAGTGAATCAGACCAACATTTCAAATACACGATACTAAACATTGGAAAATCTAGAAATTGCATGTGATTGCTTGCATGTATTATTCTGATAGTTCTCCTTATGTGGATAGTCAACACCTGAGAGTGTTTCTCTTTAACCAATCACAGATCTGAACATATTTATATGTGTGTGTACTGTGCGTGTAAGTTGGGAGGAGGTCAGCGGGAAGGACGCCTTCCAAAAATAAGGGGGTTCTTGGCTTATGGTTTTGATCATGTGTAACTTTTGTAACACTCATGACTGTCCCTTGATTCAGGGAATGTAAACACCTCAAAAGGTTATTTCTCTGCCAAACAACCCACTCTAACTGACAACAGTGGCAACTTCGTCACTTACAGTCAGGGTGCTCTCCTGTCCCCTTTCCTGGGGCCTGAGTGATATTGTACTAGACAAATCACACCCCAGGAAAAAGGGGCGCCTTACAGACACAGATTTGACAGCATCAGCAAAGGGGTGGTAAGTCAGAAATACACGTTCCATGCCAGCAACAAGAGAGAGCTTAGCGACGATGACTGTCTTCTTCCTGGAGGAGTGGAGAAATGGGCTCCAGAGACTCGGGAGCCACTGCGGACCCAGAGGACGGAAGTGTGTTCATGCCCCCAGGGACTGACACTGTCTCGCTCTCTCTGGGCCTCCCTTGGCCCTAGAACTGGGTGGCAGGCGAGTTACACCATGGTGTGGGAATTCAACCCAGACACTAGCTTTCTTCTAGCAAGACTCCTAGATCCTCCTGACAATCTCCTCATACTGATTTATTGATTTAATTTTTGGTTGGCAATGGTGGTAATTATAAAGTAAATTTGCCCCCAGATAAAAAAGGATATTTTGGGAATTCATTAATGCTAACACTGCACTTGGATGCTAGACTCACTTTCCATCTGCCCAAAGCAGCTGCATAAAACAAGTAAGTGACACCAAGCAAGCAACAACTAATTATCTCCTCCACTTATTCTGTGGGGATGGTGGATATCAAAGGATAGGAATATTATTTTCCTCTTAATAGTTCACCTAAGAAATCAAAAGTCACAACAGCACATTTGTCATCCTGTTTGAATTTCAGCAATGTACTTATCTTCATTTTGATTTAGAACTCAGAAAAAAAAAATAGTCTTGGATGTATTTCTTCCATACGCTGAACCTGTTTTTATGTAACAAATAACCCCAAAACTTAGCAGCTGAAAGCAAGAAACATTTGTTATGTCAGTTTCTCTGAGTCAGGAATCCAGGCGTGGTTTAGCTGAGGGGTTGCCTTTCAAGATCTCGCACAAAGCTGCAATCCAGATTTTGACCTAGGCTTTAATCTCATATGAAAGCTTAACTGGGGAAGGATTCACTTTCTAGCTCATTTGTGTAATTGTTGGAAAGATTCAGCCTGCTGGACGGAGGACCAGGTCCTGGTTTTCTGTTGAATGGGGCCGCCCCCACTTCCTTGCCGTATGGGCCTCTCCGTAGAACAGCTGGCTTCCGCTGTAGCAAACAACAGCAGGAACAAGACAGGGCCAGTAAGATGGAAGCCCCAGTCTTTTTATAACGTTATCACATTAGTGACATAGTATGACTGTTACTGTGTTCTCTTCATTATAAATGAATCATAAGATCCAGCCCGTCCTCAAAAGAGGGATTATACAAGGACACAAATACCAGGAGCTGGGGATCACGGGGGGCCATTATAGAAGCTATTTACACAGATATGACTCCAAATTGAAATATGATGGAGTTATTTCAGCTGCAGTTAAATGCCATGCTCTAAGACAAACTCAGCTATTTGCGTTGATGTGGATTACTACTTTGAACATAAAGAAGAAAGAACTCAAAGGGCCGAGGAAAATGTGGTAATTATTTCTTTGGTAATTAAAAATTGTCCCATCATGGCCGAGAAGGATGGGCTCAAGTCGAGGGCGGGCTCGGGACGGGACCTTATGTCCGCTCTAGCAAATGCGACAGGTGTCACCGTCAAATGACCCCATGGGGCGGGGGCAGAGCTCCCACGCGGCTCTGAAGGAAGGATTGGTTGGGATCAGAAGGGAGAAAGGCACATGGGCTGGGACCCAGATCGATAGCAGGAGCAGACCCCTCGGTATACAGTTCCTTCCAGAATGAGGGGACTGTGAGAGGGAACAAAGGAACTCCCGTGGGACTAGATTTGGAAAGTACCCCAGGAGTACCCCAGAGCCCAGCACAAAACACTGTTCTCAAACCACCGGTCACGTCACCTGCCTGGCTCCTGCGTGGGTTGACTCTGTAACCTATCTATCTGAGCGATGGCCTAAAGGGTAGTGTTCTACCCACACAGTAGAAGGAAAACTCAATCTAGACTCATAAAGAAATGATATGTCCTGGGCGCACATTGAACGGAAGTCGAGAGACACTGTTCTAGTGCTGAATCTATGTAGGCGTGTGACCCTGAGCCTCTGTCCCTGTCCACTGGGCTGAGGTAGCTGGACGGCACATGAGAGACTTGCTCCCACCCCCACCACAAAGCCTTACAGAGGTTGCCCATGACCCACGTATGGCTGAATAAACTAAATAGACCTACAGGTAGCCATGTCAGCGCTAATGCTGTTTGGTCCCTTCACAGTATCTGATACTGTTAACCACTTCCTTCTTCTTGAAACACTTCTTCCCTTAGTGTAGATACAGTTTCGGAAGTCATTACCCAGCAGATTATCTTCGCAGTGTGGGGGCATCTTGACCTGGGGAAGGTGTCTTGCATATGAAGTACAGAGGGCCTGGGCTGGCACTCCGTACTCATGTGCCCTGGAAACGGTTGAAGAAGGTGTATCCCGCAGAGGTACTGACCAAGAGGCACGAAGGTAGCTGGATGAGAGTGGATGTAGAAGTGAGTTGGAAGTGGCCAAGTCCAGAAGACTTATTCAAGAAACTCAGCTTCAAAGGGGATGAAAGAAAGGCAGTGATAGCTGGTGGGAAATAGTAGACTTTGAGATAGGATGTTTTTTAGAGCAGGAGAGACATGCTTACATGCATAGAAGTAATCAGAAGAGATGGTGGGGAAAGGGGTACAGTCCCTGAGAAGGCAGGAGAGGCAGGACCCAGAACACAGGTAGAGTTAAGTGAAGTGAGGCAGCACCTCATCTAAACGGGATGGAGGGAGAAGAGGTGTGTGTGGATCTGGATTATTTGTGAGACCCGGACATCACTGGGTCTCCTAGGTACTCACCCCAGGAATAGGCGGAAACAGAGGGGAGGTAGCCCAGCAGCATAGCTGCTCCTGAGCCTGACATGGGACAGGAAGAGCAGGATTGGAGGGAGGAGGACGGAGACACCTAACGCGCCTGCCCCCCTCCTGCCCGGGCGCCTGAGCCTCAGCGGGGGCCCGAGTTGTGTGAGGCAGCACAAACAGGAGAAGGGGAAGGGGAAAGGGACCCCCGTGTGGCCAGGAGGAGAGCCTCACTAGCCAGCTTCATGGAGGATGGAGGACTCAGCCTGGGCCTGGGAGGATGGCCAGGGCTCAAGTGCTCCAGGGAGGGAGGAGAGCAGATAGCCTGTGCTGAGAACCCTCCTTGCCAGACCCCAGCGCATGTGCCCCTCACACTGTGCAGTGCCCGCTTTACACCGCGCTGCATCTCAGGGACTGCGGGCAACTCGAGAGCCACATGGGCTTGACCCAGCTGGGCTTGCCAGGACAGCTCTGACATTGGCGAAGTCTGTGCCCAGCTGACGACACAGTGTCAGTGAGCCTGGGCACGCGGCCAGGTTGACTGGAGGTGGGGAGGGCTCCAGGGGCCTCTGTGTGTATCTGGGTGGCACCGGTGTTCGTGGCAGCCACTGGCGTGAAACCTCATGGAGCTGTCAGTGCCGCATACCTGGCGTCTGGCAGGAGGTGGCGCAAGGGCTTGTCACCGGCGTCAGCCGCTGTTCTGGGATGGAAGCCCGGGAAGGTGGCAGTTAACTATGTTGACAAATTTCTGACTGGGCTGTTACAGTATGTTAATATGCCTTCTCAAACAATATGTTCCCATCTTCCACTTTTTCCCCCTGCTGCTTTGATTAAGAAAACCAGAGCGACAAAAAGTGCGAAGATTTATACAGATAGCGAGGCAGGGGATTGGAGTAGGAGCAGGGGGCCCCCTTGGGGAGGAATTTACCTTTTAAAACCAGAGGGGGAACAGGTGCTCCGGAAATGGCTCATAACTGCATGAGGGTGGGGTTGGCATTCTGAGAGGGAAAGGTTACTTAGATTAACAACCCTCTGCTGAAAATGATGACATCCTGGCTCTGTCATTAAAACAGGTGGCTGTGGTTATGGCCACTCACTCATAATGGGAAGATAATACTGGCTGAGGGAGATTTATACACACCCCAGAAAAATGCAGTTGCACAGAAAGGAGGAAACAGGGCATAAAGAGGGCCAACTGGGGAGTTTCTCACCCCGCAGCACAACACGTGATCCCCGTCAATGATGGGTCACGCAGCCAGAGGTCTACATTACCTACAGAGTTTTCATTTATTCAAGCATCTTTTGGGAAAGATATTTTTTTCTCTTTGGATGTTCTTCTTCCATTTAAGAGAGTCGTAAGTATAAACATTTCCTGTATAAAATAAAATGTGCTCCTTTTCTTTTCCTACATAATAACGTTGGCTGCTCGGTAGACGGTTGGACATCGAGAGTTGGCTCCAAATCGTGGTGAGGCCATAAAGGGCTCCCATGCTGTGGAAGGTTTCTCATGGGCCTACATGCCCTATTTGTCTTTTCTCAGAAAGGTGAAGTTTTTTTTTTTTTAAAGATGAAATCTAAAACTGTTTTTATGGTGCTAATGATTGCCAGGCACTGTTCCAGGCATCTTAAAAATATTCATTCACTTTGTCTTCACAGTAACACTAGGTCTGTTATTATGTCCATGTAGAGGTGAAACATATGGAGGTTAAGTGACTCATTCAAGGTCACATAACAAGTTAAGCCAGCAGCCTGAGCAGGCTTGCTCCAGGGGCCCCTAAACCACTGCAACACACTGACGACTCACAAATTTTCTTCATTTTCAGTATTGGGGGGGCATTTAAATTACTCGTTGGTCCCATCTCTGAGTCTCTTTTCTGATAAGAACACATTTTCAAATCTCAGCATGTTAGAGGTTGTTGCATTAAAGGTCGGTAAGATAGCAGAATTGCACTTGAGGGTGAGCAGACAGAAGTGTTTTCCACTTCATGCAGCATCTTTAAAATGTGCAGCCCATGTGCCAGTCAGACCTTCGGAGCCCTGCTCTGCTTTCTCTGGGTACAGTCAGGGGAGGTAAGGTGACCTTTTAAATCCATTAGCAGAGCACACGCTCGCTCCCCAACATAAAAATCAGCATGAAGTTGGAGATGTGCTTACATACGTCTTCTGGCTGCCCCTTACCTACCACACACACCCTACTTTTAGGCAGAGGTGGAAGGATGTCTCTTTGGCAATAGTGAGCACATTTTTCCTGGCAATTTAGAGCTGATCTGACACAGATGGGAGGCAGGGTGATTTACCCTTTTCCTTCCCTCCCTGCTCACCATTTGACACAAGACATGAACAGCTCTTTTGCCTTACAAGGCCTAACCAGATTGCCAAGCAATTACCTTGATTTATGAGGGTGGGAGTAGAAGGTAGCCCGGCACATAATTGTTAACTGAAGATGCTCGGATTACCACTCCGGTCATTTGTAAATTATGTCCTATTGTGTTGAATACCTAACAAGCCTATTGAAGAGGGGAACAGTATCTTACTACGTTTGTGTTCTCCATGCCTACACTAATGCCTGGCTCTCAGTGCTTGAGGAATAAAGAAATTAAGGCATAAATGGGTACCTAGCACCTAGCACTTAGAGTCCTCCTGATAGACACTTGAAGATATTCAACAAAGCCTTGAGCTTTCTGCTTTCAAGGTCACAGGTAATATAATAAGACAAAAGGGCACATCTGTACCATAGTTTATAAGAAATATATGGCATTTTAGATGAGAGAGAAAAGGCTTCAGAAAGTCTTCATGAAGATGGTTTTGGAGAAAGCTGATGGAGATCACATGGGGCTCTAAGAGTATGAAGCAGGAAAGCACAGGGTATGGTAGAAAATTCCCAAGTCACCTGCCTTAAGTGTTAGATAATGGCAGGTACATGGAATAATGGATCTGGAGACAGAGTCTGACGTATTGTGGGGATGTGGACAGCACACAGGGACATTTGTGCCTGGTACACCGGGCAGGGAGAACAGGTAAAGATACTGAAGCAAAGCTCGCCTCTGGCAAGGTTGAGCTCACCAGAGTCTGCAGGGAGGAGCAGATCTAGAAGAGTAGCCACTCTGGAGGCTATTGAAGTTGTGCAGAGCGATGGAATCTGGAAGGAAGATGGTGGCAGTGGACAGAGAAAGAAAAAAGGTCTCAGCTCAGAGGCATGCCTTATAGGAATCAGAATTATTTGGATGAAAGCAAAAAAACAAAGGAGGATTGAGTTACAACTAAAACTCTGAGCCAGGGAGGTGGTGATCAGGAGAAATAGCTGGTGTGAGAGGGAAGCCCTGGAGTTGCGTTTGGTGGGGGAAGAAATGGGGAATCGTAAATTACACCCTTGGAAGGGAGAGGAGCACGGGCTGGAGTTACGGAGTTCAGAGTTGTCGCGGTAGAAGTAACTGGGAGAGAGAATGAATCAGAGCCCTCAGGGAGAATGAGAGGGATGAGGTGTGTGAGATTGGCTTGTGCGTAAGTCAGCAGGAGTGTGGGTCATCACTGGTTCGTGGGCACAGCGGCCAAGAACGGAAACTCCTGTTTCCTCCCTGATGTCCAGAATCTCTCCCGTCCTCCTCGGCAAGCCCACGGGGCTGTGAGCACACAGCCAAGTGCAAGGGCACGAGCACAAGATTCCTTCTGGCTTCTGGACACCTGCCAGGCCGGCCCGGCCCTCCTGTGGGGACAGCAGTGACAGTGCTGCATTTGGAATCCAGCCATCCTCTGACTGGTTTCCTGGCTTCTATACCAGAGCCCCTCAGTCTGTTCCCAAGAAAGCAACAAGAATAATGATTTTAATATAAAACTCAGACCCTGCCACTCCTCCCCCAGGCTCACCTGACCGAAAGTCTCAGCACTTCCCAGCCTCCTGGCTGCATCTGGCCAAAAGGCTCTACCCAGGTGCCTGCTGTCTCCTGCTGGTCACTCTGCTCAGCTCGGCCAGCCCCTCTGGCCACCTTATTCCTCCATCTGTCCCACCCTGGGGCTTTTGCAATCGAACAATCTTCCCCCAGACAGACTTTGTGGCTCCTGTCCTCTCTTTGCAGGGTTCTGCTCAGTGCGGCTTCCCATGACATCCCTACTGAGAGCCACCACTCCCACCGGACCCTAGCACCCCTCCTCCTTCCCCCTCCCCCTTACAATCCGGAGATGACTGACTGCATGGACTCTGGGGCCCTAATGCCCAGGGGAGAAAACCCACCTCTTTTGTTTTCCACATGCATGACCTTGGGCTGCTTATTACAACCTTGAGGCCTCAGTTTTCTCATCCATAAGATAGAAATATAATAAGGTTGTAACAGCAACAGAATGGTCCACATATATAAAGTGCCTAGAACACTGCCCCACAGTCAAGGCTCTCCATAGGCTTGAGCAGTTATTATCCCACAGCATTTGCTGTCCCTGAGCGTGCTGTGGGTTTACTAGAGTGTCTTGCGGTGCATCTCTTCCCACTGGAATGTTCGCTCCACTAAGGCAGCGATTTTTGTTTCTTCTTCACTATCATATCCCCAGGACCTTGAACGGGACCTGGCACGGAGTAGGTGTTTGATCCATATATGTTGAATAAATAAACATCGCTGTTTTTCTCCGTTCTCATTTTTGTGTCTGGCTTGCCCTACCTTGGTATTAGAAAGGAGAGAATTCACAGGTCGACAAAATGCAAAATCCATGGTTCTGAGTCAGAACACTAATGCCTAGATACAAAAATCATGCCCATTAGCTGGTGACTGTTTCTGCCGGCAAGATTCTCAGGCTTGAGGAAGAAAGCAGCGCCCTCCCTAGCAGCCGTTTCCCTCGGCTGTCCCTGGGTTCCTCGCTGAGCTTTCCTTCGGTCCTCAGTTCCATCCCAGTAAGAGGACTGTGTTGCTAGCACCCCAGAGGGACCTCAGATTTGGGGCATAGCCTGTGCCCCACCAGTGGGGTCACCCCAGTGATTTCTTTCTCACTGGGGTGATGGCCTCAACCTGGGCCCCTGCGCCAGCACCAGCGTCTCTCCTGCTCATCCCAGACCAATACTAGAGATGGAAATTCAGGGTGACAGAACTTGGGCTTTTTTATGCCACCTGAGCTTTGGCCCCTTTCTCATCCTGGGTCTCTTGAGGGGCTTCCCTGGCTGCCGTAACTAGCAAGGAGCCATCCCTCAGTGTGCCTCCTTCCCCGCGTTCTGGAGCTCATGCCCTGGGGGAGGGTTGGGGGGGCTTCTGGCCACACTTGTTGGTGTGCAGGCTCTGGGTGCCTCTGCTTCGTCGTGTGTTATTGAACAGAGCTGGGATCTGAGTTGGGGAAGGAGCACCTTCTGCAGTGTAGTTCTGCAGGTGTCCTGTATCTTTGGGTTGCAGAAGGCCCAGAGGAAACTGTATGAGGGACCCCAGAGAAAAGACATTAGAGGTGACAGCACCGTGGCTCGCAGCCCTTTACAGTCATCTGCTTCTTGTCCTGCTTCTGTCCATGGTCCCAGCTAACACTGAACCTGAGCAAGAGACTTAAACCAGTCAGGATTTCAAATGGGGGCCTGAACAAAGGACAAAGGAGCCATGGAAAGTATGATAAATAGTAGCAAGCGCAGGGGTTGATGGGTATGTCCTTAATATTCTGTTCGTCTTACTCAGTGGGGAAGGGGACCAGGTACGATATCTTTAATAATAGTGTGTGTGCAGGGACTGCCCTGTTCAGGGAAGTGTGCAAGGTGTTGCAGGGATTTCACAAGGGAGACATAAAGAGCAACTATCTCTGTGATTCCCCACTGCTGCCACCTCTTTGGAAATTGGACACCATTTACTTATTTATCATGTTTGCATATAAAATTACAATGTTCATGATTAAGTTGCCTCAGGGCACAAGTGCAAAACATAAAAGTTCAGTTAAAGTATATGAGTCAGAACAGCAGCTACTATCAGCACATATTAAAACAGGTACCATTCAATACCTGTTAGGAAGGTAGGTCACGCACAGCCTCCCGCTGCCTGGGCCCTCGCCAAACAAAAGCAGCATTTCCACAAAAAACAGCTTGTAAGTCAGGTCTGAGAATGGTCAGATCTTAGCGCTGGCGGTGTGTGCAAAGCGGCAGCCATTCTCCGGCAATGGTATTGTGACATCTGAGAAGACCTCATGTCCCTTTGGTGACCCTCTCCTCTCTGCTGTACTGTTTAGCTAGACATTGGGCGTCCATGAAGCCAGTTACCAAAGCCTCCCACGGACCCATCTTCGGGGCTGTCCTCCTTCTCACAGTTCCAGATGGTCCAGCCCAGATTTGGATCTGTTTCTGTGCAGTGACTCACTACCAGCAAATGGAAGTGATTGGGTGGGTGAGCATGACCTCATGCCACTCTATCCTCCCCGGACACTGGTTTTGAGGTTGCGAACCACAGTCCCCCACCCCCCAATTCCATGCCTGGGTTCACTCTTTCCAATTCAGCTAGGGTTTCCCCTTCAAGCTAGCCCTGTAACCTTGGGCAAAGAGGAAAGCAGGCAGCTCATGCTTTTCTGTCGAAATCATACCCTGTGAGAGGGGGAAATACAGAGATCATCTTCTGTCCCCCACAAGACCCCCCACATCCTTCCCCTCTTTTGGCCCAGCAGCCCACATGGAAGGGAGACTTGACCACATGAGAGGGGAAAAGGCATCCAGCAGGAAGAGATGTCAAAGTCCTCTCTCCAGATAGCCAAGCACTTGCTCCCATGACTTCTGCTCTGTGAGCTCTGGGGCTGTTCCGCAGGCCACGGGGCCGCTTTGCCTCCCCGTCCAGGTGAGGAAGGAGAGTGGCTGGCACACCAAGCCAGAGCAATTTTCTGGGTCGCACACACAGTGTGTGTGGCTGCCCTTGGGCACAGAGTGAGGGCCCCAGAGTTTCTCTGCAGGCATCCAAGGAGAATAACTTTGGACATTTTCAAATGTCAGGAAATAGCAACCAGGAATTACTATGCCAGATTTACTGTCTTGGTTTTACGATCTGAGGGAAGAGCCATGTCATAACAAACTCTTAATCCTACCAGGTGAAGTTCTGCACCTATTATGTACTTTTCTCAACACAGCTGTGCGATCCAGACCAACTTGGGAAAGAGCCAAAGTCCTATCCCTTTGAAAAGTTGGGTATTGGGCCACACACACCCCAAAGAAAGCAGCTACAGTTGCACATGGTTTCTGACTGGGAGCCTCTTGAGGTGGAGAAGGAAACGGCTAACAGAAGGCAGGCAGGAATTGGACTTGGGGGAGTGTGGTAGAGCACAAACTCCTGGAGGTGACCTTGACTGGGGAAGTCCCAGAATCTATATTGTTCCTTTCTCTACATAAATATTTTAACACTTATCTATAGCTACGTCTAGCTCCATCTATTTATTTATAAAGAATTAATGAGTATGAGATGGTCCAGAAAAAAGATTATAGTTATTTAAGTGGCTACTTTAAAGTTATTTTTAATCAGACACTCGTAGCACATAATTATGGCCCGTGGCTTTACAGAAGGAAAGGATAGTTTTAAAAATTAAGCAAAGAAGGGATGCCCATTGTTCACCATTTGGTCCATGTATAATTAATCCTCCTCCTTCCTGTAATAAGCCATCCAGAATGATCTCTACATTTTTAAAGGACTCAGGTTTGGTGGTAATAAAAGATGAGGCTACAGAAAAACAGACCAGTGAGTTGGTTCAGATGTCTAATAGAAAAACAGTAATAAAAATGCCATCACCTACGTATTGTAGGAAGATAAAATGCAATGCTCATCACGGATGAATGGTTAGTCTCATTCTGTCCTCAAGTCATAATCAATTGTGCATCATTAACAAGACACAAAATCTTTACTAATTAGCTTTTATGATTATATTGTTATTGCACTAAGGCATTTAATGCATTGAAGATAGAGGAGATAGGATGCCCACGGAAAAAGAATCATTGGAAAGGGGGAAATAATGCTATCTTCAGAAGTTTTCCCTCACTGTTACCATCTGTAATTTTTAATTTGATTCACTGTGAAGATTAATATTTTTAGTAAATGAGTGGCAACTGTTGAAAAGAAGAAGAATATGGAGTTTGTGTTCACACCAGGAAAATGGAAAGAAAGTCAGCTGTTGAAGTTATCTAAAAAAAAGAATTGTTCATTTTTGCTTGAAATCTTCAAGGCTGTTTTTTTTTCTTACTGTATATATAGTTTCTTGTAAATTGTTCTCTAAATATAAGAACTAGAGTTCAGCCAATTCAAAAAAATTTAGACCCATACCTACACTAGGATCCACTTCAAATGGATCAATGATTTAAATGTAAAATATAAAGGAATAAATTTATCTGTAGGAACCATGAGAGAATTCTTTGATAACAGCAAGGGAAAACCTTTTTAAAACCATGATCCAAATTCAAAAGCCATAAAGAAATACTAGATAAATTCAGCTCCATAAAAGAAAAAAAAATTCTGCATGGCAAACTAACAAATACAGAACAAAACACCAATAAGCAAAGTCAAAAAATAAATGACAAGTCAAGAAAAAAAGTTTGCAATTCATATCACAGAGCAAGGCCTGCTGTCTCAAATATGTAAAGAGCTGATATAAATCAAAATGACAAAGTCCAACAGACCAATAGAGAAATAGGCAAAGGATATGAAAAATCATTTCCCCGAAAAGTGTATTTGTATTGTTCTAAAACATATAAAAATATGTGTAACTGTAGCCATAAAGTAATGCAAATTAAACTACATGAGACACCACACTTTGATTATCAGATTACCAAAGATGAGAAAATCTGACAAGAGACTGTGTAGACGAGGGCATGGGAAACAGGCTCCCTCCCACTGCCAATCAGAGCATAAGTTGGGACAAACTCTGAGAGGGCGATGCACAAATCTCCTGATGCAACAATTCCACTTCTAAGAATTTCTCCTACAGATACATTTGTGTGAAAATATTTATTTAAAATGTATCCATTCTTACATTTTTTTGCAAAAGAAAATGCCAGAAAACAACTTAAATGCCCCTCAATGGGACACTGGTGAAATTATGGCACCTTAAGCCGTGGAATACTGTGTTTCTGTAGAATAAAAATAAGGATCTTCTTTGTGTACTGATTTGGAAAAATCCCTGAGATCTACTGTTAAATTTTTAAAAAGAAAAGCAATTATGTAGCAAAAAGTACATAAGGTTTTGTTCAAAAGGGAAAGAAACAACATACAAATGTACTTGTTGTTTAAAAAAGATAAATCATGATTCATAGTTCTTAGATCAACTGCTTGCTTCAAAAGCTCCAAAGAGCCATCACTTCTGCTGTTTCTGTTATCCTTCCTTCCTGTTGGAGCCATCTGTGGGAGGAGAAGGATGCATTTTTTTAAAGCATCACTTATTGATTGCCTGCTGGAGCTTTCACCGATCTCCCTTTAAACATCCCAGCAATGCTTTCAGAAAGATGGCACTGTCTCCATGGTGCAGATGAGGAAACTGAGACTTAGAGAAGGTAAGTAACTTGCTCAGAGCCACGTGGCTAAGAAATTTCAAAGCCAGTTATTTGAACCCAAGTCTGTCTAAGTCTAAAGCTTGTGCACCTCTCCCTCAGCCATACCGAGCAGATATTCCTTGCCTGCCTCTAAGCACCATAGGGGAACTGATGAGATGGAGTTCTCACCTCCAGCTGGGCAGCAGGGTTCCCTAAAGACTGTGCAGCTTCCTGGACCCCAGCCCAAATCTATTGATCTGACTCTGTGGACTAGAGCCTTTACGCATGGGCTATCCAAAGCTCCTTGAATGACCTGATGCCCAGAGGTTCAGAACCACTGCCATGTGACAAGAGGAACAATGGCACACACCCATACCCACTGGCTTGATTGCCAGATACCCACGTGAAATAGGTACAGTCAATATCCCCATTTCACAGACGCAGAAGCTCAGGCTTAGAGAGAGAGGTTAAATAACTTGCCCAGGTCACACAGCTAGGAATGGACTGGGGGCTCAGATTTAGGGCGAGTAGTCTGACTCCCAGGCTGTTATCCATTTTGCCCTATCCTAGCCTTGTATGGTGCTCAAATATGGCAGTTTCAATCACAATTCAAGACATTGGGGTATCCTTGTAGGGACATGCTGGTGTTCCTATAGGCTGAGGTAACAGGGACCACGGGGGTCCCTTCATAGGACAAGGAACCCAAAGCTCAGAGAGGCAAAGGAAGACAATAGTTCAAACGCTTAAGAGAACTCCCTGCTTCCTTCTAGGTCCATCGCTGCAAATCAAGTCATCATTTGGAATCGTTCAGACTGAAGTTAGGAAAGATTACACTTGTTAGAAAGAAATGGGAAAGGAAAGGGAACTGAGAACCCATTTGCCCTGGCTTTTAGAGAGGTCTTATGTGGATGGATCACTTTACAGATACTTTTATAGCAACATCCTTCTTCCTTTTTTTTTTCTCTGTTTGATGGGGAGCTTACCAAACCTTGATACTGAGTTATTTTACTTTATTGGTGCTACAAAACTGCCCTTAATAAGAAGGGAAAGAAAGAAGAATGTGAGGGTATGGTCCGTCACTCTATTTCTGCAAGAGAAACCTATGATCAAAGGTTTAGGGTTTTTAAATTCTTTTTAGAGAAACTGCTTTCCTGTCACGGGTGGGAGATGTCCCAGGTGTTAGGTTGACTTCTCTATTTCTCTCCCTTTTTTGCAGTTACGTCCCCTGCGGGGCATCTGTCACGTGGGCGCAATCTTGGGAGTAGCCCAGACGTAGATCGGATCCTATTCTGCCGCCTCTAGGAGGTGTGACCTGAAACATGCATCAGAGATGCCCCTTACATCCCAGGCCCTCTGAGAATGAGGGAGCCCTGCCTGCCTGCGTCTTGGGTGACTGAGCACTGTTCTCAAAGCACTCGGGGTGAAGCGCAGAATCCTCCACAGGGCAGCCTTTCCCCGGAACCGCCTCTTTGCTTCAGCACTCTGAAGTTTCCACATAGGCTAATTCTCAGACTCTATCATTTAACCAGTTTTTCTACTCATCCACTCAAACTGGTTTATGTATTTAGCCATGACCTAAAGTACTGGTAAATATATTGAAAGAAGTATATTCCTAGTAATGGTCCATTAGTGCTGTGATAGAATTAGCATTCTTTTGGTGTATATGTATCCTAGGGGAGTCGTTCACTCGCTGAAGGATTGTCCCAGCATGCCTTTTGTTTGAATGTAAAAGGATGAATTGATTCACCTGTGAGGCAGTGTGAGCTAAGGCCCTAAGAAGCCCAGGAGAATTAACCTTGTTCTGCTTTAAACAACCATTCAGGCATTTGCCTAGTGGATTGTCTATCTATCTGTCTCTCTCTCTCTCTCTGTGTATTTCTCTCCGTCTCTCTGTCTCTGTCACTCTCTCTCTGACTCTCTCTTCCTATAAAGCAGCAGACAGGTCAGGATCAGCAAGTGACGTCCTACCTGGAGAATACTTAGCTGATTGCTTTCGCTCTTCCTGCTGCAGAGTAAAATGACTGATGATTGACAGAGTTCTCCAGCTTTTCACTGATTCTTCAAAGGGGTTGGAAGCTGGTGGCCACAAAGGGGGCTGGAGGTCAGACCTCACACACAAGTCCTTGACTCACAAACTTTGGTTTCCCCAGCTTCCTGATCGGGATCAAATTCTCTACCACCCCTTCTTCACGTCATGCCATGTGATGTTATATGAGACTAAATGCTAGAATCACTTCAGATTGTTCCGAAGAAAATCATTTAGTGAAGTATTGTTCGTGTCGCTGTTCCCATTTCGGAGGAGTGTTAGGACTTGAGGAATGCTTCTGAAGTGTTCCGCGGGCTGGGACGCCGAGGACAGATGCAAGGCGAATGATTCTCATACGTGAGTCATGGAGCCTGGCTCAAAGCTGTACTTCATCAAAGAAATGTTTAGACCAAAATAAGCATGTGTCTATCTCTTTGTCCATCTGTCTGTAGAGAGTAGGGTGTACAAAGGGAACTGAGCAAGTTTCCACAAAAAAGAAAACCTTGTTCGAGCATGAGGGAGCTGTTTCACGGAAATCTGTGCCTGGCTTCCTCCCAGAGAGAGAGAGCTTCTCCCGGGCTTTGCAACTGAATTTCAGGGATGTAGCCTCAGAAGAACTATGTGTACCAATTCATCAGCTTCTAAAATGAACCACATTTTAAAAGGGGAAAATAGAACACACTGTGGAGTCAGGGAGATGGAAGTGAGAAACCCAGCCATCTGCCTGAGACACTCTGCACCCTGATCTGAGGTCCTCTTCCAGGTGAAAATGTGACAGGCAGCCTCTGATTAGGAAAGCCTACGCCCTGCTCTCCATTCTGAAGTGTCTTCTCATTGCTCTGCCTTTCAAATATGTTAGAAAACAAAGAATAGGCCCACATATCACTACTGTGCATGCATGCACTGTGCTCGGTCGGCCGGCCGTAAGCACAACTTTCCAGTCCCAAGAAGTCCCAAGCCCAGTGTAATATAGCCATGGACCACATGTTTGTGCCCCCCAAATTCACATGTCAAACCCTAATCCCCAGTGCAATGGTATTTGGAGGGGGGCGCCTTTCAGAGATGATTATGTCATGAGGCTGGAGCCCCCATGAATAGTGTCCTTATAAGAAGAGACAGAAGAGAGGTAACCTCTTGCAGCCATGTGAGGACATGGCAGGAAAGTGGCTGTCTGCACCCCAGGAAAGGGTCCTCACCAAGAAGCTGACTGGGTGAGCACCCTGATCTCAGACTTCCAGCCTCAGAACTGTGTGCAGTAGACTGGTTGTGTCTCAGCCATCTAGTCTAAGGTGTTTTTGTTATAGCAGCCTGAACAGACTAAGGGAAATACCTTTGGCAGCACTTCACCACTATGACCTTCTGCATGTCGGTCATCAACAAAGGTAAAATTTCATTATGGCCCACCAGTTCCTACATGGCATTTTACTTTGGATGGGAGACGGGAGGCTGTGATTGTCTGCCATAAATATTTACGAAGCATTTAAAACACTTTGAGTTTTGTTCAGAAGAAAAAAAATATTTTAAAGAAAATTGTTACATGCATTTTACAAGGGAGACCGATAAGGCTCCAATTGGGTGATTTGTCTAAGAGGGAGGACCAAGCTGGAATGACAGGAATGTTCTTGGGCTTCCAGCCTGGTTATTCCATGCAGTTCTACCATCTTCCTATGACTGAATGTCACATCTTTCCTCCCTGGGTATTTCTGGTCCGTCTCTAGAAGCTGCTGCCATCAGGGAAGTGTTGCCTAGCCTTTTCAGGGACAGAGAATGACCCCATGCCCCAGGAGAACGTACCTTAGATTATTTTCCCTTCTGAAAATGTTTTTTAGTCTTCCGGATGAAAAAGCATGAGGTAGGTGCAAATGGTTACAGCATTGAATTATTGTTTTCCTGTTCAATTAGCACCAGTAGCGGTCACCTTGTGTGACCCAAACTGTCAACAGGATTAGCTTCAGCACGCTTTTACTCCAGCACGGTGGCCATCAACATGACATGAAGCTGCCAGGATTCCTGCCACAGATTCTAACTCCAACCACTCAGGATGACTTTAAACTTCAGTTTGGACTGTATAGCCAGATAGTAATCTTCTTAGCAGATGTTTAACCCTGTGGCGTTCTCCTCCTTGGGAGTTCTGGAGCTCTGGGTGCATTAGATGTTTACAGCTGTTAAGTGTGTTGCAAGAACAGTGTTGGAGGATTTGAAGCAACTTGAACTTCTCTCTTCATTCCTGCCCATCTTTCATGGCAGAGAGCCTTCATTCCCCAAACCTCCATCCTTCAAACCACCTGGGACCAGGAGTCCTTGAGGCACTGAACCAATGGGCTGCCATCCTAACAGAAAAAAATCCACCCTTTTGGTGTTCATGTCTCACCCAGTAGAAACACTATACCATTAAAGCTAGTTGTTAGAACATTCTGTCAAGTGGAAGCCTCTATTAATTGATAGTGCCATGCTTCAGTGGGTAGAGTGAATATTAAGGTTCATAATGGTGACCTGGAGGCAATAAAATATTCCGAAATGTCTTGAGTCATCAGAGCAAGATTATGTTCAGTGTTGTTTCAGGGTTAAGTATATTTTATTGTATTCCATATCTTGCAAATTGGTAATGCATGCCTGGTATTTTTTTATGATACTCTATTAAACAGAATGTTTGATTTGACACAACATCCCACTTCCTAACAGAGCCAGGATAGCAGAGACTTCCTGTTATATCCGGCTCGTGGTTCTGCTCAAGGCAGAGTCAGATCATCCTTATTCTTATAGGGACCCTAACAGGTATGAGTTAAAATCTTTATCCTTTTTCTTTTTAATTGGGCATTAGCTTTATAGATTTAAATATGCTAGGCACATTTTAGAGGGAGTTACTGTAACCGGTTGTGCCCCCAGCCAGACAACGCTGCTCCCAAATTTCTCAAAGTACGGCATTCTCTTTAGCTAATGGGATTAGAGAGCATAACGACTATGGGAATCTCTCATTGCTCTGAAATCTCTACCTATTTCTTCAGCACAGCTGCCAGCTGCTCAATGGACTTTGAATTCCAATATGATCCTCTTACATGTAATTTTTTTAGGCTTGAGGAATGCCAAAGGGTTAATTTGGAATTGAAAGGCCCCTGTTCTTTTCCCTAAAAAGAAGAGAGGACGTAAGTTCTTTAAGTAGGTAAGGGGACCTAGAGTAGGGCGATAAGGACCTCAAGTTTTAAAGGAGACCCAAAAGAAAGGAGACCTCACCTTACTGACAGAAGATTACACTGCATATTAATAGTTTGTGGTATTGACTTCCTGAAGAGAAAAACTAAAAATATATTGTGAAATGTTACCATTTTTTAAATTTTGCTATTATTAATGTACAATTACATGAGCAATATTATAGATACTAGACTCCCCCTATTATCAAGTCCCCACCACATACCCCATTATAGTCACTGTCCATCAGCATAGTGAGATGCTATAGAATCACTACTTGTCTTCTCCGTGTTATACTGCCTTCCCTGTGACACCCCCCCCACTACTAGATTATGTGACCCCTTTTTCCCCCTTATCCCTCCCTTCCCACCCATCTTTTCCAGTTCCTTTCCCTTTGGTAACTGTTAGTCCATTCTTGGGTTCTTTGAGTCTGCTGCTGTTTTGTTCCTTCAGTTTTTGCTTTGTTCTTATACTCCACAGATGAGTGAAATCATTGGATACTTGTCTTTCTCCGCCTGGCTTATTTCACTGAGCATAATACCCTCTAGCTCCATCCATGTTGTTGCAAATGGTAGGATTTGTTTTCTTCTTATGGCTCAATAATATTCCATTGTGTATATGTACCACATCTTCTTTATCCACTCATCTACTGATGGACACTTAGGTTGCTTTTATTTCTTGGCTATTGTAAATAGTGCTGTGATAAACATAGGGGTGCATATGTCTTTTTGAAACTGGGATTCTACATTCTTAGGGTAAATTCCTAGGAGTGGAATTCTTGGGTCAAATGGTATTTCTATTTTGAGTATTTTGAGGAACCTCCATACTGCTTTCCACAATGGTTGAACTAATTTACATTCCCACCAGCAGTGTAGGAGGGTTCCTCTTTCTCCACATACTCACCAACATTTGTTGTTGTTTGTCTTTTGGAGTGCATGACATTCCCATCTAGGCAAGTTTCTTCATTTGACTAATTAAACATGGTGCCAGTGACACTGAAGATTTAAAGAAAAAAGATGTTTGAAATTTTCCACACTATTGATTTGGGCTTTTTAAGTGATCTTTCATTGTCTTCCTGTGTATACTTTTTCCCTCTTTTGTTTCCAATTCAAGTATGGATGAAAAACAAAAATCTAATCTACATTTATAAGAAGCTAATTTCTTTCCCATTTTTGACCCACAAGCCCCATGGCGCCAGGTGATGGAGGTTTTGGCAGAAGCGGAATTGGGTGCTGGGTACCAACCCTCCAGCTCTCCTTTTCCTCTTCCTTCCACATTACACACAAGGTTTGAAGAGCTCTTGGAACCACTACTTGTTATAGGATAAGACCATAATTCTGCCATAAGAGGCTTTCATGCTTGAAGTAACAGAGAAAATATGCCCTAATGGGAAATCTCTTTTTCAACAGCTAGAGTAAGCCAATGGATGGAAGAGGGGAGATGATGGGGAAAAGTAGGAGACAAAATTTACTCTTTCTTCGAAGCCCTGCAAAGGTCACCCCAACCCTTGGTGGTGCTAAAGTAGGTGATGCTTTGTGGCGTGGCCTTCTCATCCCTGTGTTCTGCATGTCATGTCTTAATCACATATGAAATTCCATCTTGGTGAGTCAGATGGATTAATTAGCCTTCTCTTTAAGTACATTCTGTTTTAGTCAACACTGGAAAAAAATTTCCTTCTAGTCCACACTTAAGATTGTCACTTTTAACTTTGCCATTTAACGGGTCTTTAATAGTTCTCACCATGGAAGGTTAGAGCTCTTCCTTGAAATCTGTCAGAGATGTATATGCCAGCGAAACATATGTGAAGAATTGGAAGAGAGCACACACTGGCTAGCTTTTGCCTGACAGTGTGAAATCTGTACATAGTTCTTCTATGTATGAACCTCTAATGATAGGTCCATTGTGTCTTGTATATTTTCGTGATGAATTATTACTCTTGGGAGAGCTTTGACTCATCAGTTAATTTGAAAATGATAAGGTAGTTCATGAAGTGAACTTAGGTTATGCCTTTTGGGAAAGAGTACCAAATCGAAGGCAGAGAGATGGTCACATGAATAGGTAAAGGGGGCCATCTAAGGAGAAGAACGGGTTTCATCCTCCTGACCATGTTAACCCAAATCTAAATACAGTGATAAATTCTCAACCTTTCTCCTTCTGCTGTACATACCTACCCCCTAAAGACTCCTCATGGGCAAGGTTATTGAGTTCCCACCACCATAGTCAGTTACCTAAAAAAATTCAGTAAGATTCTCTTCTAATACCATATGCTCCCACTCAGCCTGAAAGCATAAATCAAGGACATATTAGACTAGATGTCTTCCTTAGCATCGTAAGTATGCCCAGTAAAAAAAAAAACAAACAGCATTTGGGTATTATTTTGCAGTGATTGGACAAATTTATAAGTAAAGTCTTTGAAAGCCATGTGTGGGAAAAATGGAATTTCCTAGAGCAAGGATCTTCACCTGAACCTCAACTACTTGATGATGTAACTGGCCTGCTGCTAGGCTACGGCTTCCACATCCACAGGCAATAAACTATTATTGACTGAGTCACTATATAAAGATCTCTGCCCAGTGCTCTGGGCGGAGGCAGAGACGAAGGAGGATTACAGAACTGCACTGTTGAAGGCAGACGTAATTCTAGTGCTCGACCTGTTGCCGGGAGAACAAGCTGGGTAATGAACCCTCTCACCCCAAGAACATTCCATTGTCATTCCTTGGTCTCACTGGATCCATAGTGAATTTGCCTGGGGCCGAAACCCATTGACAAGACACCATGGCATTCCTTTATCTTACTAGGGAAATTCTAAAGTCTTTTTTGGAGGGTCTCCTTCCCCCATACTAAGTACAGTGCTAAAGGTGAATTTGATAATGTCTATAAAAGTGCTTTGTGTTTATCTGAATCTAGCACTAAAGAAATTGAAGCTATTTGGGCTGATGTTATCAGTGGTTAAAGAGTAAACTGACCACTTTTTGAAGGTGATTGAACACTTCCAGATTTTTAAGATGTCATTTAGTGCCTTGAAAAAGGTAATTTACTAAATGGTACTTTTGTAACTTAAAAGAATTAATGACTATCAAAAGTGAGCAAATTATTCCCTTTTTTAGTTTCAGGATCAGGTCTGTAGAATTATATGTAAGGCCATTCACCTTTCAAAAGCACTTGCTTTTATGTCACTTCAGCAACTTTAAAAAATATCATCTTGAGAGCAAAAGAAAGCCTGGGGCTTTTGATTTGTCTGTTGTACGTTTTCAGACACATCTACAGAAGGAATAAGAAAATAGATTTTTTTTAATTTTAAACTGAATGTGAAGCTTCCCTTCTCATACTGTCATTTTAAAAACAACAAAATCATTAAGCCTCTCACACAGAGGCAGTGCAACTCTTTAAATCAAACAACAAAAAAAATAATAACAAATATCTAATTTTCATAAAACATTTTACACTTTACAAAATGCTTTCCCATCCCACTATCTCACAGTGTCAATTATGAATTAGCTCTGAAGAGCTTTTTTATTTGGTCAATAAGAAAAGATTTCAGCTGGGTATGAAAAAACTCAGCACCCACAGTGGTGAACTACTGGCATGTTTACTAAGCAAGGCTGTGGTGTCATTGTCTTTGAAGATGAAAACAGAACCTATTAAGAGAAACAATTAAATTTACCCCAACCCAGTACGTGGAGTCCAGGAAAATAGGCTTTAGCCTCATCTTTCTCATTTATAAGAAAAATCTCCCCTTTCCACCAATATTAATTATATATTTGTAAGAGAAATGTTGAGTTACATCCAAATAGCAAGCATCCAAGGAATATGGTCCTCTTTCCTGAATATCCTGTTGTACAGTTGGATTTGAACAAATTATTGATTGTCTTATCAGTTTTCGATTAATTTCATGTGTGTGAATTTCCCCAACTTGAGTAAAAACTCTTTTAAAAGACATGGCTCATTCTTAGAGCTCTTTTGTGCTCTCCACAGGGATTATTACAGGCAGGATGCTTAAGGCAGCTTGAGCAGACCTATGGTTGATGTAATCCCTGGCCTAAAGATAGTAGATACAGGAAACTCATGGTTCCCAAACTTGGGCATGAATCACAATCACCTGGAGGGCTTGTTAAAAACATTCTGGGCCACATCCCCAGAGCTGCTGATTTAGGACGTATGGAGCGGGGAATATTTCTAATAATCCTCAGGCGACACTGCTGCTGATCCTGAGACCACACTGTGAGAATCATTCAGTTGGATTAATATTCAGAGTCTCCTCCAAATTTTGAGGATATTTGAGGTCTCTATCAACTTTTAGTTGGGATTTAAGAGCACAAAGCAACATTACTTATAGAAACAAATGCAGTCAAAGAACTTACTGCTAAACCCACAAGTTAAAAGACATAAAAGAAACCAAGCTGAGCTCCAAATATATCAGGCTATGAATGAGTCACTCTAACTGATTAATGATAATAACGACTTTGTAAATGAGGATATCCCACATCATTAGCACAGCTATTACCCAACTTATGAATGGATCATATCCCATAGTTTCTTTGGAATCTGTTATTCGGAGCCTAAAATGTGTTTGCCAAAAAATAATTGTGGTAAGCAATCATAACAAATGTCTAATTCACAGTACACCCAAAGATAGTTCTGGGAGTACCATGGGTCGTCCTGCTTAGTTCCTAAGGGGCGCACTTTAGGATTTACAGCTTTCTATCACCACCAACTAAACAGGGTACCCAGATAAGAGAACAGGGAGGGAGGAGATGGAAGTTCTGTTTGGGACATACGTCTGTGTTTTCTTTGGCACACCCAGGTGACGTCTACTCCAGGGCATTGTGGGACATTCCTGCCTCCACTGCAGTGGACTCCTTATTCCATTTGCCCTTCTCCTTTTGTCAACCAGACGGTGATGGTGTGCCTTTCTGTCATGCCTGGGTCAGTGAGCAAAGGGCCATGGGACTGAAGAACACATGCACACACAGTTTAATGCCAAATGGATTTCATCACTTACTGATTCACACTTTCCCACACCTGATTTCGCATAGAATTGTAGACTGCATGAGTCTGCGCACATTGTAAAGTAGGCATCAAGAGGGAAATAAGTGTCTAAGGATTTTAGCAGGGGAAATACCTGTGAGAGAACATGGGGAGGAGCTGGGAAAGGGCCACACTGCAGTGGTGGGAGCATCTCAGACCCAAGTGCAGTCCGAGGACGGTTCCACAAGGCCTCCAAGGAGTCCTCGAGAGAACTTGAGCACCAGAGCCACCCTGTGTGTCCCAGGAGCAGGCCTGCCTTTGCTTCCCTCCCGTGCTCAGTCAGAGG
>JAVSCE010001788.1:0-55144 GCA_032199065.1 Smutsia gigantea | reverse complement strand
TCTTCATCAGTTAAGTCACATCTAAATTTTACCTTTGCTGAAACCATTTCATTCATCAGGGTGGAGGCGAGTGATGGATCTTTACAGCGGACTGCTCTGTATATCCCACTCTACAAAATCCAGAAATGTTTGAGATTTGTGTGTCTTATAGGATCATAACGAGGACTGAGGTTTTTTTCTTAATTTGTCAGAAGCCAAAAATATTTCCCACCAGAAAATTTTAGCCTCTTTGTCAATCAAACAAAAGGTTTAGTAATCACTGAACACTACTTATTCAGGAATGAAGATTTTATACAATGGAGGATGTGAAAAGCCTTATTTTCATATAATCTATATTAAACTTTTCTAAAGTATTTCAAGACTTCTTAATTACAAACTATGTCCTTTCAGACCTAACTTTGGGGACAGCTGGAGCTGTACTGTCTGTATTTTATTTATTATCATTGCAATGTCCAGATATGATTCAGAACAGAAAACACTGCCCCATTGATTTACAAATGGCCACATGAAGGGAAAGGTGTATCAGATGGTGGGGGGTGGAAAGGCTGTTTTCTTCAAAATTAATGAAATTTCCATGTTTTCTCCACAGCAGAAAATGTAAGAGAGGGTCAAAAGAAAGTTAATCTAAAACTTACATAACACTTTGCTTCTTAATACACATATACTAGTCCTGAAAGTATAGTGTTTAGAGGGTCATTCACTTATTTCCAAGTAAAAAGGCTCAACAGTTTATTTTCTTTACAACCACAGGGCGTGCTATCAATACAGGAGGCGCCAGTGCCTCTGGCATCACCCCTTCATCTTTCTCCAGCTCCTCCATTACTGGGGCTGATGGCACCCTTCTCTCCCTTCCCCCGAGTGCCTCCTCTGATATAACCTTTCCCTTTTCTAGTGTACCTCGCAGCAATGCTACCTCAGTCTTCAGAAGGTCTCTCACCTTCAGCTCAATGCTTCCCAGCTGATGTTCTCCGACCACGTCCGCCTGTGCTTCCCTCAAGAGTTCGTCTTTTTCCTTGATGGCCGCTTCCTCCTACAGAACACCTGGCAGCGCTGCCGTCTCGTCTCCAATCGCTCCTTGCTGCTGGCGCTCCCGTGCTGCCTCCTCTCGCATCAAAGCCATCTCCTTCCTCAGGGAATGAACAGAAGTTTGCCGCTCGCAAGCTCATGTCGCCATTTCTTGGGTCTCTTCTGTAGACCTTTTTAATACTGTGAGAAGCAGCCAACCCGCAGTCCCCGCTGCCTCACGGGCACTCTGCTTCTCAAAAGATCGACTTACTATACGAAGGGACAGCCGTCTACAGCTTCAGGTGTCACCTCCACTTCCCTCCAGTCCTGAGGTTGGGCCCAGTCCTCTAGGAGGCAAGACACAGACCACATACCCATTGGGGGACAAACCACTGTCTCCCCATTCACAGGGGCAGCCGGCTGAAGCACCCCTCCCATAAGTGCAGCGTGTCGTTTCCCTTGGTCAACAATGAACCCTGCCGACTTCACCAATTGTCTTGCTAATGAGTTTCAGCTTCAGGCAAGTTCGCTATAGATTCACTGTGACCAAAGAAATCTACAGCAAAGGGTTCTTGGGGTGAAAAGTTATACCCAACTTTATTTCAAGGTGGCCGGTCACTCCCTCGGTGCTACCACCACTCCAGCCTCCGCTCAGCTCTCCTACAGCCTTCCAGCCCCCCACCCAGTCTCCGGCCAAGCCCTGGGTGGAACTCCTTACATTAACACAATAAGGTCTTATTGCCTAAAGGTGTGGAACCGGTAGCATAGCAACAGGCCTGTTACATTTAATTTCAGTGAGGATCCTGGCCGCAAGAACCCCACTTTACCCACACATACTCTTTATTAGGCTAAGTCCAATAAAATAGGTTCATTTTTACGCCTGCAATTCTTATGTTTCTAGATATTTCTGTATATTCTCACTAATTAACTGAACCTCATCAGGAAGTTATTATATTAACGATGGTTCGGACACTGAAGAGACGCACACAACCTTGGAACTCAAAATACTTTGCAGTCTACCAAGAGACCTATTTGATTCAAGAGGAGAGGGGTGAGCATGGAGTACATGACACGAAAAGCTGCTGGCCAGAGCAGCTGCACCCAGCTTTTAGACACTTAACTGGTTTGCTAGGGTACACGTTTGATAGATGCATTTTTAGTTGCCCCACGCTCCAGTTCAAGAAGCAGCTAATAGTCTGCTCACTGTATGTCTGGTTCGTTGTTTTAATACTGAGGTTCACAAGAATCTCCATTCCATTTTGGTCCATGATGATCACAAAGGCGAACAGAGTTAAGGAGAGCAGTAGTTAAGCCCAAAAGAGCCGACGTGGTTACTGACTGCGTGGCTTGGGATGCTGGCGGCAGCGCGTGGATTCTCAACATCCCACGCACAACTCGGTCACAAGTGCATCGGGCGATAGAGACGCCATTGCCGGCACAAAAGATGACGGACCGCGGTGGTGGCAGAGGCCACGGCACTGGCCGGGGGCGCAGCTATCCGCGCCAGTTCTGGGCTCCGCCAGGCTCCTTCCCGAGAGGCGGCCACAGATCCCGCCACCGCCGCCATCCACGCCAGGGCATGGCCGCCGTCCGCAGTGGCCGCTCCCTTCCTGCTGCCTGGCTATGGCCACGGCCCAACCCGGATCCCGTGATGGGACACGTGGGCAGCGGGAGGAGTTGGCTGAGGGGCGTGGCCAACTCTCTGCCGGACCCCTCGGGCAGTGCCGCACAGCCCGGGACCGGGCGCGGCCGAGGGGGCAGCAGGTGGCAGGAGGGCGGGGACTGGAGCCGCAGCTCTGGCCGCGAGCGCGCTGGTACTGTTCGAGGACTGATGGTTTAAGTTCAATATGCTGCCATCACTTCCCCAAATATAAGTAAAGCCTATCAGTAAAGGAACAGACCCTCGGCCCTGCCCCACGGCAGCGCTGTGCTGAGGAGCTGTGCCCAGGACAGAGCAACGCCCCACAGTCCATCTCAAAGTTACTTAGACCTAGGGCTGTCTCTCTTGGGAATAAAACCACCTTAGAACCTCTTTCTCAAAAGCTATGCAAGTCAAATCAGCATGCCAAATCTTACTTTTAAGAGAATACACTCTTTATGTGCCTATAAAACTTAGCATGCAAATCCAATCCAATACTGTACTTCCGTGTATTTTTAGGTCTCCATAGATTTCAAAAAAGGAACTGCATTTTTGTCAGATACCTTTTGTATGTCTATGTGTGCCTCCCTTTCAAATCACAGGTCTAATATGCTGACCGGCTTCCCAGCTGAGGTCACCAAGGGCATGGACAAGAGCAGGAGGAGCAGAGAGTTATCAGTTTGCAATACTGGGACTAGCATGGCCAATTTTAGTGGTTTTTCTTGCAGCCTTTTCTATGTCAGAGGGAACCTCCTCCACTGTGGCAGGTTTTGGGTCTGGAATAGTGTCTGCTCTCCTGCAAAATACCAAATCATAGCTCCTTTGAAGGAATCCTTTAAAGACCGAACCTTTGAAGAAGAAAGAACAAGAAATGCAATTAAATTAGATTATATAATGAAGATGTAACATTTCTTATAGTACATTCCAGGTTTGTGTGTGCGTGTGGTGTGTAAATTCATCATTTTTAAACTTTAGTAGCTATTAATTTAGGTTTACTGAGGGAGTGCGCATCAGAACTCGGCTCTTTCTGAGGATCTTTCGGGGGTGGTTGTTGCGTTTTATACAAAGTGTTCGTTTTAAACTCAGGGACGCAAGCTGCGTAATACAAGCTCAAAAAAATTAACACATTGAGCATTTACTTAGTTTCATATTTAAAGCTCTAGGTATTAAAATTCTGTTTAAGCTAAAACAATAACGCTGTATTGGGGTTTTATAATATATGCAGACTTCAATGATGCATGCATAAGTTTAATATGCATATAAGAAAAATATATTCAATAACAATACAAAGGTCAGTCTGGAAGGGAGAGAGTATACTGTTACCGGGCTCTCAATTTATTATTCCTAAAAGGAATTATTGTTATCATGCTGACTCTAGAAAATTCTAACTGCAAAAAGTCTACTTGGTATTGATCCTTTAAAGTCATGAAGGACATTTATGGTACTCCTGAAATATATCTGAACTTTATCCTATTAAAATGACATTGTGTAACACTTCAAATGCTGTTTCACATTTTATTGACTACAAACTAACACACGGGTCATGCTAAGGAACCAATCTTCCATATTAAGCACACACACAAAACGCTTTAGGAAAGTAAGGTCTAAACTTACTTGTCCCCGACATTCTTACATGCCAACTGAGAATCATGACGCTGCCTAGTAATACGGAAATAGGCTGCTCCTTGCCACTGTCGTGCCTCAACTTTAAAATGGACCTAAAGTTGGCAACAGTACTGGATCTGGGTCTAGACTGCCAGGGATGCAAATGCCAGTGTCACCTTCTGAGAATGATATTAAGTAAAATACGTTACCATCTCTAAATCCTCTTTCCTCATGGTAAAATGGGGATAATTACAGTACCTCCTTCACAGGGCTGCTGTGACGGTTAAATGAGAAAGTTCATGTAAAGTACTCAACACAGTGCCTGGCACAAGTAAGTGTGCAATAAAAATTAGCTCTGCTTACTATGTTTATTGTACAGATGGCCAGATTTTAAGGAGAGACAAAAAGTCTCTTTGAGGTAGAGTTTTGTACAGAGATTCCACAGTCCTTACAGAGTCAATGGCAACAGACTTATCAGTTCCCACTTTCAGCCATTATTTTATGTCCTTCTAATTCTGCCAACCAAAAACGTGAACAGGAAGAGAGAATAATAAGGCAAAGCCAAGGTAACAGTAAAATCCATACCATGATCTCTTCATCCTGTCCCTACAACTACCCTACATAGGGGAAGGCAAAGAACTTCGTACAATTTGCTACACTGTCACTGAATTGTTACCCACTTAACAAATATTTACTGAGAACCTACTATGTGCAAAGCAAAACTCTAGGTGATGGAGAAAATCTGTGCAAGAACCTAGAGGAATTTGCCTTTCCCGGAAAAGGCATGTGTGCTCTATATCTCACCTACGCTAGAGTACCTTTCACTAGGCCTGCACAGTACAAAGAGGTTCGATGTGCTTTAGAATCTGTGGCCGATGTGACTCAATTTCTCCAAAATGCGAAGTTAGTACTTTGTGGTGATCAGTACAATACATGCCTCCATCCAGTAATATGTCAGCACATTGTTTGGTCCTAGAAATAGGAGTTTAAAAAATTAAGCTAGCAACCAAATAACAATTTGCTGTGTACAGCCAGTTAAACTAGGAGAAAAGGCACCTCTCTCCAATTAAGATACCTGGTAGAAAGATAGGACATAAACCTAAAGAAGAAATCCAACACTAACAGTGATACTGAAAGACACCAAAGAGGCATTGATGACAATGAGGTTATTGGGAGTTTGAGGGAAGGGCTGTATGAATGGAACAGTGGGCTGACCCTGTACTGGTGATCCACAAACTGGGAGCAGACATTCCTGTGAATCAAATGAAAATATGGATCCTCTGTCCAGAAAGATGTTCACAGAACATGTAGCAAAATGTTCACATACAAGTAATTTTATTACATTGACCATTGATTTTTTTCCTTATATAGCAAACATAGAAAAATCTTATACTTAAGATTTATGTATTCCTGTTTTTTTCAAACAAAAAGTAACAGCTTCATTCTGAAAAAAAGAAAGTAAACTGTATAAAGCAAAAATTACCTTTGATTCCAGTCAAAAGAAATTTCCATTGAGAAGGTTGTTTCTCTGGATTGCGAATTGGACACGGAGGGGCAGTCTGTGCGTTGCGTTGCTGTGGTGTCTGTATCAATCCTTAGGGTGATCAGAGGGAGTAAATCTTCAGGAGAGGCTTCCCGTGTTTCCCGGTGCAATGAACACTAGGGTATTCCTGCTGACAGAAAGCCTGACGGAGCTTCCCCACTCACCACCCATGCTTCAGTTATGGAAGCACTGGACAGTTGACATAGTTATTTCTCTCAAATCTCCTCTCTTACAATCTTAAGCTACATTAAAAAATGTGCCTCAAGAATTTACCACAGAAGACATATATGGGCCTTTCCTCGTCACACGCAGTTTTCTTTTCAAAAATACTAACAGAATAAAATGTTTGTCTGAAATTCAGTCAAGCTCTTCAAGATTGTTCTTGGGGAAAGTCAGCCAATTTCCATGTAAATGAGAAGAGTGTTACACATTCAGGTTTTTTGACAAAATTATTTTAAGGTGCTCACTGGCTTCTTAGCAACAGGCAAGACTTACAGGGATATTGGTAACAAAGCCTCAAAAATTAAGACTCATGGATGGAGCTTCCTTCTTTGCCAAACACTGATCTATTCTAAAGGACAGCATCCTAGCCTTCGTACCTGAATGAGTTACAGGTGTTCCAACACACTGATCTCTATCTTGCAGCAGCCGGTACCATTCTACCATTCAAAGATCCCCATTTTCAGCATGTGCCATGGACATAATCGGAAAAGGTGGTAAGCATCACTTGACAAAGAGGTTTTCATCATTTCAAAGGTATTGATTGCTTTCAAAGTTTCCAAAAGGGCTTCTTAAAATAGATTTCTTTGGATGACATGATATGCATATAATAGATGGAAACCAGGAGCAGGGGGCCCTCAGACTTATCAGTAGTCTCACTCAGTAGCATGTTAAAGGCAACTGCAGTAGAGGAGAAATCCTCCATGACCACTTCAAAATAGCAGAAAAAACACCAGCAATTTTGGAGTGGATGACATTGAGACAGGGACCATGGGTGTAGTCAGAGTAGGGTGAGGGCCTCAGGAAAAAGCAGGGCGGGATATTTACAGTCAGAGCAATATAACAATGGACGAAGAAGTCCCTTTTGAAACTCTGTTATGCATTATGCAAAGTCAAGGTCACACTAATCCTCTACGATCAAGATACCAGTCTAAGAATATAGGCATCTTCAGGGAGGTCAGTTACAGGTCAAAGGCCAGGAGCAACTTGGCCAAAATGCTTGAGTGTTTCACAGATAAAGAAGGGTATCTCAGTATAACCCGAGTTTACTGTACACAGCCCTGCCTACCTTGAAGGCAGGGCAGGTGGCACAAGTCCACACCCCTAAGCCTTTCTTTCAAGTTCCCCGGTAATCCTCATTTGCCTATAAAACCCCCAAGACAATGCCCAACCCCGGGCTCTCTTGTCCCCTCCGGGAGCTCTGTCATTTCACTTTATTTCTAAATAAAAGCCTGTACCTTGCTCTCCTACCTTGGGTGTTTGCTAAGCTCATTCTTCGGCTTCGTGAACAAGAACCCTTCATCACCATCACTCAAAAGAATTATTCGATTTTCTTCCTCTGTCTCAAATCACAAACTAGCTTTCCATTTCCAGGGCACATGACTTACACAAATTTCTGGAATTCTTTGGCTTCTTTTGTTTGAAACTATGCTGACCCATCAGTAAAAGTCTGTTTTGTTCAGGGTACAATCCAAATTTGATAGAGTGTGTAACTCCGGAAAGGAAATCCCGAGGCAAAATACCTCTAAAACCATAATCAGTCAAAGGGTGATATAAAGTTTAAAACCTGTTTATGCAGTCCCTGGCCATCTCTCTCCTGCTCTGGAGGAAGCAAACCCGGCCCTCCCCCTCACCTCCCAGGCACAGTAAGCCCTCCCGGCCCAGGTAATTGCCGACTGATATGGAGATGAACTTCTCTAGCCTGAGGAATGATGCAAATGCACTAAAGCCCTTCTGCTGTAATCCTCCAAATGCCTTTTGATATGCAGATGTAACAAAGCCAGCGAGATATTCTGGAAATGTCACAATTTTCCCCACAACCACAGAGTGTAAACCTTTTCTCACTCCTTTTGGTCCTCTCTTAAAAAGCAGACCTAATACTTCACCTAGTTCTGTTCTGCGGAGCCTGGGGAAGAGCACTTTGAAACATGACCACGTTAACCCTTGGTGCTCAGCTAATTATAGTTGTCTTTTTGATTTAAGAGAGGAAAGCTGGGCCATAAAAAGGTAATGATGACTTGTCCAAAGTAACAGGTAATATCAATATTTATCAAGCACTGTTCCTAGTATTGTGTTTGGAAATGTACTGACGTTTTCTGCTTTCTTAGCCAAGCCTTTATTTAGAGAGTAGCCTATTTCTCAAATGAGGACTATCTTCATGAAAAGAGATGATACAGTATCTTCTTATTGCGTGTCAGTGCTTTTCTCTTAATTTTTGCAGCTGTATTGAGAGATAACTGACGAATGATTCTATATATTTAAGATGTACAACTTGATGCTTCGATATACATTGCAATTACCACAATCAAGCTAATTAACATATTAATCAAGCATATTAGCATCACTTCACATACCATTTTTTCTCCCCCCACCACACTCCCCCCGCCAGTTTTATTGAGAAACAGTTGACACACATCACTGTATAAATTTAAGGCATACAACATAATGGCTTGATTTACATATATTGTGAAGAGGCTACAATAGGTTTAACCACCATCCCTCTTCTCATACAGATAAAACAAAAAGAAAAGAATAAAAGAAAAAAAGTTTCTTCTCCTAGTGAGAACTCAGAATTTACTCTCTTGACAACTTCCCTGAGTATCACACAATAGTGTGGGTGTTGGTGACCATGCCACACATTTACCCTGGGACCAATTTACCTTGTAACTGGAATTGTACCTTTTGACCAACTTCCTCCAATTCCGCTTCCCTGCATCTCCTACCCCTGGTGACCACAAGCCTGACTGCTTTTTACCTATGGGTTTTTTCCTTTCATTTTCGTTTTCAGATCCCACATATAAATGAGATTATACAGTATTTGTCTTTCTGACTTATTTCACGTAGCATAATGCCTTCACGGTCCATGCATGTTGTCACAAATGGTAGGATCTCATTTTTTATGGCTGAATAATATTCCATTATACCCAGATATCCAATTTCTTTATCCATTCATCCACTGATGGAAGCTTAGGTTGTGTCCATGTCTTGGCTATTGTAAGTAATGCTCCTATGAAGGTGAGGGTGGTATATTTTTGAGTTAGTTTTCATTTCCTTTGGATCTATTCCCAGAAGTGGAATTACTGGACTATATGTTTTATTGAAAAGTTCTCTTTTTAATTTTTTGAGGAACCTCCATACTGTTCTCCATAGTGGCTGCACCAATTCGGTCCCACCAACAGTGCACAAGGTTCCCTTTTCTCCACATCCACCCCAGCATTTGTTACCTATATCTTCTTGATGATGATCATTCTAACCGGCATGAGGTGACATCTCACTGTGGTTTTAATCTGCGGTTATTTCCCTGATGACTCGTGATGTTGAGCCTCTTTGCGTGCACCTCTTGGCCTTTTGTATATCTTCTTTGACGAAATGTGTATTCAGTTCTTTTGTTCATTTTTAACAGTGTTGTTCTTTTGCTATAGAGTTGTACGGGTTATGTTTTGGATATTAACCCCTTAGGAGATCCATGGTTTGCAAATATTCTTTCCTGTTCCATAGGTTTTCTTTTCTCTTTGCTGATGGTGTCCATTGCTGTGAAGAAGCTTTTAATTTGATGTCATCTCAGTTGGTTTTTTTTATTTTGTTGCTTGTGCTTTAGTGTCATGTCCAAAAAGTCATTACCAAGATGCATGGCAGGGAGCTTTGTACCTATGATTTCTCCATGTAGTTTCATGGTTTCAGGTCTTACATTTAAGTTGTTAATCCATTTTGAGCTAATTTTTATAAGTGACATAAGATATGGGTCCAAATTCATTCTTTTACATGTGGCTATCCAGTAATCCCAACTCTGTTTATTAAGGAGATTGTCTTTTCTCCATTCAGTACTCTTGGCTCCCTTGAAAAATATTAGCTGACCATACACCCTTGCATTTATTTCTGGGCTTTCAATCTGTTGCTTTCATGTATTTGTTCTCATGCCTGTACCATATTGTTTTGATGGCTACAGATTGTGATATGATAACTCCTGCTTTGTTCTTCTCAGAATTTCTTTGGCTATTCAAGGTCTTTTGGGGTTTCATATAAATTTTGCAACTGTTTGTTCTACTTCTGTAAAAAATGTCATTGGAATCCAGATAGAAATTACATTGATTCTATAGAGGCTTTTGATAGTATTGACAACTGTTTCTGCTACCGCAAAGAACTGTCTAAACATAGTTAAGAAGAGATGAATAAAGAGGTAATGCTTTGCTAATGCCAAATCACTGCTTATCTCAAAGGAGTTATCTATTGCATTTGTCAAATGAAATCTTGAATGTAACTGTTCTATAAATATATTAGGATAAATTTAAAATAATTTTCCTGAGTTACCGTGGCATATGACATTCCAAACTGCTTGTGGAACTGGACTATAAATTTTGCTTAACATTCGTCAAACCTAATAGTCTACATTTTTATTAATTTAATATACATGCAGAGATGTTTAAAATAGAGGATCATAGACTCCAAAAAGAGGCACGTGCTAGAAAAATGGTACAAACCATATATCCTGCACAATAAACTTCTCTCTTTTCCATTTCACAGTGGCTTTTAGAAACTAGGATAGTTCCTAACTTTCCAGCTGGCATCATTATAACTTAATTATTATGTCCTTAAAATGAGGACTCTAAATGTTGAACCTTTGGCCCCTTAAAAAGGACAGTTTAATTTTTAAAATCGTAACGATTTGCTTGATCATACATAGAGGAAACAGCGGGCATACCTGTTTTTTTGTTTTGTATATTTTATTCTTACAACTTGCAAATTATAATGTCAAAGTTAGAAAACCTACAGAAGGAAAGATGAACCTGTGGCCCCTATTTTTAGTTGGTTCATTTTGCTAATTTTATACCGTTTGAATTTATGCACACACATGCCAATTTCTCTAGATATCCTCCTGGTTATCTCCACTTTCCTTTTATCTGAAATATACCCTTTAAAATTCTCCTAGTAGTGTTTGCTTGTTATATAATCTGTTCTTTATCTGGAAACACAGTACTCATTTTTTAAAGAGTTTTCCTGTGTACCCAGGTCTAAGTCCAAAGTCATCTTCTGTGGGTACTTTAAAGATGTCTGACCGTCTTCTGGCTCCTACTGCTGCTGCCCGAAGTCTGCTGTTCATCTAGTCATCGCCCCTCTGAGGATGACCTTTCTCGGGTCTGCTAAATATATCTAATTGTTTTAGGGATGATGCAATTCCACACAATGTGTCTAAGTGTGGATTTCATACGTATTTACCCTGCTTGGGATTTACAGGGCCTGGGTCTTGAGAAAGGATGGTTTCTTCAACTCTGGAAAGTTAATTACATATGTGTTACTATTTCCTCTCATTTTCTCTACTCTCATTCTGTCCTTCAGGTCTCTTTACTTTGCTTTTATATCTTCCAACTGCTTACAATTCTGATATTACTCATTCTGGTGACATCTTCAGATTTACCTTCTAATTCATTAGTTCTCTCTTCTACTCTGCCTAATCCACTGTTTAAGCTGTCTGTTGCTTTTTAAATCGCAATTCTATTTTTCTTCCCAAAAGTGATATTTGGTTCCATATTAAATCTGTGTGTCATATATTGGTAATCCCTTTTTTCTCACACATTTTCAATTCCATCTTTTACTTAAACACTTCATATTTAGTTATTGTATATCTTGCATCTCATAATGCTAGTGTCTGATAGTCCTCACTACAAGTCTAAGTTTGTTGTTTATTTCTTGTTCACTTGCTTAACTTTTTATGGTGAACTCATGTTTTGCTGAACTTATTTTTAGGAAATCCTGGTGTATCTGAAGGATGCTTTCCTATAGAAAACATTTCTGAAGATTTCTGCTGGATGTCAGGAGGTGCTACCAACCTGGAATCATTTTAATTTCTTGGCTATGGCCATGGAGAATGTATGAATGTCAACCGTAGACCCATGTGAAAATAGGTTTAATTCTATTGTTTCATTTTCCTCTTGAGCATGACGATGATAAACAGGCTTTTTCCTTTGCTTATGACATTGCAGGGGACTTTCTCAAGGTCGCCCATTCACTGAGGCCTCTTCAAGTGCCTCCGCTCTATTCAGTGTGTATGTGGGAGGGGTCTGCCTCAGGATTGGTTCCCCCGTTTGTATTGGGCCTTGAGACCTACTTGCGGGTCGGTAGCAGCGGGCTCAGCCAGTGCGGCTCCTCGGAGGTCGAGGCTCCGGTCGGGGCTCCCTCCAGGACCACCTTGCCCTCGGACGGGGAGCGCGGCAGCTTGGCCCGTGCCATCCTGCGGGAGCGCAGGGCACTGGAGGCGGCGGGGTCGGCGCCGGGCGGGACCATCTCGGCATCCCGCCCCACCCTCTCTGCGCTGCCGCCGCAGTTGATCTGCCTGCGGGGGAGAGGAAGGGAGGCAGTTCCCATGCTCCCACCAAGCGCCATGCGCGCAAAGGCGCGCCGGAGGGTCTCGGCGCCCGGCCGTTGCTAGCAGCCTTTGAGGGAAGCGACAACCGGACCGTGCCTGACAGCGCTGTAAGAGGGGAGGCCTGTCGGCGCGGTCACAGCCAATACTAGGAGCCGCTGGACACAGGAGAGCTGGCGCTGGATCCTGGCCTTGGGCCTTTACAGCTGGCCTGTGGACCTGGGACCTGGGGTGCTGCAGATGGCCTACCCAGAGCTGTATGTGCCCCACCCCTGTGCCCTTGCAGGTTGGGTGGTCTGGCGCCAGCCAAATGGGAAACAGTCCGACCTCTCTCCCCCATTTCCAAGATCCCACAGTTGTTGGGAAACTCAACGTGACAATCACTGATGTATGCCCATATGCCAGGCTCAGCCTAACCCAGGCATGAGACCCCTGCGTGGATGAAACATTGCCGTCCTGGAGAGCTGTCTGTGCCCAGTGGTCTGAGGGCACAGCTCTGCTACCTCCCTGAACACCTGTGGCAGCAGGTCTCCGGTCTGCAAAGTAGTTGCCCAAGGGACAAGGTGGCTTTCTGGGAGCTGGAGGCCTGGCGGGGGGAGCGCAGCGATGACCCTGGAGAGCTGGCTGGACTGGCTCTTTGTGGCCACACAATACAGCGTTCTGCTCAGTCTCTCCATTTCACAGGTGAGGCCGCGCCTGGAGACTTGGCTATTCGCCCAGGCAACAGCTGGCCTGTGCGGCACTGGGAGATTCAAGGCTCTGAGTCTGGGTGCCGGAGACTCTGACACTCTGCTGCCTCAACAGCCTCCAGGCACACCTGCCTTCCCCAAACCCTATGCCAGACCTGAAGGTCCCCCTTGCCCAACCAGTCTCTGAATCTTCATCCCACTGTGACCCAGCAGACCACCAGGGCCCAGTGCTTACGGGAGGTTTGTGGGAGGAAGGCAGGCCTCAGTCCACCCAGCCCCTGGCCTGGCACCCGCCCAGACACCCCGGATCAGGGACACGTGGGCTAGAGCCCCGTGGCGGTCGCAGCAGACACTCACATGTGCGCCTCCCTGTGCTGCTTTTACTGGCCCGTATCTGCCCTAGAGGAATAAGGTTTGTACCCGCAAAGCACCCGCCCTTCCCCCGGGGAGAGTGGTCAGCAGCCACTGGCCACTGTTTGCCATTCCTGGGCAGCAACCTGGAGCGGCCGCACAGGGAGGCAAGACAAATGGAAGCATGCGAGGCCTGCTGGTCGTGGCACTTGCCCTGACGCAGGGAGATGCAAAGGAAGCGACCACGGGCACCGGCAGCGCCACATGCAACCCCAGTGGCCCGACCCATCCCAGGAAGCTCCCGGCATGCAGGACTGCAAAGGCTCCACATCCATCCATCAGCGGGAGGCCCAGCACGTCTGGCCTGCCAACCTGCTGCATTCGGCATCTTTTCCCGTTCTTGGTTTTTGAGGGGCTTCAGGCACTGATGGCAGTCAGGTGACAAGGGCGGGATGGCCTACACTGCTTCCGATGGGACCTAACAGACACTCTCGTCTGATGCGCAGAGAGGGACACCTGCCAGCTACTAGCTGTGGTCCTGTCTGGGTGGGGTAAAGGGGGCCTCTTCAGCTGCAGCATCACTTTCGTAGAGTTGGGTTTGTTTTCAAAACCATCATCCCCTTGTCAGAAAGTCACGTGGCATGTTTTCTGTGTGGGGAAGTGAGACACCATCCTCCTCCCCCTCTTCCGATCACGGATACCATGAGGAGTGGGCAGCGGGCAGGCCAGATGGGCTTCAGACCCCAATGTGTAGAATCCCTGCCTACTCCCACGGGGGTCAGACAGCCTCCAGCCCCAAGCCTCACAGCACGTGGGGCAGGTATAAGTGATGACCACCCTTTCCTTATGCCTCCTGTGAACATGGCTTCATCCCCACCCAGAGCAGCATGACCATTGGGGGACGTGGAGCCATCCTTCTGCATCTTTTGTGTGTGGAGTGGGACAGTGGCTGGCATTGGGAGGAGGCGTGGCTTGAAGTACACAGGCTTGCTGGGGGACTGAGTGGTCGGTCACTCAAGGGAAGTACATTGTGGAGAACACAGGAGGAGCAGGGGGCGGCAAGCTCCATTTTGGACATTCTCACAGTGCCTCCCAGACCACGTCTGCGCTGGCTGAGCATCCCTGCCTGGCACTCCAGAGAATGCCTGGTGCTCTGGGGAAGCTGGGCAGGAGAGGGGACCAGGAGCAGGTGAGGACTGCAGGGCCGGCGGGGTGACCCCCACAGGTCTGAGGGAAGGTTGTAGGCTGCCGCCAGAGACTCCGCACCCAGGGATGTGTGTGTAAAGCAGTGAGGGGTGACTCAGATGCCAGCAGGGAGAGGGGTGCGGCTAGCATCACAGAATCCCCCAAATCAGGTCCAGAGGAAACTGTGGAGAGGCAATGGGCAGGGCCATACCTCCCCTGATCCCACACCCCTGAAGCCAAACTGGTGTCCCTGTGGGTCCTGGGAATCCTGCCCATGGCCACATGGCGGGAGACGTGAAGAAGAATGCATCCTGATGGCCATCATACCCCAAATGGGGAGGCGCCTGGGCTGTCCCTCGGGTCAAAGCAAGTCCCCCCACGCTGCTGCCAGGGCAAACAGGCCCACAGGAAGATGCCCACACCACTGATCAGGAAAATGTAAACCAAACCCACCAGGAGACCGCCTCCCTCTGGTTAGGCCTTAGTAGGGCTGCTCTGACACACAGAAATCAACAAGTGCTGGCCAGGATGCAGGGAGGAATTAGCCCTCATGCACCCCAGGGGGGATGGAAAGTGGTGCAGCCGCTGTGGAGAACAGCCTCAGTTTCCCCAAGAGTAAACAGAATTACCACGTGAACCAGCGCATCCTCATCTGGGATCCACCCAAAGAACTGGAGACAGGGACTCAAAGAGATGGTCCTGCACCCAGGTTCACGGCCACGCTCCTCACAGCAGCCGGGATTTAGGAGCAGAGCTCGTGTCCATCGCAGATGATGGATGAGCAAACTGCAGTCCATGCCCAGGGTGGAATCTACACAGCCAGACCCAGGGAGGAAATGCCCACACGCTCCAACAGGGGGGTCCCTGAGGACGTGCCAAGTGAAATAAGCCAGACAGGGGACACATCTGGTGGAGGCTGGCCTAGGAGGTCCCTAGAGGAGTCAGTCCTTGAAGACAGAAAGCAGGAGGTGGGGGGAGGGAAAGGGGTGTGAGTGTTTAATGGGGTCAGTCTCTGTTCTACAAGGTGGAGAACGCTCTGGGGATGATGTGGGAATGCTGCACATGGGAACGTGCTTATGTCCTTGAGCTGTGATGTAAAAACAATTAAGATGGTAAATTTTATGTCATGTGTATTTTTCCACACTAGAAATTGAGGAAAAGTGTACAGATCCCAGCTAGGAAGGCTCCCACAGGCCCAAGTACAAAGAACTGGGTCTTCAGAAGGGGTGGTGTGGGTAAAGTGGGGTTCCTATGGCCAGGATCCTTGCTGGACTTAAACCATCTGATGATGTGACTGGCCTGTTGCTATGCTGCCACTTCCATACCATTAGGCAATAAGCCATTATTGTGTTAATATAAAGAGTTCCGCCCAGTGCTCGAGATGGGGTGGCGGGGCTGCAGGGGAGTGGAGCGGAGGCTGGGGTAGTGGCAATGCCGAGGACAGAGGCTCAGAGGACAGCTGTGTGGGACAGCTGTTCAGAGAGGCCAAGAGGCAGACACCGGCTTGCTGCATGCAAAGCAGCAGTGATAACACAGACTCTGTGTGAAGGGGATTTTGGTGACTGACCTGCCACCTGGAAAGAAAGTTGGGTATAACTTTTTCACTCCAAGAACCCTTTGCTCTAAATTTCCTTGGTCACAGTGAATCTAGAGCGAACTTGCCTGGAGCTGAAACTCATTTGCAAGACAGATGGTGACAGAGACGCATGTGAGTCTTCTCCTGTAACAGTCAGCACATGTTTAGTGCCTTACAACAGCAGGAAGGTGCTCAGTGGCTGTAGAGGTCAGAGACCTGCACTCCATGTGTGCAGGCGCTTCCCCAGTGGGCTCCATGGCAGAGCCACCAGCGCCCTTCCAGCTTCGAGACTCTCCATGTTCAATGGCACAGGCCTCTTCCCCTGGCCACCCTCCCCTCCTCTGAATCTGGCCCTCCTGTAACCCTGCTCTGGGCACCCTGTGATGACCTGGGCCCACACACACAAGCCAGGGTCACCCCATCTCAGAGCCCTTCACTTCATCAGGTCTGCAGGTCCCTGCATGCCCTTGGGGTCCCCCGCAGGGTTGCATGCGCTCCTTAGATGGGGGCTGAGGTCCATAGGGGACGGGTCCCTTGGGGTGCAGGGTGGAGCCTGACTGCCCAGTGAGGCCAGGCATCCATCTGCCCATCTCCAAAGGGGAGACAGTCTGGGCATGAGGCCCCATGGAGACTACAATGGCACTTGAACATTCTCTTGCCTAAATCACTCAAGTTTGGCCCCCAGGCCCTCATACCTAACAGCCAGTGTACGAGGAATACTGGAGGGAGAGGAGTGCAGATTGGTGGCTGGCAGCTCACTCTGCAGGACTAGAGGCCTGTTGTTTCAGCCCACAGTGCCGCATGACACATCACCACGCTTCACAGCCTGCAGGTAACACCTCATGCTGCTGCAGGCTGGGTCTGGGCATGGCTTAGCCAGATTTCCTGCCTGGCATCTCACAAAGCTGAAGTCGGTCTTGGCAGGGCTGGGCACTTGGAAGGGCTCTGGGGAAGAATATGCTCCAGTTGCCAGAAGGATTCAGTTCCTGGTGGCCATAGGGCTGAGGACCCCTTTCTTGTTGGCTGTCCACTGCTCAGTCCCTAAAGGCTGTCCCAGTCCTTGGCATGTGGCTCCTCCATGTTTAAGGCTAGCAATGGTGTCAAGTCCCTTCTTCAGCTTTCAGCCGAAGAAAAGGCTCTGCTTTCAAAGGGCTCATATGATTGGCTTGGGCCCATTTGGATAATCGTTTGATTAACTTAAAGTCAACTGATTAGTGCACTTAATTATAATGCCCAACCCCCCTTTGCCACGTGTATCAATTTGCAAGAGCTTCCTCACAGTGCCCAGCCTGGGCGTCCCGACCAGCAGCAGTGTGTCACCTCCCAGTTCTGGGGCCAGCATCCAACATCGACGTGTCAGCAGGGCTGGTCCCTCTGAGCTGTGGGGGGGGTCTGTTCTGGGCTTCTCTCCTGGGCTTGTAGATGGAAGTCTTCCCTCTTGCCTGTCTGCCTCCGAGATCCACTTTTGGAAAGGATACCAGTCGTATTGGCATGGGGCCCGTCATAGTGACCACACGTTTGCTCAGTTACCTGTGAACACACTATTCTCAAATAAGGGCAGAGGCTGAGGTCCTGGGCGTCAGGGTGGGCTCAGCCCCCAACTGTGTGAGGCAGCATATAGTCAGTCTCAGGGATCAGGGTGGGGGTCTTGAGGCCATGTCTGTGAGGAGCCATTCTGAATCCCACTGACTATGACACAGGGCACTCATGGGTGCGTGTGGGGCCGGCATGGTGGCCCTGTGACACCCTGCCTCCTGCAAGGGCACTTCGTCCCCACCATCACAGCTGGGGTCCTTGGACACCCTCCCCTCTGGAAGGGGACACAAGGCTGGGGTCCCTCTCCCAGCCGCCTGGTCCCTTTGGGCACTGCTCAATCGCTGTGTAGGGTGACCTGGAACAATGGGATAAAACAGTTTTTTGCTTTCACAGAGACCAGAGAGGAGGGAGAGACAGAGGCAGAGACACAGGGAGACAGAAAATGAGAGACAGAACCAGCTAGGTGGGGGAATGGAGCCGGTAGGATTTGCAGGTTCTGAGGCTCACCAGAGAGGGGCCGGGGGAGAGAAGCTCTTCTCACTCCAAAGGTGACTTCACTTTGCCTTCTGAAGCCCCCAGGTTGGCACTTGCTGCGGGGCCCACTGAGGCTTGGAATGATGAAATGGGGCCCGAGGATAGAAGGGGCCTTTTATTCGAGCCTCCCTGGTCAAGGCACATGGGTGTGGATAGCTCAGCTTCCAGAAGGTACTGAGATGCTGGTCCTGGCTGGCGCCTTGCCAGGCTGGGGGGCTGGCCTTGCCAACCCTGTTGCTGTGGAAATGAGCTGGGCGTCCCACAAATCCATGCCCTCAGTCTCCTCTGGCACACCTGCTCTGGGCTAGGCCCTCCAGCCCAGAAACCTTCCCAGCTCCTCTTCTGCCTCCCTCTCCGGCATCTCCCAAACCCGCAGCCCTGGGGGCTCACAGGAAAGTGTTGCTTCTGCAGCCGTGCTCCCTTCCTCAGGGCAGTGCCTTCCTGAGGTCTTGTCAGGGTCAAGGCCATAAAGGGTGCGAGGCTTCCTCAGCCCCTCCTCTGGAGCTCATTGCCCCAGAAGTCGGCTGTGGGAGGCATCCAACTCCCAGACTCTGGGCTCTGTGGCTGGGTGGGAAAGCGGCCTTTTCCGGCATTTCCGCTTTTGTGTATAATTTCAATCAACTTAGGACCTGCCCTGGAAAACAGCCCAGCAGAAGGACCAGACCATGTTATTCCCAGATTCTGTCCAACTGTACCATGTTGAGGGTCCCACCTAACTGGGCTGCGGCCACCCTGCAGACCAGCTCCCCACAACCCCACGCTGAAACCCTTGAGGACATAGAAGGGGCCTGTGCTGGATCTCTGCATCTCCACCTCCTTGATGCCACCCCACACCCCATTTTCACCCTCTTGTGGGGTAGGTGTCCATATCCTGGGGCCACCATAACAAAATGCGACAAACGGAGGGCCTTAAAACAACAGAAATGTATTCTCTCCCAGTTCTGAGGCCAGAAGCCCACAATCAAGTTGTGGGCAGGGCTGTGCTATCCCCGAAGTGCTGGGGGGGGTCCCTGGTGATCCCCCCTGACCAGCACATTTATCTCTGACATGCAACCTGGAGCATTTATGAAGTAAGTGTCTGAGATGCCTGGCCCTGTGCTGTGTGTTATGCAGCCCACGCTGAGCGAGATGAAGCCTGAATGCTGTCACCTCCCACTCTCACTCCAGACAGACGAGGCCATGGTTCTGTGACATGGAAGGACACTGGTACCCTCTCACTGGGTGTGGTGTTTTGCTTTGTGCTTATATGGGAGGAATTCAAGTTTGAGACATACACACAAGTCTCCAGGATGCAGGCTTAGAGGCAGAGACATGCTGGGCTGCGTGAGCCCAGGGGTCTGCCATGTAAGGGGCTCCCCAAGTGGCCCTGGGTGTGCGCGGGAGGCCAGGGCCCAATTCTCAGCACGTTAACGCTCGCACATGAAATGCCACGCACCCACCTCCCAGAGAGCTCAGCAGCACGCCCACCCCACCAGCACAGACGCAGGCTCGGGAGCCTGGCTGACCCACCACGGTGCCCCCAGTCCAGTCTGGGAGCCACTGCGCTTGGGTGATCCTGTGCCCCCGCACCACTGCCCCCTCTCCTCCCCCAGTGCCCTTGTCCTCATCCTGCCTCCTCCTAGCCTCCCGAGAGGGTGACCCAAGCCCCTGGAGAAACCACGTGGGTGGAGGATGGGCTGGGAGGATGGCATGGCCCCAGCCCCCGGGGTGGAGTTGGGGAGATGAAGGCAAATGGCCCAAGACCCAGAAGTGACTGGAGAAATCCCAACACAAATTTGAATCTCTCTGGACACCTTAAAGCAAACGGACTCAGCAGCCTGACACTGCCAGGCCTTCCCTTGACTCGGTCACAGAGGCGGCAAAAAGCCTGTCTGAGAGGGACCGGGATGCAAAGAAGCAGCAAGAAGTGCCCAGGGTCATCTCCAAGTGTCCACATGTCCAGCACCTTCTCCGCTGTTGTGCTAAAGGTTTAAAGCCAGAAGCCAGTAAGATGGCATGCCCTGGCCAGAGGCCACGGGTCACCTGGGTGGGGGTGACAGGAACCTGGGTCCTGAGGGAGCATAGATTTTGGGCTGGACTGAAGGAAACGTTAGGAGCATGGTTGGCCCATTGGAGCGGCTGGTGTGGCAATGGGCAGCTCTCCAGAGGATGACTGACTGTGTGTGGGGAGGGGAGTCCGGGAGGACCTGCTGGGCCTGAACACCAGGTGGTTCCTCTGGACTGAGGAGAGGCCTCTTGGGGAAATGAGGAGTTTGTTTTTCAATCCGTGTGTGTCTGGATGCCTGTGACGTACCTTTGGGGGCACATCAATCCTATTCTGCATGAAGCTGAAGGTAGCAGGAGACCCTTCAACCTGGCCTGAACCCCACTAGCCTTGTCCATGGCCTCTGCCACAGCCAGCCGTGTCCTCTGAGGCCTGTGGGTTTACAGAGGACAAAGGCTGCCAGCCAGAGCGGGGCTGGGATCCCACAGGCCCAAACCTGTTGATGGCCCAGGTGGAGCCGCCAGCCCAGCCTGCCTGTTGGTCACCTGTGCAAATTGAAGGCAGATCCCCAGCGGCCTGAGCTCAGCTGCTCTCCGCAGGAAGAACCCAGGCGCCCTGGGCTTGGCAAAGCCGGATCCATTCATCCTGCTTGGCATAGGTCACTGGCACACCCTGGCCTCCCTAGTCACCCTTCACTCTGACAGAGTCTTCCTGTGACCCAGCAGTCTGCATGAAACTGGCAGGCGCAAGGCCCAGCCACTGGGCTCTGCTCAGGGCCACTGTGGGGTGCCCAGGCCCAGCAGGGGACACAACTCTGTCCTTGCACATCTGTACCAAAACCCCCCACAGAAGCACCCTGCCCCTTTCTTCAGCCCTCAGGCCCCCAGATCACCATTGTCCCCTGACTCTTACCCTGTTCACCCTCCCTGTCACTGTCCCTAACATTTCCCCCAGCAAAAGGGCCAGTCCTGCTGTCCCCTCTTTCCTCCCTGTTCCTTTCTGTGCAAAATGATTCTCCATCACAGGCACATGCCACGCTGAAGGTCAGTTTGCCCAGAGGCCAACACAGCCCACCACAACCCTCAGCTCACCTAAAACCCCCAAGTCCTCCATAGCACCCCTGGCAGATTACAGGCCCCTGCACGTACTTGCCCTCTCTGGCCGTCAGGAAGGTTCTGGGTCCTTTATGGGGGGCAGAGCCCAGTGCCCACAGTCCCTGAATACTGCCACCCTCCCACCCCACCAGGGAGGCTGGCAGGAGCTGAGGGAGGGAGGTGGGCATGGGGACAGGGCGTGCGTGTCATGGACCAGGCGGACAGAGGCACATGGCAAGGAGGGGCCGCCTGGGTGTGGTTTTGAGCCTCTGACTCCCTCCCTGCCCAGCTCAGTGACTGCGGAGTGGGATCATCCCTGATGGCTGGCTGTTCCTAGAGCCCCCCCTCCTCCTGTGGTCTTCCACCCTGGGGAGGAGACTCGTTTGCTCCCAGGTTATCTGGTCCCAAGGAAATCCTGTTCTGCTTCTGCTCAGCTGGGGTGAATGTCAGCGGAAGCGGCACCCGTGCTGCAGAGACCGCGCACTCGCCCCTGGTCAGGGCTCCCTGCTGGATAAGCCCTTGTCCCCAAGGCTGTCAACAGCTGCTTCTGCGGACCTGCCGGGCGGGGTCTGTCCTCACAGCTCCCTGCAGAGCCTGGCAACGGGCACCTGCCTGTCCTCCCTGCATCTAGGCTTGTTGTGTGAAACAATACTTGTGTTGCCCAATTCCAGAGAAAGGTCAATTTGCACCCTCTGTCATCAGAGGAACTAAGGCAGACATCCAAGTGGGGCCCTTCTGCATGCATGCTGACCCCCGGAGACCGGGCTCCCTGTCATTCCTGCTCCGAGGCCCACAGAGTCTTGGCCCCTAAATAGTTCTCACCCCCACATGTCTTTCACCAGATGCTGGGCACAGGGGAAAGGCATGGGCCCTGATCTCACCTCCAGCCATGGCTTTTTCTACCCCATGGGGTTGGGTCCTGCCCAGGCAGGCAGCTGTGGAAAGCAGCTGGCCCCTAGCATGTAGACCATGCAGTGGCCACCTGACAGTCCTTTTCTTCTCACCTGTGGCTCTTCTCACGGCAGCCATTTTGCAACTCTGCCCACTCGGGGTGGCCTGGGTTCTCCTGTATGTCACTGCTCAGAGCTTGGGGCAGGGGTTCTGACTCCTGTTGTCCAAATTACAGGCCACGAGGCCAAGGGACACTTACAATTAGCAGAGCCCTTTCCTCTTGTGTTTCAGCACCTTTTGCACGGATGGGGTTTAATCCCAGCCCCCACACAAGGATGATTCACTGCCTGGAGTGGGCACTCTGTCACCCCTCCCTTCAGTCTCTGGACTGACAGGCCACAAGCTCAGGTTTCGAGGCACCCTGGAGGGTCACCTCTAGATGAGGAACGGCCAGGGCCTCCTTGACCTGCTCCTTGGCTGAATGGCAGAGAGCTGAGAGCTGTCACAGAACGGGGCAGGGGCCCAAGACCCTAGCCTTTGAGTGTCCAGTGCACTTCTGCTGAGTGCCCAGGGCAGGCAGCAGTGACCGTCACCACAGGTCCTCAGCTGCCCTGTAAGGTGTGCATGTGGCGGCTCTGCAGCTGCGCACATGCCCCCCCAGCCAGCCCACATGTTCCCCAAAGAGAGCCCACAGAAGCCACTCTGTGTCCCCCATCGGCTGAGACCCTTCCTCCCCCATGGCTGCGGAGACTCATGGCTTGTGGCTTTTCTCCCCCTGGGGGCAGGAAGCCCACATTGGCTCACGCCCCCCAAGAGCCAGCAGCAGAGCCCCTACTGTGCGTGGGCGGCAAGGACTGTGGAGGTTATACAGGGGCAGGGAGCCAGCCCTGTGCTGGTGTTGAGTTCTGCCAGCCCTATGTGGGGCAGAGGAAGGCAAACAGAGACACCCTTAGCAGTACTGTTTCATCCCAGCCACTGACACACAGGCCGCAGCCTCGGGATGCCCCCAAGGGCCCCAGCCCAGGACTCTGCAGCACAGTCCCAGGACACATGCAGGCCCATATGAGCTTTCTGAGCACCCGCTGTGGGCACAGAGGCTAGTTGGGGTAAGCAAGGACAGACAGTTCCCGGCTCAAACCCCTCGGCCCTCTTGCACTGCCCAGGCTCTCAGACCAGCAGCCTCCTCCCTGATGACCAAAGGGCAGAGGCCTCCTAACCTCGGCAGACACAAAGAGGACTGCCACCCCCCTGTACTTTGCATGTCAGGGACAGGCCCAGTATGGAGGATGGGGCTGAGGGAGTGGAGGAATGCTGAGGCTCTAGGACCTCCAATGGCCCCTCACTCACCCTTCCACCTTAGTGAGGGGTGGGAGCTCAGAGGGCAGCTGGAGCCTCCACGCATCCTTACAGCCAGGGGGCTCAGGTGATCTCAGGACACCCAAGAACCTCATTTGTCTCCCACGCTGCCTGCCCCAGGGTACTCATGGGAAAAAGGGGCTCAAGAGTGGGGCCACGATGGACTCACTGGCCATCCACAGGCACTGCAGAGCCACCTCTGGGCAAAAAACGGTTTGCATTTGTGGATAGCAACTGACAGTGATCAGAGGAGAGGCGCCCTGTCCCCTGGAGCTGCCCACTCCTGTACACCGTGTAGGCAGCATTAGCTTCACGGAATTCCCTCCCATCCACATTGGGAGTGAGAAAGTTCCCTGTAGGCAGACACCCACCACCCTATGCTGGAGGTGAGGACTTCTGCCACCTGCAAACTGAGGGACATGTTTTTCCAGTCACAACACCACAGTCACTGGCATTTGTGGGGCAGCTGGAGGCCTCCAGCCCACTCAGGAGATGGACACTGTTTCCTGCCCAGCAGTGGAAAATTCTCTGGCGCTACTGTTCTCCAGAATTAGCCAAGTGCCAGGCAAGTAGGCACCAAGGGGCTGGTGCTGATGAGGAAGAGATTGATCCCACAGGTTTGGCTAAGTGAAGCCCTTGGCCCAGCCTCCCGTTCCAGGACAACAGGAGCTCCCACCAGCTCCCGGCCACGTTTGTCATGCCAGGACCCTCCTGTCCACCTCCGCCCAAGTGGGAGTTAAGCTGAGCTCCAGGGGCGATGCGGGGGGTGGCGGGTCCAGACACGGGCACAGTGTGGGCTAACAGGATGCTGGCATGCGAGTCACAACACAAAACAACATCTCGTTCAGAAAGCTCCTCAGCTGGGCTCGCGTCCTTGATTTTAAGTGGGTGAAGACGCTGCTCAGTCTCTCTCCCGGATCTACTTGGAGGCCGCAAGCGAATTTGGTGGCGGACTGGCAGAATATTCGTTTCCAGCAGGCAGAGCGATTTTAATGTCTCTTCCCACAAGCTTTAGCACCTCCTTAGGCAGCCCTTTCATACTGACCTTATTCACAAACATGAATTTTTCCCCACCTGCAGTTTCAGCAGTGAATTACACTGAGAGCTCAATTGCGTCCTGACATTCTCCAACCTCACGTACTTCATGTGCTAACCTGAATAATTGCACTGTTGGGGAAAACTGCAGATTCGCTCACCAGTCATGGGCTTGGCGGGAAGGAGACATTCAGATAACAACAGCCCCCACACACCCTGACACACTGCAAGGAAAGCTTTCCGACCCAACGCACCGCAGGCTCAAGCTCCACGGGGGCCCTTCGTCTTCTTCACTTGCTGGCGTTAAAGCATCTCCCTGGAGGCTGACAGTGCTAAAGTGCTGGGTGTTTACCCAAGACAACTATTTGGGGAAAAACCAGAGGAAAGTAACATTTCTCCTAACGTCCTGCCAGCCCCCTCGGCATATGAATCGTTCCCAAGGGATCATTCAGCAGGTCGTTTACGGGAAGGCTCAAGTTCATTTTGCTTTTTACACCCAGAAGTATTTGAGGAGAGGCACTGTTGTCACCCTCTGTAAGTGACCACGACACGAGTTTGAATTACACTCTCAATTAATAATAAATAACCACAGCCCGGTTGAGGAGGATGCCAGCCCTCCTCCAGACAGCGGGGCCCGTCACCCGGTGCTTCCAGCCCGGGCTTACTCCACAAACCAGCAGTGCGGGGAGTGGGCAGTGGGGGCAGGGAGCAGGCTCGGGGAGGCCAGGCCCCGGTTCGGCGTCTGGGGAGACGCGCCACACGGAGCATCCTGTCCCCGCGTCCCTTCCGCCTCCCGAACCCCCGCGGGAACTTCTCCGTCCCCGCGCAGCCACGGGGACACCGGCGGGTGGGCAGACGGCCTTCAGCACCACGGACGCGGACAGCTCCGAGTGCAGCCCTACCTGTCCTCGCTGGCAAAGGCCCGGTGGCCCAGCAGCAGTTCTCAGAAAACGGAACCTCGGCTGCAAGGGCAGCACCTCCGTGTCCAGGTCGCTCATCCTGAAGCTAGGGGGTGGTCCGATAGCACTCCGTCTGCAGGGCACGGCTTCCTGCAGGCCACGCCAGCGCCTGTCAGCCTGCGAACGCAGGCTCCACGTCACCAACCCACGCACCCACGGCCGCCTACCAGCCCTGAGTTCCCGTGCACCCCACGCCCGCCGTGCTCCTTCCCCACAGGCCCGGGCCCGGCCAGGACAGCCCCCCACTTCGGGGACTTCCTGGCGGACGGGCTCACTCCAAAGCACCTCCAGGTCATGGGTAGGTTTCTCACGGGCCACTCAGGGGCAAGCACTGACACCACCCCAGCTCCCCTGAGGGCCATGCAAGCCCTCCCAGCTCCACTTCCCCCAGCCTAAGCTGAGGCTCAGCCTTCTTTAGGGTCCAGAGCACCTACGACCATCCAAGTCTTCCACTCAGCTCAGGTCAGATCAGAACCTGAGAGGGAGTGCCGGGGTGCCGGCAGGACACCTCTGGGACCCAGTGTCACCAGGACATGGGCTCACAGACACCCTCACTCCAATCACTGAGTGAAAAGGACCTGGCAGCTGTGGAGCAGGGCGTGGGGCCAGACCAGGTGAGCTGGAAGAGTCCTTGGTGGTCTGTAGACCCTTGGGGCCGAGCATTCGTTCTCAGGGGCTCCTGCACCTCTCCAGACGCCAACCCCACACTGAAGTGCTTTGGCTGCTATCAACCGCATGCTGCAGGAGGGGCGGGATCAGCCAGAGCCTCCCCAGTTCCTGGACTCCCACACCAGCCTTCCACACTCTGATTCAGAGGCTCCATGGTGAACCCTTGCATGTGTTCGGACACTCATCCACACGGTACAGCCAAGCAAGCAGAGTTCCAGGCCACTGACTCAAGTGGAGGCCTTGGGTCAGACCCCAGGCTCCTGACTCCAACCTGCACTCTGGACTCCTGGTCCTCTGGCATCACCTGACCTTCCACAGGAGCCCAGCCCCAGGCCCCACCTTGGTGCTGCCCCTCAGAGGGCCCATGGTGGGATGCCTGCATGGAGCAGGACTTTCCCACCACAGCCTCTGCCCACTGGACTGAGTTTGCCGTCACCTGGCTCCTTTAAGTGCCAAGAGCCCAGGAGGGGAGCGTGTCAGCTGTGATCAGTGTGGGTGGGCTCAGCATGGGCATCCTGGGTCCCACGTGGGCTGCTCAGAGAGGCAGAACGGACATGGGTGAAGCAGTTTCCACCCCAACCGCCCATATCCTGATGAAGGACAGACTGGCAGGAGGACCTCAGGATTGTGTCAGAGCATGGCTCAGCCTCCAGGCAGGTGCGGGAGGCTGCTGACCACACTCAGCAACTGGTACTGGAAAACCCAGGACTGGCTATAGCCAGAGGCTGGGCATGGAGGGCCACTCACCTGGAGCAGGAGATGCACACAAGCAGACATGGGCTATGAAGCCCTTGCATCACTCCTCAAGCCGGAAGGGCAGGCACGTTCCGTGAGCCTACACCGGGGCCCCATCCCACGCTCCCTGCCCATGGGACAAGTGAAAGGCAGGTACTGGCACACACCTACCGCTGTGAGTATCTGCTCAGGGACTATCCCAGGCTCAAGCTGCAAGTTGCAGGTCCGGGCCCAACACACCTACGTGCTCTATCCTGGATCCCAGGGTCAACCGAGGGATGTGGCAGCACTTGAAAAATAACATTTTCCAAATTGCATCAGCGTGGCTACAAGTTTTTCTTTAGTCACAAGCTGGCTGGGCCACGGGGAGGTGTGGGCAGTTGGGGAACCACATGGCCAGAGGCGGAGGGCTGTGTTTCCTTTATTTCTATCCCTTTTTTGCCAGAAGCCTCTTTTCAAGGCAGAACCGCAATACACTGCTGGCTCCCCAGGCATGGCTGTCTCTGACACCTGCCTCATTTTGGGTTCCTTCTCCCTGCATCATGACCTAGGCTTGGCAGGGCCTGTGGAATAGCTCAGGGGATGGGGCCTCGGCCTGCATCAGGGGGACCCATCGGCGCCAGGTTGGCACTGTCCCTGGGGATTGGCCACCATATCCACGACGTGTCACCAGCAGTGGCTCTTAAAGACTATCCCCACTTTATGTTTTTGAGGAAACCAAGTCCCGCAGAAGACATGGTCAGTGGCAGGACCTGGCCTGAGCCCAGCTGCTCACCTTTCAGGCACGTTCGCCAACCCCTTCTCGGCTCCCGTATGTGGCCAGTGGTGGCGGGGCCCAGGGAACAGGGCTCTGAGGCATACCCCTTCCGGCCTGCGCTGTCCAGACATCCTGGGCCCCTCCAGGGGCAGAGCCCTTTGTGCACCTGGATGGGCTGGAGCCCCGCAGCATCTTGGGATGCTGGGTGGAAAGGTGGACCACGGCGCTGGCACCCAGGCCACCTGGAAGCCCTTGTCAGTTTATCCTCTAGTCTGATTGACAGGCAAATGGAGACCCCAAAAAGAGAAGCCAGCCAAGAATCCCCAAGCTGCTGGAACCTGGGACCCCTGCCCTTACCCGAGAGCACACATGCACCGCACACCCAACCAGGGATCTTCTTGGAAAGAGTTGCCCTTGAAAATCCTCTTCCATGTGCGCTACCCTTCTCTGGTGCGGACTTGGGCTCAGCTGCCAGCTCACGTGGGAGCAACTCGACTGGTCCTTCCCCCAGGCTCGGCTCGCAGCACCCAGAGCCTCTGGCTCGTAGAGTGCCTCAATTTCCCAGCCGGCGGCCACATCTCCCCACGCCTGGGAGTGCTCGGAGCACCCCCCACCGAGAGCAAATGGCCGTGCTCTGGCCACCAGCGTGCTCAGGGTGCAGGCAGACAGACTTAGGCAGGGCACCTGCCGGCCCTGGAGTAAGCGCCCCTCGCCCAGTCAGTTCCTGAGGCTCACCCCTACTCCCCACGGTGGTCGGCGGAGGGCCCTCGCGGGTACTGATTGCTGGGGACCCTGGGCGATAGTGCTTGCCCCGACCACGGTCCCTCTGCGTGGGGAAGGGCGCAGCAGCCCCTACCTGGAGGCGCATAATCCGTAGTCGAACACGAAGGTCCGGTTGGTGTCGTCTCCGCCACGTGTCCCCACAAGCGTCCCTCTTGTCATGCCCCCCAGGTTGCCCGCCCGGCCCTCGGACTCAGGAACGCGGGAGAAGCGAGTCGGAAGCGTCAAATTTCTTTCCTGTGTGCGGAAACAGCACTTTTCTCCTATTAGGGAAAAAGCCTGCTGCAGGGTGGGGGCTCAGGAGCCTGAACAGGCGCGCCCCCTGCCGGCTGCTCCAGGAACCGCGCCGGGCGGGGGTCTGCCCGCACCCCAACCCGCCCCATCTCGATTCCCGAGCCCTCCTATGCGAGAGAAGCAGTAGGCGTCACTTTAATGAGTAGAACCCCCCATGCACACCGCTGGGCCACTCGCCCTGGGGGGAGGGTCCGTACTGGGAGGGGGCTCAGTCCCCCAGGGGCTTCGGTGAATGCGGGGGCTCTCCGCCTTACCGCACCATGCTGCATGGGCCTGCGGGGCTCTGAGCCGGCTGGAGGGCTTGTCAGCATCTCCTCTCTGACCCACCCACCCCTATGACCCCGGACACCGGTCATTCACGCAGAAACCTGCAGGGAGACCCTGTCTGTGTGCACCACTCCGTGGAGGGGATGGCCTCAGCTGGGTCTGGGGAGAGGGAAGGGTCAAATGTACCCCTTAGGCCGGAGCGAGGCAGCCCGCCAACTCTTGCCCCAAATAAGCACCTTTTAACGGGGTGTGAAGGGCCACCTGGCAGGCAGCACAGTGGCCTCATCCTGCCGCAGACCAGCCTCCCTTGGATGCCTGCTCTGGGGGTCATTCCAGAAAGTAAAGGGTCCTGAGGCAGGATGCCTCACACAGACCCCCAGGCTGGGGAGCCTGAGGCAGAGCCCGGTTATGAGGGGCCCTACATTCTGTCCCTCGCATCCGGAGCCCTGTTGGGTCTGCGTGCAGCCTGGCCCCTCACTGAACCAGGAATGCCGCAGTGCCCGAGTCAGCGGGGCACCTAAGGGAGAGGAGCCCGGTAGCCACATGGGGGTGGGGGGCTGATCTGCATCGCCCACACAGCTCTTCCTCAAAGTCTGGGGCTCCAACCCAGACTTGCGTAGGGGCGGCCAGAGCAGAGCTGGGCCAGGTGATTTGGAGGGCACATGGCATGTTCCTCCTGGTCTCAGGAGCTACGCATTTGCCTCCAAAACACAGCCGGCTGAGCACAGATGCTTTGGGCGGGGACACCACTGACCCAAAGTGCTCAGAAGGGGAGTAGCTTGCTCCCCAGTCCAGCTCTTCAGCAGTTGTGCCTCCTCGGGGTTTCCCTCGGTCCACAGAGATGGTTGCTCTGTGACAGTCACGGCCCAGCACAGCCCCAAGCCGGAAGGACTCGACCTCCCACAAAACCCCTATCTGGGTGCCCTGCTGGTTGGCCGGTGAGAGATGAGCAGTGTGTCAGCAACGGTCTCCCACAGGACCCATTTCTGGGTGCCCTGCTGGCTGGCTGGTGAGAGATGAGCAGTGTGTCAGCAATGTGAGACTCTGACAAGACAGGTAGCATTTTGGGGGCTTGACGGAAACCAAAACTTGTCTCTGCTCTGCCTCATGAGAGCCAAGTCCCTGAACCCTGGCCCACACGTCCCTCCCCAGCATGCATCAGCAGGGGAGACGGCAAAAGGCAGCCAGGCTGTGGGGCTACAGCTGCGGCCGTCCAGCCCTGGGCTGGCCATGGGTGGTGCAAATATCTGGACAGGCTATGGCTGGGGCCTTGGTGTCAGGGCTAGTTCCTACCCTGACACGGATCCCTGGAGTGCGCAGACCACTTAAAGGGCCAGTCAGGTTCCCTAGTCTTGGTGTTTCTCTCCCTGAGAAGTCCCCAAGACTGCTGAGGGGATTCTGGTGGCTTCAGTCCATTCCTCTGACCGAGGCCAGTGGACTCATGGACATTTGTCGCTTGCTCGGAAGCAGGAAGCAGATCACAGTGAGCTGTGAGCGCCTGTGGGCCCTGCTGCCCCGGTTTGATGGCCGACGGGAGGACATGGCCTCAGTCCAAGAGATGTCTGTGCAGTTCCTGCGGGTTACCCGCACCCTGGGGCCGGTCCAGAAGCTGCACACTGTGAGTTGGGCCCTGGTCAGGCCTCTGTGAAGGAGCCTCTGTGGGGCCTCTGGACCCCGGTGGTGGCTTTGCGGCCTCGCTGCCTGTCTGTCCTGCACAGCCAGGTGGGCTGCATCCTCAGCTCTCTTTGTGTGCGCACCCTGGGGCCAGCATGGAGCAAAAGGCTAGTTGCTCTGAGGCCTTCAAGCCCCTACACCTAGACCTCAGGATAGGGTCTGCACTCAGGGTGCTTTTCCAGTGTTTCACGGTCAACTGTATTTTTGGTATTTCTGTGTTAGGTTCTTGCTTCCTCCAAAGACATGTGGCGCAGATGGCAGCAGGACACGGTGCAGCTGGCCCTGGCGAGTCACCCGGCAGGTGCCCTGGACACCGGTGTGGGCAAATTCGGTGTGACCACGTTAGTGTCCCCACAGGGCCGGGGCCCATGGAGGCGGTGGCGTTCCAGAGCCCACACCGTTTCTCTTTGTATCATTCAGGCAACAGGACGTCCCCTGCTGCGTGAGCATAGGCAAGGTCTTCTCAGTGGGTGCCAAGGGGCCAGACCCACCACCAGTCCTCCCTGGTAAACAGTTGATGTGAGCCTGGCCGAGACTGGCCTTGTCCAAGGGTTAGGCAGGCATGCCCTGCAGTAGGACTTCTGACCCGGACGACCTCAGGGCCTTTTCCTAAGGGTTGGGCTTTAACTGTCAGCTCTCTTGTGCTGAATCCTGCTTTGGGTTGAAGCTCAAAGGCCCTCAAGCCGTTCTTGGCTGTCATGCAAAATAGGCTGATTTCCCATGAGGGGCAGAAGAGCTTTCTCAGACGTCTCTGCAAGAGGGGTTCGCCAGTTTCAGCGTGTCCCCTCATGGATGGCCCCTGCCAAGACCTCCCTCTGCCAGGGAACAGTGTCCAAGCCAGCAGAACTCCTACCCCCTACACCGGTCCCCCACCAGGAGACTCGCCAGCCTCCTCAACCCTGCTGGACACTGTCTCTGTAGGCACCCCCACCATGCAGCCTGCAAGGCCTTGACCAGCGGCCCTCCCCGGCACCACAGCAGCCTTCCCTTTCACACCAGCAGCCATCCTGGCACCCCAACAGCCTTCCCTGGCATCCCAGCAGCTCTCCCCAGCACCCCAGCAGCTCTCCCTGGTTCCCCACTCCACTCCTCTGTTCTGCTGTGTGGTGAGTCATGGGCTTTGCAGCTGCTCCACTCCCTGCACTGGGCCTTTGCGCCCTGATAAACCTGGCCAAGCCCACGGGCCTCTGCTGACTGCATCCCCATCATACTGGACCCCATGCCCTCACTGTTTGTCACTCTTGGCTGCTAGTGGCAGTGTTTAAGCCACCTGCTGTGCTGGCCGTATGCCGCAGTCCCTTACTACTTTGGGAGGCAGAATGAGTGTGCCGACAGAGACCTTGCTGTCTTTGGGGCTGGTGGCAGACCTGAGGCCACCAGGGAACATTGGGACCCCACTCAGGGAATGAGGATGCAAGGGTCCTGCAGCAGGGAGCTGGACCTGAGGTACAGCCTGAGGTTGGGATGGTTGACCTGAGGTGGAGAGGGGCAGCTCCTCCAGGAATCCTCCCTCGTCCCAGGTGTCAGACACCTGGCCCCTGGGATTCACCCACTCCTGGTTACCTTTCTGCCTCCTCCTCAGACCCCAGGCACAAGAGGGCACAGCAGCAGGCTGAGGAATTCAGGGCACGTGCATCCCCTCCACGTGGGGAGGCTGGCCCACACCTCACATCTCTCACAGAGCCTGCCAGTATGGTTCCCAGGCGCCCAGGCCCGAGTCCCTCCAAGGCCCCAAGGCCCATCCCGCTCTGGCCTTCCCGACATGGGCTGTCTACCTCCTTCCTGGGGAGCGAAGAGGCTCAAGGCCTCCTGGGCCAGCCTGCACAACATGGCAAGGGGGCCACACCAGCCACAACACCGGTCAGCAGGGGAGTGCCCTGGAGGGCCACACAGGTGTTTGCTTAGTTTCACCTCCCAGCCCTGCCCACTGTCTGGACGGGGAAGACTGTTCTTTGTTTCCAAGGCCTCTGTGACTGGGTGGCTGCAGGTCCAGCCACTGTAGCCAGACTCCACCCTGGGGCTTTGTAACGTGTGTTTCTGAAAACACTTTTGTCTTCTAATTGTCCTGTTTTGGCTGACTTAGTGGCTGCCCCAGCTGGGCCTTGGGAGGGTCGTGTGGTGGAGGCTGGAGGGAAACCAGCAAAGCAGCAGGGTGGTCCCCTCCTGTGTCTCTGAAGCTGGGGGCCCTGGGTACGCTTGGACTGGTCAGGAGGGTTCTTCTTACCCACCCAGGTCTGTGCCCAGTGGTGATGTGGATGGTGGGGCATCCCTGCTACTGACTGCCAATCCTGACTGGTGGCTGGGTGAATCGTGGATGCTCTGCCCAGGCCCCCTTCTTCCCTGATAAGCGACAGGCTGTGGGGCCTCAGCCCATCCCAGGGCAGAGCCAGGCAATCAGGCTGATGGGATTGTTGGGTAGATGTGACAAGCCTCAGCTTGCTGTGTGACACCAGGATAGCAGGGTCTGTCTCTGGGCTCCCGTTTCCTCACTTTTGCTGCTTGCTGAATGCTGGGAGGTGGGGGGGAGTAGGTTGTATGTGATTGTGAGTGTGTGGGTGGGTGTGAGCACGTGTGTGTGGCTAGCTGTCGTCTGTGAGTTAGTGTTTCTACCCTTTCGTAAGGCCGTGTCCTTACAAGGGCCTGTGGGCGGGCAGGGAATTGAGTGTCTGTAGGATGGATTTAGCATTGGGGGAGCTGCCTTCCTGCGTCTCATGCAGGGCGTGCAGAGGGCCAGACGTGGGACCCTGACCTGCATGTCCTGGGTACCCGGTGTCCACCAGCTCTGCTGAAGTGTCCATCTCCTCCCAGTTTCCCTGAAGGGCAAAAAGGGCTGTGGCACCTCTGGGGACCTGGACAGGATCAGCCCCCTCGAAAGGGTGAAGCCCTGCTTTCTGGTGGACCTGGAGCCCAGCTCCCTGGAGGTCCGAGACAGCGCCCTAGAGCTGTGGGGCTCAGACGTAGTCTGTCCCAGTCCGACCCTGCAGGAGGAGGTGCACAGCATCTTGCCTGGCTTCTCTGCATCTTAGCGGCTGGGGTGCTGCCGGCCGTAGAGTGACACACAACCATGGTGCATGCCGGCGTGTTATTCTGGGTTTGGGTCACAGCTGTGTTTCAATTTGGGAAAGGCTGGCAGAGCTGTGGCAGGCAGAGGCTGAGTATTAAATGGGGAAGCGATTTTCCTGGAGGAAGCAGGACTTGCGGGTTTTTGTTTAATTAATGCAATTCAGTGGACAGATGGAACTTCTGCTGAGGTGGGCACCCGCCTGGGCTTTACATCTGGGATGTTCTTGGCCTGTGGACTCAGTCCCTCCGTTGCTATGGATCATGGGGAAGGGTCCAAGGACTGAGAATTCTGTGTTCCATGCCGCTCCTTGGCGGGGCAGGCTTGGGACCCACCTTCTCACGACCGGGAAGCTGGTCTCAGCTGGGCTCTCATGGTTTGGAGTGTTGGTCCACGGAAGCCCTGGTGCCCTTCCTCCAGGCCCGGCCTCCACCTTCACAGCAGAGCATGTGCTCCTGTGCTGGCAGTGGGGTCTGGGTCAGAGGCCGCCTGATGTCAGTGTATGAATCCACCTACCCTCGTGGGCACAGCTCCAGCCCCAGTTGCTCTTGGCCCCTTCTAGAGACAATGGACTCTGCACTCCCTGTGACTCCCCCGGCCCATGATAGCTCCAGGGGCTGAAGGTGTCTCTGATCCCCAAGAGAGGACCTCCTGTGGCAGCTCAGGCCCCTGCCCCAGCCAGACATCCAGCGCTGTGGCCGGGAAGTTCCATCGGTTTCCTTAGTGAGTCACTGCAGACAAAGCTGGTGAGCAGCTGGTGCTGCCAAGGGAAAGGTGACCAAACGCAAGCCCTGGCAGGGCCGCTGCCCACAGACCCCCATGTGCACAACCTGCTGTGGGCTTCCTGAAGATGGGGCAGAGCAGGGGTGTGTCTGAAAGAGTCTGCTGCAGGCCTTGGCTCAGCGCAGTGGGTCTGGTGTGCAGCCCCTTCTCCAGGAGCCTGGCCTTGGAAGGGCCTGTTTCTAGGAACCTTCCAGACCCCAAGAGCTCAAGAAAGTGGGAAGTGGAAGTCGTCAGCTCCCCTGGCATCTGATTTCACAAGCATCACCTGAAGAACCGAGTGTTTCTGTGTGTGCACACACCTGCAGGTTTGCACGGGTATGTGTGTGTGTGTATCTCCAGTCCAGTGTTTCTCCTCGGAGTGGGACGCTGTAGCCCCCTGACTTGGGCTCCGTGCTCTGAGTACTGAGGTGGGCCCGGCCTGATGCTGCTGCTGGTTCCGAGAACCTGAGGAGCGTGCAGGGCATAATTGCAGAGCAGCCAAGCCCCACTTTCCCCTCCGAGAAGAAGGCTGGCCTCCCCTCTGAACACAAACTGCCTTGCTCTGGTGAAGCCCCTGGTGTCCCTGGTCACACCGTCCTGTAGGAGACCTCGGCAGCCCCAACTCCACACCCTGAGGTCGGTCAGGAAGCAGGGAGTCTGGCTTGTTTCGAGGTCTGCCCATAAAGGGCAGAGAGAGGAACCGACACCCTTCCCCAGGCTCCTCCTGCGTACCAACCGCACGTGCAGGGGCAGGTTGGTCACATATGTGATGCTGCACATGCCTGGCAGGGTGCCCAGAGCCTCGAGAATGCTCCTGGCGCCTAGTGGGGCTCACGGTTTGAGACAGGGTTTATTAGCAGAGCCTGACCAACAGGGGGAGCGAGAGCCTCTGACTCCAACGTTCAGCCCTGCCCCAGCCCCCAGCATCTTGTGGTCCCCGTCCTGCAGGCCTGGGACTGAGGACACACAGCCACGCTGCCTGGCAGGCTGGCTGGAGCCTGGCCACCTCTTTGGACAGTGACAGCAGGGGCCTGGGGGGTGGGCTGTGTCTGGGCCTGGTGCGGGTCTCGGATGCTGAAAGGTGCCTGTGTGTTCAGGGAACAGATTTCCCACCCCTCACTCCACCGGCCCTTTTAGAACAAAATTACAGCTCTTGGTGGCTGTGATTGCATGGTCACAGGTGGGTGTAGAGAGTCATCACACTGGTGATACTGCATGTTTTGGGGAGCCATTGGGGAGAAGTGCTTCAGCACCACCAGCTCGGAAGTTGACCCTCTCTCCTCCATACTGCTCCCACCAGGGTGTCTTATTTGCCTGGATGCAGGACAGACGGGCATGGGTGGCCGTGACACACTCAGGCCACATGTTCGCCCTGGTCCCCCAACCCCGGGTGTGGTACAGTGTCTGAGCTGGGCCGGGCTGGACGCTGATGGGCTGCTCTGCCATCCCACACCTGAACCCTGCCTCCACCTCCATCCACCTGCCTCCCTCTGTCCTCCCCCTGGCCTCCTGCCCTCTCCAACCTCCCTGGACCTCACCCTTCCCTCTGGGCCAAAGCGTTCCATGCTAAGGAGGAGCGTGCCATCATGGGGCCCTGCCCCGGCCCACAGACTGGGACGTCCTTTCTGTAGAACTAGTCCCCCCATGGCTGTTAGGCTGTCCCACCAGGCCTGGAAGCCGAGTCTGGTCCATTACCCACTTAAGGGGCCTAAATCTCTCTCAGCCCTGCTCCGGAACTGCCAATGGACACTTGACACCAGGGACCCCCATCATCCCATTGCTGGGCTGGTCACCTGAGTGTAGTGCGACACTGTTGGCATAAAGCTGGCCTCTGGCAGCCAGGCAAGGGCCTGACCATTGTGTTCGTGGCCCATGCAGGGTCCAGTGGTGTAGTTTTTGCCTTGGTCAGGAGCTGCTGTCACCTCTGGGTGCCCTGCCAGTTCAGCCTCCATAGTCCCTCCCTCTCCTGCTTCACTGTCCAGAAACTTCTGGAACTTTTTCAGCTACTCCTGAGGGGAAGAGGACACTAGTTCTGGCCTGGTGGCATGGACAGAGCCAGAGAAGCTGGGCCATGTGAGGGTGGTGGGAGGCCCTTGGGGAGTGAGGGCTGACCCTCCTGTGGGGGGTCACTGAAGAATGGTCTTCGGGGATGGTGATGGGCAGGGTGTCTCCCTTGCCTGCGTTCTGACCCCTCTGCCCCAGCTGCCTCAGTGTTCTATGAAACAGAGTAGGCCCTGGTCCTTGGCTTAGGCAGTTGGTGTCCTCGGAGCTGTGACTGGAAAGAGGCAGCCCCCAGGGTCCCCGGGGTCTGCAGGGCCCACACACTGGCCAGAGGGTCTCTGCATCTAGCTGCTGCTGACCATGCAGGAGCAGGGGCCAGCGGTGTGCAGAGCCAGAGGTGAGAGGCCATGCGCCCATGCTTTCAGGGACCCTGGTTTTGGCCTGGCGTGGGTGGCAGCATAGTGGCGTGGCTAGCGAGGCCAGAGTCGGGGTCATCCCTGCCCCCAAGGGGGCCCTTGATGATGCTACTTCTAAGGAACATGGTTTCTGGGTCCTCCCCGAGCCTCTGGGATACCCGCACCTCTGCCTTTTGGGATGATGGGAGAGAAGGTTCTAGAAAATGTGAATTCCTCATCACTCTGCTAATGGGGGTGGAGCTGACATCCCCAGTCCCTGTATTTACCTCCTGACAAGTCAGACCAGAGGGTTTGGCTGGGTAGGGAAGTTCTATTTGTCCTCGAGATGGAAAGCAGTTGCAGTCATGTTATACTCTCTAAAAATTGGGGTTTTATCCTTATAAGCTACAGCTCCACTGGCCTTGTTTCAAATGCTGGGACTCGAACCTGAAAGGTAGAGATGTGAGTTTGGGAGACCCTGGAGGGGCAAAGCAGGCTGGGGATCCACATCTCTGCCCCGCGCGCCGCGTCCTTTTACAGAAAGGTACTGAAGTGAGTTTGCAGACTGATGGGGTGGGAGGTGGGGTGGAGCTGGGAGACCAGAAAGAGAGGCAGGCACCCTGGGTGGGCAGGTGGCAGTTTAACATGCAAGGAGGGCTTCCTTCTGATTCTCCTGGGCCTCAGAAGATGGTAGATCTCATGCCTCAACGCCACTTGCCAGCGCCTTACCCCTAGGCTGTGTCATCTAACAGCTCCCACTGCGGGGTTGCGAGCAGGTGGTGCGTTCCATGGATGGGAGTGCGTGAGTCCCATTGTCAGCCCCCTCCACAGCCTGCCCATGACCTCCAAACCCAAACGTCCAAAAGAGGGCCTTGGTCTCAGTTCCAGAGGCTCTCCCTGGGTGTGGGGTGTGGGAAGGAGCCCCACCCCAGAGTCTTCAGTGTCAAGTTCCACACAGATGGCTCCCTTGGGCTCTGACCGCCCCTGCTGACCGACCTGCGCGAGGTCTGGGGCCTGCCTAACTGACATCCTATGTCCCTGACATGGGCTCCAGGGTGATGACTGGCCAGGAGGCTTTGATTCTGAGGGGGTGATGTGGACTTGAGGTCCCAGCCCCCTGATCATAGGGAGCCCTTGGTCCTGGCTGCAGGGGGCATGGGAACAGCAGGCCCCCCTCCACATCATGAGTCCCCAACAAGCTGTAGATTGGGGAGGGGTCAAGCCCCTCAAGGGGTCAGGTGACAGGCCACGAGGCACCACTCCTGTAGCTTCTGTTCCTCCCAGCTGTTGTTCTGCAATAGTGTGTGGGATCCAGGATTTCTGAAACCACCTTTAGAATGGAGGCCCGGAACTGGGATAGGGTCCCTTTGCCATTACCCCAGGCCCCCACCCCAGAGCACACGGAGGGGGTAGTTCAAGTTGTGTCCCAAGCAGCCCCTGAGGAAGAGGGCCAGGCATAGAGACAGACAAAGAGGTCCTGGGCAGTCCCGGCTTCTCCTGGGAGCCCACTGAGAGGGCAGCCCACACCAGGCTGGAGCAGCGGGGTTCGAGCAGGGGTGGGGTGGGTGGAGGTGGAACTGCGGACAATCCGAGGCCCTGGGCCCTTTATTCACCTCCAAGTGTTGGTTTCTGCTTGGAGAAGTGAGCTGGCGGGAGAGGCCAAGGCAAGTGGGGCAACAAGGAGGCAGATACGGGGGGGTACAGGCTTCTGGCAGCGTGGCACCTGTGGAAGCACAGAGGGGAGCTGGTGGAGGGCAGGGGTCAGCTGGGGGTGAGTCAGGGGGTCCCTGCGATGAAGTGGGTTGGCACCCTGGGCAGGGGACAGTGTCGCCAGTTTCCCCTTCCCACGCCTGCTGCCCGTCCTCTGGGCTGACACAGTCCTCCGTCCTAGCAAGCAGAGCCTGTCCTGAGTTCTGCCCCAGGGGACCACTGGTCCCTACAGAGAGCCCTCTGGCCTGGGGCAGGACCGGGCTTGGTGCTTGAGTCAGACTGACCCTTGGAGGATAGGCTCCAGTTGAGGGGAACCTGGGGGATCAGGTGGGCCTCCTGGGCTGTGACCCGGGGCAGTTTGGGGGCCCTGGCTGGGCATAGTGGGTGCCGGAAAGGGCTGCGGGCAGGTGCGCACCAGGCTCTGTTGACCTGGGGGAGGAAGGCATGGTAAGCAATGGCCACTGCTGCCCGCAGGGCCTCAGCTACTGTCAATTAGGAGTGCCTTGCCAATGGGTTTCAGCCGCAGGCATGTTCCCTATATATTCACTGTGACCAAAGAAATTTACAGCAAAGAGTTCTTCCGGTGAAACGGTTATTCCCACCTTTATTTTGAGGTGGCAGGTCAGTCACTAAAATCCCATTCACTCAGAGGGAGTCAGTATGCAGCAAGCCGGTCTCTGCCTCTGGGCCCCTCTGTCTGCACAGCCGTCCTCTGGGCCATCTTCTTCGGCATTGCCACCACTCCACCCTCTGCTCGGCTCTCCTGCAGCCTTGCAGCCATGCCACCGTGTCACACCCAGAGACCTGGGCAGAGCTCTTTTTATATAGTCAACAGCCATGTATTGCCCACAGGTGAGAAGTGAGCTAGTCAACCAGGGCCAGGTGAGAATCCTGGCCACAGGAACTCTCATTTTATCCACAAGGAGACACTCCAGTGTGTGGCCAGGAAGGGTCCCCTAAGCTGGTCAGGCCCACATCACGGGACCCATCTGGAGAGTCGCTGCTGGACAGCCAACCACAGCCTCCCTCTCTGTCCCACGGACATGGTCTGCCAGCATCTCCAGGCAGCCAGGGACCCACACTGCCTGCAGTCCTGACACTGAGGGGACCAGGTGGTTGTGGGGTCCAGCCTCCCACCCTCCCAGGACATCTCCCACCTGTTGTCTCTGACCAGCATTCGTCAACACCAGAAGCCTCTCAAAATTGGATGTGAATCTCACGAGGAGGATCCCCATCTCCCTGCCCCCAGTGGTCCTGGCCTTGGCCACCATGCAGTCACTGGCCAGCCTGGTGACCCAGGTGAAGCTCCGATCCCCAAAGAGCACACACGGTCCGGGAGCAGTCATTCTTTTGCACACCGGGAAAGGTTTCCAGGGTAGCGCGGCTGCTTTCTGGGGTGGGGGCAGCTATGGGACTCCTGGAGTCTACTGCCTTTTGATCCCTTGTGGAGGGCAGAAGATCCCCTGGGCCATACTGCTGTGAGCAAGAGGGGCTGAGGCAGTCTCAGCTGGGGACTTGTCCTCCACTGCCATTCCCTCCCTGGGTACTACTGGGCTGGCTGGCATTGGGCAGGGCCCCGTCCCACCTCCCATACCCTCCTTCCAGTCCACAGGCATTGTCCTTACCTGGCTGGCCCTGCCACTCATTGCCCTTGGGCCCCACCTATTGCAGCTCCCACAGGGACAGAGTTCACCTACCTGGGCCCAGCATCCCACCTGTCATCCGGTGTGCAGGCAGCCATCTGTAGGGAGAGAATGCATTGTGCTGAGTGTAGGTCTGAGCTGAGCCTTGGGGTAGGGAAGCCGTGGGAAGGTGGAGGCAGCGCTTAGAGGGCTTGCAGCTGGAGGAGGCAGCAGTGGTCTTTCTGGATCCCCAGAGGGGCCAGGGACCACCAACCTTGCCAGCCCGGTTCTGGCTTCAGCCTCTTGAGCTCCTGTGACCAGTGAAGTCCAACCCAAGTCTCTGAAGCTTGTGGGCCTGGCGTGAGGACGCCAGCCTCTATGTCCTAGATACAGACATTCTAACAAGCTGCCGTGACCTAACTCGGCCATTTCAGAGAGAAAGGACATTCAGGGCCCCGAATCTCCTGTGAGAGAGAGGGCCACATCACATGTGACACACAGACCCTGTGTCACAGCTCTCTTATTGCTGGAGGCCAGGGCCCATGGTGGGCTGCCTTTGTGAGGCTGCAGCGGTGTGCACCCGGGCAAGATGCCGGGGTCTTCACTCTGACACGGGAACTGCTGCAGTTTGAGTTTTTCTCAAAACTTTTCTAAATGTATGTTTTTGACACTGAATAGGTGAGAGGGCCCACAGGTTTGTTTGCCTGCCGGTCTGTCTTGGCGGTCTAACCATTTATGGTCTCCTGGGATGGGCAGGGCCCAGGCCTGCAGGCCTTAGTGTGGGGGGGCGGGTCTCACAGGGCACGTCCCAGAGCTGGTGCAACACCACCTCCCCTTCCCACGCCTCTGGCTGTAGGTGCAGAAAGCAGGTGCTCTTTCTCCAGGGTGATCACACTGTGGCTGCATCTGTGAACCTGGGTGGGGTGGGGGTGGACCTTTCCACCAGGCCAGAACGGGCCCCTGGATCCATGGACAACTTGCTGTGATGACTGACCTGACCCCAGGCAGGGGTGAGACGGGGCCAGGCCACTAGCCCTCCTCGGACACTTCCGCCAGCGCAGCCCGCCCCTAGTGCAGAGAGCGTCCCGGGGGTGTTGACGGGCCGGAACACTCCCATGAGGTGTGTGTCCCCGCCCTGGGCTCCTGGCCGCACTCCTCCCAGAATTCCCTGTGCCCATCCAGTATTTCTGATCGAGCCACAGGGCTCCTTTCTGTCATGGTAGAACTGGACAGCCTTAGGCTTCCCTCCAGACAGACAACCGTATGTCTGACTGACTTGTTCGTGGTGTCCAGGGGCTGGGCAGGCACTCAATACCCTGCCACTCTGGGGGCTGACTGACACCGGCTTGGGGCACCATGGCGGCTCTGTGACGTGGGCTCGGGCCAAGCTGGTGGGGTGTGTCTCCCAGAAAGGCCCATCTGGGCAGAACAAGGGGGCACCGAATCCTGGAGAATGGATGGGGGGAGGTGTGCAGCAGGCCGGAGCTGATGTGTGCCTCCAGCTGGAGTCAGGTCTGAGCCTCGCCCCCACCAGGTGCCTGATACTTGGCAGAGTCCTGGGCTACTTGCAGGGTCACAGCAGTGGGAGAGAGAGCAGGTGAGTGCCAGCCCCACCAAGCAGCCGGGTGCCTGGCGCTCAGCCCCACCTGTGTCCACCTTGGAGCAGTAGCTCAGCCAGATGAAGCTGCATGTGGGTCTCCCCATCAGCAAAGGTGTAACCCTGTGTGGCCCCCGACTCCTGCTCTTGACTCTCTGCTCCTTTATTTTCACATTGGCCACACCGGGATGTCAAAATCCGACCAGGACAATTGCGAGTAAGGGAGGGTCCCAAGCCACACGTGCACAGGAGTGCAGGTTTCAGAGCTCCAGGGGAACATGGCGCAGGGAGCCCAGCAATGGCAGAAGCCTGGGCGCCACGAGCTGGCGGGGCTTGATGCAGAGCTGAGAGCAAATCCTGCTGAGAAACTGCAGACCAGTCATCCCCGCAACTAACCACATTAAGTGCGGAGGAAAAAATCCTGTGGTCATGATGGCAGATGCCGAAAAAGCATTTGGTAAAACTCAGCAATTGCTCCTGGTAAATACTCATACCCTCTAGAAACAGAAGGGAATTTCTTGATCTGTCTGGGGGAGATTACAGAATCCCCAGAATGACCATCTTGCCGTGGACAGAGCATCAAAAGTTTCCCTTCCAGGGTAGAGAACAAAACCTGGGTGCCTGCTGTAACACTACTCTTCCCAGGGGCTGGGGGGAGCAAGGGGAAAGAGGTCATAGGTACAAAGGTTTGTGGGAAGGGAGAAACCTGAGATTGCCCGTGATGGTGTGAATCCGTGGGAAGAATATCCAAAATAACACGCAGGTAAACTATGCCGATGAATGAGATAACAAAGATGAGCAGTCCTAGGATCTATGCACAACATGAACCATTTCTGTAACATTAGTGCATAATTAGAATAGGAAACTTAAAAGGACTTTATTTGTGCAAAGGACACCATCAGCAGAACAAAAAAGCATCCTATGGTATGGGACAATATATTTGTAAATGACATATCCGACAAGGGATTTATATCCAAAATATATGAAGAACTCACACGCCTCAACATTCAAAAAGCAAATAACCCGATTAAAAAATGGGCAGAGGACATGAACAGAGACTTCTCCAAAGAAGAAATTCAGATGGCCAACAGGCACATGAAAAGATGTTCCACATCGTTAATTATCAGGAAAACACAAAATAAAACAACAATGAGATACCACCTCACACCAGTTAGGATGGCCAACATAGAAAAGACAGAGAACAACAAATGTTGCAGAGAAGGGGAACCCTCCTACACTGATGCTGTGAATGTAAACTAGTTCAACCACTGCGGAATGCGGTATGGAGGTTCCTCACGAAACTCAAAATAGAAACACCATTTGACCCATTAATTCCACTAGTAGGAATTTACCCTAAGACTGCAGCAGCCCAGTTTGAGAAAGACAGATGCACCCCTGTATTTATCACACCACTATTTACAATAGCCAAGAAATGGAAGCAACCTAAGTGTCCATCAGTAGATGAATGGACAAAGAAGAGGTGGCACATGTACACAATGGGATACTATTCAGCCATAAGAAAGAAACAAATGCTGCCATTTGCAACAACATGGATGGAGCTGGAGGGAATTATGCTCAGTGAAATAAGCCAGGCAGAGAAAGACAAGTGCCAAATGATTTTGCTCATTTGTGGAGTATAACAACGAAGCAAAACTGAAGGAACAAAATAGTACCAGACTCAGAGACTCCAAGAAGGAAATAGTGGTTACCAAAGGGGAGGGGTGGGTGAGGGAGGGAGAAGGGGATTGTGGGGTATCGTGATTGGTGCACATGGTGTGTGTGGGGTCAGGAGGAAGACAGTGTAACTCAGAGAAGACAAATAGTGACTCTGTTTCATCTTACTACACTACACTTATGGACAGTGACTGCAATGTGGTATTGGGGGACTTGATAATATGGGTGAATGTAGTAACCACATTGTTTTTCTTGTGAAATCATCATAAGAGTGCATATCAATGATACCTTAATAAAAAAATTGTACAAGCCTTCTGCACAGAAAGCTATAGCACTGAGAAATTCAGGCTAAAGAAATTCACATACCATGTACCTGGATGGGAAGTCTCAATGCTATGAACATGTCAGTTCTTTTGCTAAGATCAGTAGGATCCCCATAAAAATCCCAGTACGGTATCTGTCCTGTGGACCTTGACAAGGTGTGTGTAAAACACGAGAACCCCGGGAGTTACAGGAAGCCGGCACCCTGGGAGACAGTGTGGTAGGGTTTGCTCTAGCTGACGCCTCATCTTTAGTAAATAAGTTGTCATGTAACTGGCGCCAAGTCTGAAAAATGAAGGAGTCAAAGTTCAGTAGGGTGCATGGACAGTCCCTTAGGTCCAGAGCACTCCTCCCTGCGAGAAAAGTGCTGAGAGATGACGTCTAATACGTGGGACTGGGTGAGGTGGGCCCCCGCCAGGACAAAAATGAACTGGGACCATTACCTCACAGCAAGCACGCTATCAGCCTCAGCACTGTTGAGGTGAACTGCGCCCCGCCCCAAAGACAGGTTGAAGCCCTAACCACCTGACCTCAGAACCTGGCCTTGTTTGGAGGGAGGGGCATTGAAGACTCAAAATATGGCCCAGTACGATCAACTGCATGCTGGTCAAGAGTGGGAATCTGGACCCAGACACCCAGGATGCCTATGGGAAGGCAGCCGTGTGACAACAGAGGCAGAGGCAGAGGGGTCAGAGGCACCAGCCAGGGTCGCAGGAGCGCACAGGAGCCCTGAGGGGCCCGGACGCGATGCCGCTGCTCTGGGAGGACAGAGAGGACACGGTGGGGTGGGGAGCACGCCTGTGTGACACTGATTGTGCATCGCCTCCCCGGCAGCCCAGCCTCCGGGGCACAGAGCAGCTGACTCTGGCCTCATTACCGGGCCAGCCTGAGGGGAGGCCCCAGGCTCTGCGCAAGGTCACGGTGCCCTTGATCGGAATTAAAGAGTGGGATGGGGCGGGGTGGGGGGACCCACGTCCTGGGGCCGCCCTGACATTGGATCACAAACCGCTTGGTGGCTTTATTCTTTCACAGTGTTGGAGTTCAGACACCCAAAATCAGTATCGCTTGGCTGAAGGTGCTGGGGGGCCGGGCTCCTCCAGGGGCTCTAGGAGGACGATTGCGTCTCCCACCCCTGGGGTTCCTGGTCCCCCTGATCTGTGGCCACGTCCTCCTGCTCTGCTTTGGCTGCCCATACCTTCCCCTGTGCATTGTCTCCCTGTTCATCTGGGTCAGCACTCCTGCAGCCTCCCTCTTGTAAGGAGACGTATGGTGGTATTGGGGGCCACCATGGAATCCTGACCTTTATTTCTGGCAGGTCCCCTGATAAGGCTAGCATGCTTCTGAACGTGGGGGACCACCAGTTTTGCAACCTGGGCCCCCGGGTTGCATGGGTATCTCGCGCCCTGTCAGAGGAGATTCGAAGCAGGTGTGGGGAATGTCTTCATCCTTCCCTGGGGCCCAGGCAGCTCCAGCCGATGGGAGGCACTTGCTGTGCTCTTAATACCAGGGTGTCTGCTTGGGGACCTTCACCTTGGGTGAGCCTCTGGGGATCACGCACGGGCAAGCTGACTGCTGCTGTAGGTCACCACACAGCCATGCAGCAGAGGGGCCTGTTCCAGGCAGGGGTCCAGCAGAGGCTGGAATGGGCTTTTCTGTTTCTGCAGAGAAACACATGTGAGTTTTGAGAGTGATTTGTATTGAATCTGTAAATTGCTGTGGGTAGTGTTGACATCTTAACAATTAAGTTTTCATTCCACGAACGTGGGATGTATTGCAGTTAGGCAGGAAAATAGATATGAGTTGGGTGGAAAGATAATAAGGCCAGGAAAAAGCCCACTAAAAAGCCCCCGAGCATGGATAAAATGAAAGTTCCTCTGGCCAGGATTCTCACCTGTCCCTGGTTGGCTAGCTCACTACTCACGTGTGGGCAATACGTTGCTATTGACTCTATATTAAGAGCTCTGCCTGGCGCACTGAGTGACACGGTGGCACAGCTGCAAGGCTGCAGGAGAGCCGAGCAGAGGCTTTAGTGGTGGCAGCGCTGATGCCAGAGGCCCAGACTTAGACAGGGACCTGGGCTTAGAGAGAATAGGTTGAGGGCCTCCAGAAAAAGCAATTCAGGATATTTAGTTAAAGCAGAGTAACTACATGCAAGGAAACCCCCTAGCAAAATTCTGTTAAGCATTAAGCTCTAAAGTCATTCTTCAGTGAGATCAGTTAATATTCCCCAGATGAAGAGTAGCACATATTTCTCTTATGCTCATCATTTGTAATCATGTGTAAGATTCACCTTAGCATGCTAAAGGCCCTGGTCTATGTGCTGTCTTTCCTCCTTCGGATCTGATGAAGTGATTTACAAACTGGGCAACTAATTTAGCATGCACACCCAGCTGTAAACAATATAGTAAAAGGAAGGAGCGATTCCACCTTAAAGATAAGATTGCATTATAACACCCAGGAAGTTTAAGAAGTAAGATTCTTAACGTATTCTCTAGCAACCAGACAATAACTCAGCCCACCTTGGAGGCTGGGCAGGCGGACTTGTGTGATATGCTCCCTGACCAAGACACTGGTATCCCAGGGAGAAATCAAAGCAGGAAGTTCCTTATGTTAAGTTATTTCTAAATATTCAGGGAGGACTTAAGAAGTCCACACCCCTGAGCCTTTTTACACATTCCCCCAAATCCTCAAATGCTTATAAAACACCTAGACAATGCACCACTACAGGCTCTCTTGTCCCTTCCTGGCCTGAGCCAGGAGCTCTGTCCTCTCACTGTATCTCTCATAAAATCCTCTGCCCTGACTCTCCTACCTTTCACTCTGCAAACAACAGCCCTGGAATCAGCTTGCTGCATGCAGAAACACTCTGAGGGAATGGGATTTTTGTGACTGACCTGCCACCGTGGAAATAAAGTAGAGTATAACCCTTCCACCCCAGGACTGTTTTACGGGCATTTCTTTGGTCACCCTGAAAACACAGTGAACTTGTCTGGGGCTGAAATCCATTGGCAAGACATGAATATTAAAGACAATTTTCCAGTGCTAATACTAAATAGAAAAATCTGAACATGCCATGAAATGATTAGGAGTAGAGTTGCTGGATCATGAGCTTCCCATGTTACTAAAGACTACCAACCCATTTCCTTAAGTGTCTGCACCAATTTACATTCCCACTGGCGACACCTGACAACTCTCCTTGCACCTCACAGGGGGCGCTGGGAAAGTCAGCTCTTCATTCTTGCTGGGCGTGGGAAGGAAGGGCGTGGGAGCGCAGGGCGACGCAACTTCTCCCAGCCTCTCTCATGACAAATGGTGTCCAGCACCTTTCCGAGTGTTTATTGACCACTCACACCCCTTTTTTGGGGGAATGCCTCACATTTGCTGCTTGTGTTTTAATTGGGTTGTTAGGTTTTTGCTGTTGGTTTGGAGGAGTTCTTCATACATTCTTCACAGGAGCTCTTTGCTTGATATATGTAACTTGAGTATGTCTTTCCTTGTTTGCAATAGAATCATTTGGTGAAAAATTTTTGCAATAAAATGAAATGGAATTCCCATGGATTTCAATCCTCTGAAATGTACTGAGACTTATTCTATGGCCCAGGATGTTTTGTGTCTGGACGTCTGTCCCCAGCCCTGAGGGACACGTGTCCTGCACGGAGGGCTGAGCGTGCCATCCTCTGCACATACACGGGGTCATTTCAATTAAAACTACATCGATACTAACTTCTTGTCTGATTGTTCAGACAATTACTCTCTAAGGCCCCCAGAGTTATCAGGTCCTAACGTGACTGTGATGTCATGTGGAAAAATTGTCTTTGCACGTGATTTAAGTTAAAGAACTTGATATGGGAGATTGTCCAGAATGGTCTGGGCAGCCTTGAATGCCATCACAAGTGTCCTTACAAGAAGCAGGGGGAGGTAGATTTTTTTTTGATGTGTGTAGACTTTTTCACAGCGATTTTGGGTTCACAGCCGAATTGAGTGGCCCAATTTCTCTATGCTTTGCATTTCAGAGCACCCACCAAAGCTCCCAGGTCCCTCACTCCTCCTCCATGGTGCACCTCAGCTGTCCAGCCCAAGATCAGGCTGGTGTGAGGCCCATGGTATCCTGCTCATGGCCCGTGGCTGAGTGGCCTGATGTCCCCAGACTGGGACTGGGGAAGCAGACTTGGGCCCTCCTGACAGCCTCAGGTGACCAGGTGACAGGAGGTAAAATTGGGACACGCAGGCCACCCTCCTTCCCCTCGCCCTGCCCACAGCGCCCTCAGAGACACCTGCCTACACAGTGGTCCCAGGCATGACCTCAGGATCCATGGCCGCATAGGGAAGTGGGTTTGTGCAGAAGGTGGCAGATGGGCCTCTGGCAGGGCAGTCGCCCAGGTCAGACCTCTCTTCCTGCAGGGCCCACCACCCACAACATGACAGAAATGAACTTCTGGTCCCAGAAACAAATCACCGTCCCTGGGCCGGCTGCGGGGTAACTTGGGCCTGCGTTCCATCCTGCCCCGGGTGTGTGCAGGTTCCCCAAACACACCAGGGCCTGGTCTTCTGCTGCCGGGCCACCAGGCTCCCACACCTGCCTGTCAACCCTGACTGTGGCCTGCAGCCCACCTGCCCCACACGATGTGTGCCGGGGAGGTGGCAAGTCCCTCTGCACCTGGTACGCTTCTCTGCACCCAGGCATGGGGGCTCTGGGACTGCCCTACCTCAGGCTCCTCAGAGAAGCCATGTGGCTGAGGCTTCCAGCAGATCGATACCCCCAGCTGCTGCTCCGTTGTGGGGGCAAGGACATCAGGAGCCTGTCCAATCCTCCGCTCCAGTGCAGAGTTCCTCTGGGTGCAAATTGTGTGGACACAGCCTCCGCCCTTCCATCAGGGAAGGCCTGTTGGCCAGAAGGGCAGCTGGCCACGGGAGAAGGGGAAGCCCTCGCCCTGCCACTGCCTCTGTTCCCTTCCCAGCACAGAAACTGCATGGCATGGAGCCTCACCCCTCCTGGTCCAGCACTGCCCGCCCAGGCATAAGGAATGGCTCCCGGAAGCAGGCACACCTGAGTCACCAGGAGGATGCTGGGCCGGGAAGAGAATCCAGAGGCACAGTGACATGGAGGGCCAGACGCTCTGCCTCCACCTGTCCGGGTGTGCTCACGCAGTGTGAAAAGTGACCGCCCTCGATGCTCAGCTGGCCCAGGTTCAGCTCTAGGATGTTGTGTGTGGCTGTTCCCCAGGTATCTTCCCATGCAGAGGCCCAGGAACGACGGGGCCTTTTTCTCAGGCTGTCCATCAACACGTGGTCACTGTGCGTTTACCAGGCTTGGTCCTCACCCCGTCAGAGCACCAACTTGGGCATCTTCCCCAGGTAACAGCTCCCTGGAGTCACTCCTTTGGGGACTCGGTGTCAGAGACACAGGCCCTTCCTGCTTGTGGTTGGTATAATGGGATAGCAGGCTGCCGAGCTGAGACGTAGCATCGACTATATGTGAGGGGTAGCCATCCATTATGTGGAACTTGCCAGAGTCTCTTGTAATGCCCCCAGTGCCCCATCCTAGTTAGGCAGGAGAGCTAATGGTTTTCCTATCAAGTTTATCAAAACCCACCACATTGTAGACACTGTCACGGGCACTGGGCCCGAAGCGTGCCCACCCAGAACCTAGGAGGGCTGAGCTCTTGGAGTCTCCTCTGTTGGGGACAGGAGGAGAGTGGCTGGGTGAAACTACACAGTGTTCCAGGGCTGGGCAGCTTTGGCCCCTTCTCTGAGAGTGGCGAGGCCACACAAAGGTTTACATCAGAGTAGGATGCCAGACCTCTGTGCTGCAGGCTGGGGACAGGATGTGTGGTCAGGGCAGGGGCACATTGGCGGTACAGGGAAGGATGGCCATGGCCAGGACAGTGATGGAGCCAGGCCGGCAATGGCTGATGATGGGGCCCATCACCCTCACCTGCTTGGTGGGACTCCTGGGAAACAGAACTTGCCTTTTCTGCTGTTTCCTGGAGACAAAGGAATGGTTACATACCCTCTTCCCTTTCGGCTATAGCAGGTCTTTATATATTGTAAATACATATCCTTTGCTGAGGTTATGATTTGCAAGTATTTGCGCCTAGTCAATGTGTGGCTTGACTTTCCTTTTCCTCAACAACACGACTCATGAGGGAAATGGAAGTGAAATGTGGGTGGAAAACATGAGACACTGCACATGAGAATGGCTAAAATTAAAAACATGAATGAGAGAACACGTGAAGGTGGGATCAGAGTTCCAGGGTACTGTGTGGAGGGGGCAGCATGGTGGGATCCATACAAAGCCTACTGCACACACGGCCGGCTGCACAAGGCAATAGGCACTTGGCAGCCCCATCAGTAGAAAGTTCTCAGCAGGAAGGGCCTGCTCTGGTGCTCACAGCACAGAATTAACTGAAGGACAGCCATGGCCAGGAAAGGCTGACTCCTAGGAACTGTATCTCACCTGCTCACTAAACCGAAACCTGAGTAAGGCCCAAGGTGCCTTTGTGTTTTTCTTGTAGATTTCTGAATGTGGTAACAACTGTAGCAGTTGCCGTTGAAACAGCCCGGAAGGCAAAGTGCAGACTCAGAGCTTGCAGGCATTGCACCCTCGGCTCCTGAGGCCTCTGTGGAGGGAGTGGGGCAGTAGGTCTGGACATAAAGGCATCTGTGGGTTTGCCTCCTCTTCTCTTTCCCCAAATTGTTCACGTGCTAGAACTGGGGAAGGGGCTCTTGAGAAAATTCTGCATGCGATTGTTAACTGCAAGGCTGTCAGCTCAAGGCAGGTGCAAGGAGACAGTCCCTTGCTCATTCTAACAGCAACAGTTGCAGAATTTGAACACATAAGTCAAGTCCACTGGAAATCTGAACCACAGATGGCAGTTGCTGTCTTGTCAGCCAGCACTGATATTGCAAGAAATGCTAAGAGCTATGTTTTTCAACTTGTGGCTCTCTTCAGGAAATAAAGTCAGAAAATCTCCTTCAAGGCTTTTCATGATCTGTTTTGGGACTGCTGTTAAGCTAATGTAACAGTATTAAATGAATCTGTAATAGAAGAAAAGGGGAATCAAATCTTTGTTCAAAATAGAACACTAACATTCACACGAAAGTGAACTCAAGTAGCCACACCAGTAACAGGGGTGGAGGGTGAGGCACTTTCAAATTGTTCTTGAGATTTCCTAAGTCTGAGGGTCAGAGATAATGCTGAGAGCTGATTTTGTTCAACCCTAGGCATACAGTCCCGGGGAATGAGGAGGAGCAGAAAAGAAAAAAAAAAGCTACAATCAGGGCAGGAATGTCTGCTTGGACACTTGCAAGCTGCTACTTCATTTGTCTGCACCCCAGCCTCTCTCCCACAATGTCCTCTCAAAAAGCCCCAGCCACATTGTGTGTCAGGAGGATGGTGGTACTTTTAAAGCAGGAGCCTGCCACTCACTCATTTGCCAGCAAGTCAATAAACTATTCCTTCCTTTCTTCAAAACCTTGTCATTGTGTTTTGTGATTGGACCTCAGGGACGAGGACCAGGTCTTGGTATGAAGAGCAGCAACCCCCCCACCCTGACCACGTGCCGCAGTGCCGCTCCCTTGGTGTCAGAGCCCACAGGGGCCAGGTGACCTGGAGGGATGCAGAGCTCCCACCTTCCTCCTTGCTGGCCACAGAGGACTGTCCTGTGAAGGAACCCATGCTTTGCGGTCGGTCAAATACAAGCATCTACAAATCCCTCTAAATCATATATTGAAAGCAGTAATGCATTCCAAGAGAGGTTACAGAAACTGGTGTCACCATCGAGGATTTGAAGGATGTAGGGGTGGTGATTTCCACATACCCTTATTCAAGTCACTCATTTGGCCTACGCAGAAAACAGATGAATCTTGGAGATGACAGTGCATGACGGTCAGTGTAGCAGAGTGTCTCAAATGCAGTTACTGCTGGACATGGGGCTTCATCATTTGATCCCCAAGCACCCAGTGTGTAAGTATTGATCAGGAAAATGCTCTTTGTTCTCTTCCTGTTAGTAAAGACCAGCAGAGCAGTTAGCTTTCCACCAGCAAGGAGACAAAACTATCTCAGAGGTATATCAGATCTCCAGACGTAGGCTGTAATTTAGCCAGAAGGTACCTTCATCTCCTTTTCCTTCAAGAAGACGTCACACTGGCCCATTTCGTGGATGGTATTATGCTCACCCCCAGTGATCAGGAGGGACAACTTGTCTAAGAATATTGATAGCACAGTCATGTGTCAGAAGGTCGGCAATAAATCCAACAAAAATCCAGGGGCCTTCTGAAAGCAGACCATCCAAATACTAACTAAAGGCAAAGAATAAAACACCTAGAATATATATAAAGAATGGAGGCAGAAGAATAAGAAGGGAGATAAATAAAGACACATCAGATGGTGTTTACAATAACTTAACAAGAAAGTTAAGTTAGATTGTTAGATAGTAAAGAAGCAACCCTTGAACCTTTGGTAACCAAGAATTTAAAGCCAGCAATGGCAATAAGTACATAACAATCAATAATCACCCTAAATGTAAATGGACTGAATGCACCAATCAAAAGACACAGGGTAACAGAATGGATAAAAAAGCAAGAACCATCTATATGCTGATTACAAGAGAATCACCTCAAACCCAAAGATATACACAGACTAAAAGTGAAGGGATGGAAAAAGATATTTCATGCAAATAACAAAGAGAAAAAAGCAGGTGTTGCAGTACTTGTATCTGACAAAATAGACTTCAAAACAAAGAAAGTAGCAAGAGATAAAGAAGGACATTACATAATGATAAAGGTGTTAGTCCAACAAGAAGATATAACCATTATAAATAAATATGCACGCAACACAGGGGCGCCAGCATATGTGAAACAATACTAACAGAATTAAAGGAGGAAATACAAGCAATGCATTCATTTTGGAGACTTCAACACACCACTCACTCCAAAGGACAGATCAACCAGACAGAAAATAAGTAAAGACACAGAGGCACTGAACAACACACAAGAACAGATGGATGTAACAGACATCAACAGAAATCTGCACCCAAAAGCAACAGGACACACATTCTTCTCAAGTGCACATGGAACATTTTCCAGAATAGACCACATACTAGGCCACAAAAAGAACCTCAGTAAATTCAAAAATATTGAAATCCTGCCAATCAACTTCTCAGATCACAAAGGTATAAAACTAGAAATAAATTTTAGAAAGAAATCAAAAAGGCTCACAAATACATGGAGACTTAACATTCTAATAATTACTCAATGGGTTAACGAACAAATCAAAACAGAAATCAAAGAACATATGGAGACTAATGACAACAACAACACAAAGCCACAACTTCTGTGGGACACAGTAAAGGCAGTTCTAAGAGGAAAGCATATTGCCATCCAGGCCTATTTAAAGAAGGAAGAACATTCCCAAATGAATAGTCTAAAGACACAATTACTGAACTTGGAAGAAGAACAACAAAAGAGGCCCAAAGTCACCAGAAGGAGGGACATAATAAAGACCAGAGAAGAAGTAAATAAAATTGAGAAAAATAAAACAATAGAAAAAAATCAATGAAACCAAGAGCTGGTTCTTTGAAAAAATAAACAAAATAGATAAACCCCTAGCCAGACTCATTAAGAGAAAAACAGAATCTACACAAACAAACAGAATCAGAAATGAGAAAGGAAAAATAACGACGGACCCCACAGAAAAACAAAGAATTATAAGAGAATATTATGAGACTGACTCAATATGCTAACAAGCTGGAAAACATAGAAAAAATGGACAACTTCTTAGAAAAATACAACCTCCCAAGCAAGAAACAGAAAAACTAAACAGACCAATCACCAGCAACAATATTGAATCGGTAATCCAAAAACTACCCAAGAACAAAACCCCCAGACCCGTTGGATTCACTTCTGAATTCTCCCAGACATACAGAGAAGAAATAACACCCATTTTCCTTAATGTTTTCCAAAATAAAGAAGAGGAGGGAATACTTCCAAATTCATTCTATGAAGCCAGCATCACTCTAATACCAAAATCGGGCAAAGACCTCACCAAAAAAGAAAATTACAGACCAATATCCCTGATGAACGTAGATGCAAAAATACTCAACAAAATATTAGCAGACCGAATTCAAAAATACATCAAGAGGTTCATACACCATGATCAAGTGGGATTCATCCCAGGGATGCAAGGATGGTACAACATTCGAAAATCCATCAACGTCATCTACCACGTCAACAAAAAGAACAAAAACCACATGATCATCTCCATAGATGCTGAAAATCATTTGACAAAATTCAGCATCCATTCATGATTAAAACTCTCAACAAAATGGGTATAGATGGCAAATACCCCAACATCATAAAGGCCATATATGACAAACACACAGCCAACATCATACTTAACGGCGAAAAGCTGAAAGCTTTTCATCTAAGATCGGGAACAAGACAGGGAAGCCCACTCTCTCCACTGTTATTCAACATAGTACTTGAGGTCCTAGGTACGGCAATCAGACAAAACAAAGACATACAAGACATCCAGATTGGTAAAGAAGGAATCAAATTGTCACTGTTTGCAGATGACATGATACTGTACATAAAAAACCCTAAAGACTCCACTCCAAAACTACTAGGACTAATATCTGAATTCAGCAAAATTGCAGGATACAAAATTAACACACAGAAATTGGTTGCTTTCCTATACACTAATGATGAACTAAGAGAAAGAGAAATCAGAAAAACAATTCCATTCACAATTGCATTAAAAAGAATAAAATACCTAGGAATAAACCTAATGAAGGAAGTGAAAGGCTTGTACTCTGAAAACTACAAGACACTCCTAAGAGAAATTAAAGAGGACACTAACAAATGGAAATGCATCCCATGCCTTTGGCTAGGAAGAATAAATATTGTCAAAATGGCTATACTACCTCAAGCATTCTACAGATTCAACGCAATACCTATCAAACTACCAACAGCTTTCTTCAATGAACTGGAACAAATAATTCTAAAATTCATATGGTACCACAAAAGACCCCGAATAGCCAAAGCAATCCTGAGAAGGAGGAATAAAACAGGGGCAACTACTCTCCACGACTTCAAGCTCTACTACAAAGCTACAGTAATCAAGACAATTTGGTATCGGCACAGAAACAGACCGAGAGACCAGTGGAACAGTATAGAAAATCCAAACATAACCCAAACATATACAGTCAATTAATATTTGATAAAGGTGCCTTGCATATACAATGCGGAGATGACAGCTTCTTCAGCA